>OY723268.1:0-74000 GCA_963210315.1 Rhynchopus euleeides
TTGAGGTTACGTCAGAGAATGGAATGCAGACCATCAGACCCTCAGTAGCCTCAGGAGGACGCAGCCAGCTCATGCAGAATCTGTACACCTGCAAGGAACAGATGTTCACTACCGTGGCCTCCGGCGGCTGGGGGGCTCCGCCCCCCAGACCCCCCTGTGGCATGTGCCTGTATGTAAGTCCTTGCACGTCCGGGTCTGCGGCAGATCGGTCCCGAAATCCATTTTTTGGACTAACCTCCGGCACCCGAGGCTGGACCCGAGCACGGATCCCTGAGAGAGGAACCGGGAGGTGACCCATTCACCACAAGACTCGCTTGCTGGGGGGTCCGCCAAAAAATCGGGGAACGCCTCACATTTAAGCCCAAATGAGCGTAGATTTCGCCCCTATAAAATGCCCTGGTCAGGGGTAAAAAGAAAAAAAATATAGATTTTCGGGAAACCGGAAAAGTTGGCTCCTCGCCTTGGGGTCTCAAGGTGACCAGGAGGCGTTTCGTGAGCAAAGTGACCCCAGCGACATGAGCACAGGCCTCAAACAGTCACAATAGAGGACAAATGAAGCTGCCCAACCCGTACCGTGCAACAGACGTTTACTACCGTGGCCTCCGGCGGCTGGGGGCTCCGCCCCCCAGACCCCCCTGTGGCATGTGCCTGTCTTGTACCCAAGCCCTTTACATCAGGGAATGGAGTACAGACCGGATATCCTCAGGAGGACGCAGCCAACTCACACAGAATCCGTACGCCCGCAAGTCACAGATGTTCACTACCGTGGCCTCCGGCGGCTGGGGGCTCCGCCCCCCAGACCCCCCCTATGGCATGTGTTTGTCTTGTAACCAAGTCCTTGCGCGTCCGGGGCTGCATATCAGTCCGGTACCCTCGCGGGAGGCTGGGCCCGAGCACTGATCTCTGAGACGAACCGGGGGGGAACCCATTCAGTGAGAAAAAATTGGCTGACCCGATCCAGCCCGCAACCCCATATTTCAAGCTCCACCCCTGGGGTGGTAGGCAGAGGCTTAGCTTGGGGGGGTAAACTCGGTCAGCTGACCGAGTTTCAGCCAAACCCGGAAAAAAACTCGGTCAGCTCAAAAGACAAAAAAAAAAGTATAAATTTTCGGGGAAAAAAGCGGATTTTTCTTGGGGTGCAGCAGCACAGGAGGTGAAGCACGCGTGCGAGCGAACGCGAACACCCCATTCTCCTTCTGTCCCGTATTCGTCGCTAGCGTAAGAATAACGTCAGAAGTCTCGAATTCCGTCTCCCGGCAACATGGTGGGCACGCAGGTGCAGGAGGCTACATCGCTGACCATTACCTGGCACCTCTCCCGGGGATCACTGGCGCGTACCCTTGCCCGGACTTCAATGCCCCAGCACACCCACTGAAGTGGGCACAGGCGCACAAGACTGCCCTTCTGCAAGGTGCCCGGGTGTCTGTTCCGAGATTCGGAGGTTGGGCCTGCGTGATCTGCAGGAGGTTATTCAGCGGTTTACCTCGGCAAACCTCGCTCTCACGTACCCAGCAACATGCAGGCTACCCCAGCTTGCATCTATGCCTCGGCTGGGCACTGCTTCTGTTGAACGCTTGTTTTCCAAGCTCCGCCTTGTCTCCACCAGGCTTCGCCAACTGAGCAGCGAAAGCCTTGCAAATGTACTTTGTGGAGTGGAATGTCGCGAAGATTCACAGGGTATCCCCGAAGCCACTCTTGCGAGGTCCTAGGGTACCCCGAGAGAATGTCACCCCCCTCGAGGGCCCAGGGCCGAGGGGGGGTGACATTCTTCCCAGCCGCTACACAGGGCAACCATTGAAGAACGTCACCCCCTCTGTACAGGGTGGCCGTTGGAGCCCAAGCGGAGGCCGAGGGGGGGTGACATTCTCTCCGGGTACCCGAGGTATAATAATAGGTATAATAAGGGCTCGTCCCATAACCCCCCCCCCAAAGTGGCCTTTTTGGGATTTTTCGCTGAAAACCTGAAAGATCCAGGACAAAACCGGTCCTGACCCCCAAACCTGGCCCAAAAGTGATATCTGGGGCTATCCGGGGGTTTCCTGGGGCAAGTGAGGGTGCAGGGGGGTCTGATTCTGGTTAGAGGAGGCATAGCCTGCTGACCTGGCTGTCTAAAAAATTATTTTTTTTAAAATCGCATTGTCTTTTCGACCCTATACCAAAAGTGGTCCCAAATCGGTCCGGGACGACCGTCCACAACCGTCCACACTCTCTAAATGCTCGATGTTGCATTTTAAATTCAAAAATTCACATTTTCCAGCCAACTGGGCCAGTTTCCTGAGGAAAATGGCTCAAAATCGCAAACACTCCATTTCTACGGGCCACCACAGGCCAATAGAGTACCAAAATCGGTTTTTTCGCATTCTACGGCCTCAGGCAGACCGTCCACACCCAAAAATCACCCCCAGGTGGTCAATATTGGGGTGTTCTGGCACTTTTTCACCTGTGGACGGTTGTGGACGGCTGTGGATGGCTGTGGATGGTTGTGGACGGCTGTGGACGGTCTGCCAAGAGGTTACTGGAGGTTGCTAGGCTGCGGGCGGACCGTCCACACCCAAAAAACACCCCCAGTTGGTCACGATGGGGACGGTACGTCTCTTTTTCGTCTGTAGACGGTTGTGGACGGTCTGCCAATAGGTTGCTCCAGGATGCGAGATTGTTCTCGGTAGGTCACCGACTGTAACCGATTGTTCTCGGCATGTAACCGATTGTAACCGATTGTAACCGATTGTTCTTGGCATGTATCCGATTGTAACCGATTGTCCTCGTCATGTAACCGATTGTAACCGATCGTTCTTGGCATGTAACCGATTGTCACCGATTGTCCTCGTCATGTAACCGATTGTAACCGATCGTTCTTGGCATGTAACCGATTGTAACCGATTGTCCTCGTCATGTAACCGATTGTAACCGATCGTTCTTGGCCTGTAACCGATTGTAACCGATTGTTCTTGGCATGTAACCGATTGTCACCGATTGTCCTCGTCATGTAACCGATTGTAACCGATCGTTCTTGGCATGTAACCGATTGTAACCGATTGTCCTCGTCATGTAACCGATTGTAACCGATCGTTCTTGGCATGTAACCGATTGTAACTGATTGTTCTCGGCATGTAACCGATTGTAACCGATTGTTCTTGGCCTGTAACCGATTGTAACCGATTGTTCTTGGCATGTAACCGATTGTCACCGATTGTCCTCGTCATGTAACCGATTGTAACCGATCGTTCTTGGCATGTAACCGATTGTAACTGATTGTTCTCGGCATGTAACCGATTGTAACCGATTGTTCTTGGCCTGTAACCGATTGTAACCGATTGTTCTCGGCATGTAACCGATTGTAACCGATTGTTCTCGGCATGTAACCGATTGTAACCGATCGTTCTTGGCATGTAACCGATTGTAACCGATTGTTCTCGGCATGTAACCGATTGTAACCGATTGTTCTCGTCATGTAACCGATTGTAACCGATCGTTCTTGGCATGTAACCGATTGTAACCGATTGTTCTCGGCATGTAACCGATTGTAACCGATCGTTCTTGGCATGTAACCGATTGTAACTGATTGTTCTTGGCATGTAACCGATTGTAACCGATTGCCCTCGTCATGTAACCGATTGTAACCGATTGTTCTCGGCATGTAACCGATTGTAACCGATTGTTCTCGGCATGTAACCGATTGTAACCGATCGTTCTTGGCATGTAACCGATTGTAACCGATTGCCCTCGTCATGTAACCGATTGTAACCGATTGTAACCGATTGTTCTTGGCATGTAACCGATTGTAACCGATCGTTCTTGGCATGTAACCGATTGTTCTTGGCATGTAACCGATTGTAACCGAAACAGAACGGTGTCTCCCCTTGCCCCCTCCACTCTCGGTCACTCTGCGTGCCTCCCAGATGTTGTGTGCGGACCCCTCAGCAGACTGCTTAACTTTAACTTTGCTGCACCTACGTTGCTCACACAGCACTAACCCACTGCAGGCACTGGCACGTTCGACAGCTTCTGATAATGTCCGGCTTGGTTACCTTCGCGGAAGCGTGCAAGCTGCAGGGTATCCCAGACGAGACTACGGGGAAGGTCGCGGGTGCGCTTCTCCGCAACGCAGGATGGCCGAAACCCGTAACGAGCCGGACCTCAAACGGCGTGCAGAAGATGTATTGCTTGGCAGATATCCGTCGGCCCAATCCCCTCTCCTCCGAAGAGGCAATCCGGCAGTTGACTGCTTCGTCCCCGGGCCGCTGCTTCCCCGACGATGTCCTGATCGCTCCTCTGGGTGAGCCCGATGATCTCGCTGATCAGGCGGCGCTCCTCCCCCACCCCGAGGATGCGGATCCCGTCTCGCAGAGCGTGATCTCGGCGGTCACGCGGGGTCCTGCTGCTGCTGGCAACGACGAGCCTGATGAGCCTGAGGCGCCTCCGTCACCGACTCCCGTGCCGCCGAAACCTCTGCCTGCCGCGCTCCCACCGACGTCTCCGACGAGTCCCGCCGACGATGTCGACATTGGTTCTTCTGTGTGCAGTGACCCTGCCGACCTCGCCAGCCTCGATGACCTCGCCGACCTCGCCGACTCCGCCTGCCCCGTTGACTCCGCCTCCCACGCCAACACCGACTCCCCCGTTGCGACTGCGATGGACGCGTTGCGTGACGCTGTGGCTGCTGGTGAGGGGTGGTGCTGCATCAGCAGCGCCGAGTACCTGACTCTCCTGCGCTCCCTCTTGCCCGCAGGTGCGAAGGTGTCGGACACCGCCCTCTTCTCCCTGGTGAAGGAGAACGCCGACTGCATGTCTTCTGCTCTGCATCCTCACGAGAAGGGTAGTGATACCCGGGGGATGAAGAAGAAGTACTGCATCGGAAATGCAGTGCCGGGACGGCCGTGCAGCCTCCACTTCGTCGGACAGGGCACGCCTCCGCCGGCCCCCGTGGGGCGCCCCTCCAAGACCCTCCCCGAGCGGGTCTTGCAGGTCAAGGCTTTGCAGAAGGCCTTGCTGAGGGCGAAGGACCGCATTGCGCAGCTGACGGAGGAGTTGGCTGCTGCGCACGAGGTTCTCGGGCGCAAGGGGGACATTGTTCTTCGTGGGGTGACGGGCCGGAAGTCCTGCACCGAGCCCTACCCCATGAAGGTGCTGCGGGCGCTGTTGGAGTTGCGGATGGCTGGCATCGGTCAGGAGTCGTCGCGCAGGGTGCTGCGCGACATCATCAAGCTCCTGAGCGATGGGGTGGAGATGCCGATCCCCTCTCGCTGGACGCTCCGCGAATTCGAGATCCCGAGCGGAGCGGCTTCCTTCGCCGTCTTCTTGGAGGATGTCGCGAGGACGCAGACCGGCGGAGGGGGCCTAGGCAAAGACCGGCAGAAGGCCACCCTCTCCCTCGCCCACGATGCCACCTCCTCCTTGGGCCGGAGTAGTGTCTCGCTGCACGTTGTCACCGCCCACGTCGCTGCAGACGAGAATCGCGTACGCGGGGCCTGCGCCTCCGCCCTCCCCCTGAAGAACGGGAAGGCTGCAGGGAAGACCTCCAACCTGCAGGCGGTCCGCCGCATAGTCTCCGCCCACAAGCTCCGTATTAGCAACGCCACCCTGAGCGACCATGCTAGCACGGAGGCGAAGGCGACCAGGGACGCGGGGGGCGCCATCGTCCACCTACGGTGCATGCACCATAAGGTTGGAGGCGCACTGAAGTACGCAGTGCAGACGGCGGGGAAGGCCTTGATGATGTCTCATCGGGTCGACCCGGCAGCCAACGTTGCCAGCGTACTTGCAGTCCTCGACCCGACAAACGGCCGGTCAACCGCCGGGGTCATTTTCGTGGATGCTGAGCTTGGGAAAGCACTTGACATGCGCTACCCCCGGGGCCTGGGGTTTGCCCGTGAGCGGGGGTCGAAGTGGCATGCCCGTCCTCAGCAGTGCTCCCGCCTCCTCAAGTTCTCCGCCTCCATCCTGGAGATGGTGAGAGAGGAGCGGTTCACCCCGACTGCGACAGAGATCCTCACTCTTCTGGGGACCCCCACCGTCGCCGCCTACTGTGCAGCCTGCCATTTCATTGGCAGCCTGTACTTGAGGTTCCTCAACGACCTCAAGCCCAGGCGGTTGAACGAGGAGACGGGCCGCCTCGAGGTCAACTTCGAGGCGGGATGGGGTGTGCTGAGGCCGCTGCACCTCCTCGCCCGCGACCTGAGCGCCGACTCCGCCGACAACGACTTCCCTGCCCTGCGGAAGCATTGGGGACAACCCCGCCACGGTGAGGAGGAGGTGGGGCGGGCTGAGGCGTTGGAGGTGGTGAAGGATCACCACGATGTATTTGCGGAGGTCTGGGTTCCCTGCATCCAGGGGTTTGCGAGCACATTGGCAAGGTTCATCGGCTACGATGAAGCTGCAATGGCGTCGGCATCACCCGAAGACCTCCCTTCGCTACCCTCCACACAAGACCTCGCAGAGTGTGTGGCTGGGAATGCATCGTTCTTGGCGCAGAGGGCCCCCAACCTCTCTTCTGCTGCCTTGTCTGGGATTACCCAGAGCAAGGTGAACCGCTTCCTGTTGGGTTGTCATGCGGCAAGCCACCATGCCGGTGAGGCTCGGGGGCCTGGGGATCCGACGCGCCGCCGAACACTGGCATGCAGCCGCCCTGGCGTCCACGGCGAACGGCCACTCCTTGTGCCGGGAGCTCGACCCCAACTTCACGTGGGATGAGGAGGGATGGGAGACCACCTGCCTCGCTCACAACAACGCTGTGGACGAGGACGAACGGCGCGACCCCACGCAAGCCCCCGTGGGGGATGTCGAGCAGAGGGAACTCTCCCGCGCGATCGTCAGCCGCCAGTACCGCGAGCTGTTCGAAGAGTCCGACGCCCACGACAGAGCCCGCCTGCGATCGCTGTCGCTGCCCCACGCCGGCGCTTTCCTCGGGGGGAAGCTCTCGGAGAACAGCCGCATCGAGGGTCGCCAGATGATCGCCGTGTCACGCGCCCGCCTTGGCATTCCCCTCTTCGAGCCGGATACCGTCTGCGAGAAGTGCGGCAGGGAACTGGACGAGATGGGGACCCACGCCTTCGACTGCAACCAGGGCGGGGCTTTAACCCGCAGACACGACGCCACCCGGGACGCCCTGTTCGCCCTGGCACAGGAGGCGGGCACGAACCCCGAGATGGAGTCTCTGCATCTCCTGCAGGATGGGCAGCGCCCGGGCGACCTCGTGACTAGGAGGATCTGGCCACGAGTCATTGACATCACCGTCAAGAACCCCGTGGCCGCTTCTTACGTGCAGGCGGCAGCCCGTTTCACGGGAGCGGCGGCAGCCCAGGGCGAGGCGACGAAGAACCGGCAGTACCGGGACGCGTGTGCGGCGCGAGGCCTCGTGTTCGCCCCCTACGCCATGGAGTTGTTCGGCGGCCTCGCCCCCTCGGCACACTCCGTCTTCTCGAAGCTCGGGCGCCTTGCAGCGGAGCGGACAGGAGCGAGCCGAGTGCAGCTGACGCAGGAGTACGCGTGCAGGGTGAACTCCGCCTTCAACAACACCCTGGGCGCCACCCTGCTCGAGTGCGGGGAGCTTACGAAGGCTTGCCGGTCGCTGGCCCGCGACAGAGTCGAGGTGGAGGCCGCCCCACCCCTGGACCCCGACCACTTCATCAGGTTCGAGCCGGACCAGGTCGGCCAGGGTGCTGCATTCGAAGACACCGACCCGGACGACGCGGAGGGACAAGGCCACCAGGCGGTGCCCCCTCCCTCAGACGAGCCCCTGCGTCCCGCCCAGAAACCCGTAGACCGCGAGCCGCCGACGCCGGAAGACCTGGTGCGTGAATGGCGGTCTGCCCACAACGGTGTAGGGGTGTCCTTCACCTCGCTGATGGGGGGCTTGGGGAACCTCCTGCCGGCGGTGTTCCAGGTGCAGCAGCTGGGGGGAGGTGGCGCGGGGGGGGTGCCCACGGATGCGCTGGTGGCCCTCGCGGACGGCTTCGCCTCGTCAGGGACCCCGATGGAGGCAGGGCCACTCCGCAGACAGGCCGTCGCCCGGGTACGATCCTCCCCCGAACTGTCGGGGCTCCTGGCAGACCCAGCGGCGTGGGCCAGCCGCATGTCCGCTTTCGAGGGGGGAGACGAAGCGACGTGGGCCGACGACGTGCTCATTCGCGGGGCGGCGTGCGTGCTGCGGAGGCACATCATCGTCTTCCGCGACTACCGCGCGCCGACAGTGTGCGACCCCGGGTGCAAGCCGATCGCCACCGCGGTCGCCCTCGGGGGAGTAGGCGACCGCTTCCAGGCGCTCACCCTGCCGGCGGACGTGCAGGAGTTGGTGGGCGGGAGCACGACTGGGCCCCGGCCTACCGTACGCGCGGGCCCGCGGCTGCGAACTGAGCGGGCGGAGGGGGAGCAGGACGTGACGGAGTTCTGCCAGTTCTGCGAAGCGGACTTCTCCACGCAGGACACCCACGGCAGGTGTGTACACTGCCTCAGAGCCAGCTGCCCTGACTGTGTCGAGCACGTCACGGACCCCTGCCAGTGCGGGCGCACGGAGCCGACGACGGTGGTGCAGGAGGAGGTGATGGATGACGACGAGGACAGCACCGACAGCGAGGACGCCGGTCCCCCGCCGCCGCCCCCGGGGCCGGCCCCCGAGCCGGCGGACGATGTCCTGACCCGGTGGCTGACCGCGAGGGAGCACGCGCTTCCGGGAGTCACCACCGCGAAGCAGCAGAGCGTGCTGGAGATGCCGGACGTGCAGGACTTCCGGTTCACCCCCGGGAACTGCTTCTTCGACGCCCTCACGTCCCTCCTCGGCGAGGCCGGCGCGACTGCAGACGGCCTGCGGCAGTACGTCGTGAAGGTGGTCGGCGACCACGCTGACCTGAGGAGCAGGGCGGAGCCCTCCTACGAGGAGTGGGCGCGGCAGATGTGCGAGTCCGGCAGCATGAACGTTGCGTCGTGGGCCGACGAGCTGACGCTGCAGGGGGCCGCGCGGGCGACGGGCTCCCCGATCGTCGTGCTCGCTGATGACACTGCACCGCGGATATACCGCCCCCTGAGGAAGCCGTACGGGCCTGTCGCGGGTGTCAAGTTCAAGACATCGCACTACAGCCCACTCCACATCTCGGAGCAGGTGCGGTCCTTCGTGCTCCGCCTCGCACCGGCCGTACCCCTCGTCTCCACCGGCTGCCGAGGCGCAGAGGCTGGCCTCCACATGGTCCGAGTAGACGGGGGGACAGCCGAACTGTCGGTGCTGTGTGTCAGATGTGAGCAGCCGTTTGACACCCGAACGCCCCACTGGGAATGCATAGGCTGCAATCGCCTAGCGTGCACGGGCTGTGTGTCGGACGGAGAGACATGTACCCGTCCGCCGGACCGAGGAGGCGACGGGGCTGCGACGGACGGTAACGCACACACGACCTCGGGCGGCTCTCCCTCTGCTTCTACAGCACCAGCCCCCTCGTCGAACGCGACCGCTCAGCCCTCCACCTCCTCCACCGACTCCACCTCCGACGCGCAGCAGGGCGGCTCCACCAGCGAGAACGCACCAGCCCCCTCAGCGTCGCAGCACACAGGCAAGCGGAAGGCCGACCGTGACGTGTCAGCCTCTCCCCCGGACAGGAAGCGCAGCGCGACGGCTGCCGACAAAGGCACCCCAGCTGACGACGCCGACGTCCCCAAGACGGTGGCTGAATGGGACGCCCTGTTCACCCCAGAGCCTGGCTCCCCGGAGGAGGAGTTCAAGTCCGCGAGGCGAGCCCTGCATGCGTGGCGTTGCAAGGTCCGCCTCCAAGACAGAGAGGAGCAGAGGCTGTACAATAACCTCAACTCGAGGATGTACACCGCAGCGGGCATGCGTCGCGCGACAGCGGGGACAGCGTCCCAGGGATCACGCCGCGCCGCGCCGCGCGCGACAGGCGCCGCCACCCAGTGAGGGCCAGAGTGGTCGAACCTGCAAGGAGCAGGTCCCCGCTCGACTACGTAGAGTATAGAGTAGAGTTTTGAGTAGAGGTAGATCCCCCCCCCTAGACCAGATGCCTTTGTGCAGTAGAGCACACACAGGTGCTGTGAATACCCCCTTCTCCGTCCCCCCCCCCCCCCCCCTCCCCCCCCAACTCCCCCTCGCGGCAGGCACGGTCGGCCCGACGAGTCAGTTCAGTGTTGTCCCTCAACGAGACCCCCCTGTCCCCGGCCCTGTGAGCACCACAGCACCAGGGAATAGGCATCCCAACTCACAGGACCCACCGCCGTCACTGCATGCCCCTCTGCCCCGCGTTTCGTTACCTTCTCTGCCAGGTCACGGGTCCCCCCTCCAGGTGCCCTCCCGCCTCATCCCTTTTTACCCCCGTCGTTGCCCGTTTTGGCGCCCCCGATAGGCGGACCCAGGGAGCCTCGTCAAAGTGCCATCCCTACAGGAGATCGCCCTGGTTTTGGCCCCCATGAGCACCATGGCACCAGTAATCCAGGAAATTTGGCTCCCTGGATCCACCGTCACTGCTATTCTTGTCCTTCTGCATTACCTTTCACGCTTATTTGCCTTCGGACTGGGTCATGGGATGGAAGAGGGCGGTCGGGGTCTGGGGAAGTGAGGATGTGTGTCAAGACCTTGTCTCGTTGTGCCTGGGAGGTTTGGTGGTGGATGGGATGAGACACAGGCCATTGTGCCCAGAGAGCGCATGAGAGAGAGGGATTTGAGGCCCCCCGCCCCCAGGTTCCCTGCCCACCTGGACGGACCCAAGTGCCTCACACCGGTTCTCTCCCCACCCGGTGGTCCACCTGACGGGCAAAAAAAAAATCCCAGTCCCCCCCTTCCCACCCCCGACACACGCGAGCGCGAGTCGCGATGGAGGCGCGAGACGTGCCTGGCCGTGGGCACGCGAGGAGGCGAGGGCAGTGGGCCCTCATGGCGCTGCTGGTGGCGGCGCTCCCGCCCCCAGCGGGTGAGCAGCCCGGGTCGCCCCCGGTAGCGAGGGAGACGGGGGGGTCGCAGCCCCCCACACGAGTGCAGCCCGGGCCGCCCCCGGTAGCGGCAGAAGCGCGGGGGTCGCAACCCCCCGCACGAGTGCAGCCCGGGCCGCCCCCGGTAGCGGCGAGAGCAGCAGCGACGGCAGCGGCGGCGTCGGCAGCGCCGGGGCAGGCAGGGCCGGGGGAGGGTGGGTTCCACACGGGCCCCCCAACAACAGCACACCGGTCTTTTTTTTTTTTTTTTTTTTTTTTTTGAAGCCGCTGCACCGACTGCCCGTCAGGTGGACCACCGGGTGGGGAGAGAACCGGTGTGAGGCACTTGGGTCCGTCCAGGTGGGCAGGGAACCTGGGGGCGGGGGGCCTCAAATCCCTCTCTCTCATGCGCTCTCTGGGCACAATGGCCTGTGTCTCATCCCATCCACCACCAAACCTCCCAGGCACAACGAGACAAGGTCTTGACACACATCCTCACTTCCCCAGACCCCGACCGCCCTCTTCCATCCCATGACCCAGTCCGAAGGCAAATAAGCGTGAAAGGTAATGCAGAAGGACAAGAATAGCAGTGACGGTGGATCCAGGGAGCCAAATTTCCTGGATTACTGGTGCCATGGTGCTCATGGGGGCCAAAACCAGGGCGATCTCCTGTAGGGATGGCACTTTGACGAGGCTCCCTGGGTCCGCCTATCGGGGGCGCCAAAACGGGCAACGACGGGGGTAAAAAGGGATGAAAAAAAAAAAAAAAAAAGCACACCGGTCTGACCCACCGGCTTTATGCACCCCCCAACGGCACTCCCCGACGGCTGCGGAAGGGTCGCGGCCCCCCCTCGTGCAGGCAGCGGCGGTCACCGTTGCAGAGGGAGCAGCAGAGGCAGCAGCAGGGCGGGTGACAGCTTCCCGCCCCAACCCCCTCCCTCACGTCATGTGGGGGGTCGGCTGGGCGTGGGGGTCAGGGCGGGTGGTGGGAGGCCTCCCCCCCCCCAGGGGGGACTCGTTCGGGTGGGAGGGTGTGTTAGGACAGTATGGGGCAGGGGAGGGAAGGGCCAATATACCACACCCCCGACTCCCGTGCTTTTTTGTCCCCCCACCCGCTCAGTCCCACGCTCCCCCCGCTGCCCTCCCCCTTATCGCATCGCAACATCCCCCCACATTCCGTCTCTCACGTTCTCCCCCTCCGTCTCCGCCCCCCAGTGCACCAGGGGTGGAGGGGCAAGCTGGGGTTTTCGAGTATAGCGGGCCCAGTCCCCACCTCGCACCATGTAACTCCCTCGTGCCCCATCCACTCATCTCCTGCCCCCCTCCTCACACGTTCCCCCAGCCCAAGTGTCACCGCACCTTGCCATCACGGGGAAAATCGGGGATAGTGGGGCAGGCGGGGATCTCGCCCCCGGCGCCCCCACCGACGCACCGCCCCGCCGCCCCACCACCCCAGCCGCTGAGCAGCAGGGAGAGCTGTACTCCCAGCAGGGAAACAACGCCAGCGGTGCCCCGGCAGGGGACCGATCCACTAGTCAGGGTACGTGGATGCCAGCATGTCGGGGCTGGTCTGGGGACCCTCCTGTTGGAGCGGAGTGCAGCTCGGGCGTCCCAACTGCTCGTGGCTGGGGTTTACCCCCTGGCGCCCTGGCAGAGGGCTGGGACGACGGCGAGAGGCGCAGGTGGGTGCGGATGCGCCTCCCCAGGCAGTGGAGACGGCCGCGGGCTCGGGCAGTCCGCCGCGCGGCGATGAAGCGTCGCGCCCCCAGTCGCCAGCGGGCAGGCCTGCGCGGGACGTCCCCCCCCTCCCTTCGAGGGGTGATCTGGTCCCTCCTCCGACAGGCGATGTGGAGGCCGCTCATGTGGGGGCTCCGGTCATACGCGTCTCCCCAGAGCTGGGTGGGCCTAGCGAGGGCGGCGGTGTCGGCGTGCAGGCGGGGTCTGAGCGAAGCGAGTAGGGACTGCTGGTCCGTAGTGGCGCGCCTGTGTGGTCGGGCCCCGCGCCGTCACGGGATGTCACGCCGCCCTCGGCACTGGGTCGCCCGGCGTCCCGCGAGGCCGATGTGCCTGAGGCGCCGGGCCGTCAGGGGCATCCGCCTCCACGCGAGGGCCCTCCACTCCCCTTCGTCCCTCCCAGGCACGCGTTGGACCGGAGGGGGGCGGCTGGCTTGGGACAGACAAGATGAGATCCTGTTCGACTGGCTCGTCTTCCGCGAGGATCTGGCCAGAGACACCTTGGAGAGGGTGCTGACGAGACATGTCGCCGACGACCCCAGGGCGTCCCTCCCGGACCTCGCGGCGGCCCGGACCAGGGTGCGGAGGAAGCTGGAGGCCCTGCCTTTGCCCGACTACGCCCCTGTTTGGACTGAGCCGAGCCCGGCTCTGCGGGATACCCCTGGCGGACCAACGGAAGGCGCCCACATCCCATGCGACGCGATGCGCGGTGGCGCTGACGACGATGACGCTATGGGAGAAGCGCAAGGCGAGAGGGATGCGGTTGATGACCTCCTCAGGGATTTCGGCGCGACCCGCGTGCCCAACGCGGCGCAGGGCGACTGCGGTTTCTTCGCCATCGGGGTCCCCGCAGCAGACATCGCACTCAGGCGCCAGGACCTCTCGGAGGCTGCGAAGAAGTTGCAGGCACTCACAGACCTTTTCGGCGGAGACAAGGCCCAACACCTCGCCTATGCAGCCAACCTCGCCAGGCCCAGCAGCTGGATGGATCACCTCGCGCTGCAACTCGCGGCCAGGGTGTGGAGCATTCACATCGTCGTGGTCCAGGGCGGCGAGCACCCCATCGTCTCCATCCGCCCAGCGAAGGTGCCCGACAAGGAGCTTCTGCAGAAGACCAGGGTGATAGCCCTGACGGGGCAGCATTTCGAGGGTGTCAGCATCCCGCGGGCCGAGCTGCACGGGCTGGTCAACAGAGCCGAGCCGGCCTTCCTCACGCGGTCCAACGCGAGGATGGCGGAGCTGCAGACTGCTGAGGGGCAGGAGGAGCTCGACGTGGGGTCAAAGCTGGTCGAGCGCTCCACTGCCAGGCTGTACTGCCCGCACGACTCCTGCAGGACGTCCCTCATGCAGGCGGGCATCCCCATCCTGCCGACGTCGATGAAGGATCACCTCAACCGACACCTCGAGAAGGGGGACGTCTTGAGCAGGGGGACGCTCCGGGCCCTCAAATTCGCCCAGTGCCTCAAGTGCGATAAGGTGATCACGCTTGGAGACCACCAGTCCTGCACCGCCTGCCGCAAAGACCTCGAGCCCGAGCCGGAGGCGCAGGCCGTGGGGGCGGACATCCCGGCTGGGGAACTCCCCTCCGTCGAGGAACTCCGCCGGCACAACATCCGGGTCTGGGAAAAGGTGCCAAAACCGCTCGTCAAGGCATGGACCGCGGCCCTCAGCGAGGCCGCACGGGAGACCGCCGCACGCAACTCCGTCGCAGCGTGGACCATCCTCCTCATGGCCCCGCTCGTCCTCCTCCGCTCGGCGAGGATGGGGGGAGCGAAGAGCAAGGTCACCCTCCGCGAGCGCCAGAAGGTTTTCTACCGGTGGAAGAGGGGCGAGTACGCCACGCTCTGGGAGGAGGCCCGCGAGGCCAGCAAGCGCCAGGGGGGCACGGGGTCCCGCGGGAGCGCACCGCCGCGCTTGTCCGATGAGGAGAGATGGGAGCGGCGGGTCGGTCAACTGGCGCGGCAGAACCGGGTCTCAGCAGCCCACAAGCACCTCGTCCCGGCCAAAGTCGCCCCCAGCACGACGGAGACCCTGAAGAAGCTGCAGGGCAAACACCCGGAGGGTGGAGCGGTCCACCTGGAGCGGACCGTGCCCGCGGAGAAGTGCAAGGCGTTCACGCCGGCTGACGTCTTCCGAGCGGTGAAGTCCTTCCCCAACGGGTCGTCGGGCGGGCAGATGGGTTTGCGTCCAGACCACGTCCGCCAAGCCCTGGAGTGCAAGGATGCGCTGGGAGCCAAGCCGACGGCCATGCTCACCCAGGTCATTAACCGGATGGTCAAGGGTGCCGTGCCCCAGGAGGTGATGCCTGTGCTCGGGGGCGCGAAGCTTTCGGCCCTGGTGAAGGGTGACGAGGACGTTCGGCCCATTGCCTGCGGAGAGACGCTCCGACGCCTCGCCGCAAAACTCCTCTCGACGCGTCATAAGGGGGACGCACGGCGCATCCTCATGCGGGGTCGCCAAGTTGGGGTAGCTGTGCAGAGGGGGCTGGAGGCCGCGGCGTCAGTAGTGGCGCAGTACGCGGAGCGCTCGAGGGAAAAGGAGGACGCCGTGATCCTCAAGATCGACTACGCCAACGCGTTCAACTCGATCGACCGCGGGACCTTCCTCAAGGTCGTCGAGAGGCACATCCCCGGCCTGCTGCCCTTCGTCGCGTGGTGTTACGACTCCCCCTCCACCCTCACCTACGGCGAAGGGGTGGTGTCTTCATCGTGTGGGGTGCAGCAAGGCGACCTTGATCGGGTCGGCAGCCTTCTGCGAGAGCTACATGGACAAGAAGCTCTTGGAGTTCCAGCCGTACCTCGACGCCTTGGCCAAGCTCCAGGACAAGCAGGTCGGCCTCGCCCTTCTCCGCCACTGCGAGGGGTTCGCCCGCCTCGTGTTTTACATGAGGGCTATGGGACACAAGGGGGTTACGGAGTACCTCCGGAAGAGCGACGCCTCCGTGGAGAAGTGCCTCGCCCGGATCCTCGCCCTCGAGGACGACGTGCTGCCGGAATCAGTCATGCGGCAGGCCACCATGCCGGTGAGGCTCGGGGGCCTGGGGATTCGACGCGCCGCCGAACACTGGCATGCAGCCGCCCTGGCGTCCACGGCGAACGGCCACTCCTTGTGCCGGGAGCTCGACCCCAACTTCACGTGGGATGAGGAGGGATGGGAGACCACCTGCCTCGCTCACAACAACGCTGTGGACGAGGACGAACGGCGCGACCCCACGCAAGCCCCCGTGGGGGATGTCGAGCAGAGGGAACTCTCCCGCGCGATCGTCAGCCGCCAGTACCGCGAGCTGTTCGAAGAGTCCGACGCCCACGACAGAGCCCGCCTGCGATCGCTGTCGCTGCCCCACGCCGGCGCTTTCCTCGGGGGGAAGCTCTCGGAGAACAGCCGCATCGAGGGTCGCCAGATGATCGCCGTGTCACGCGCCCGCCTTGGCATTCCCCTCTTCGAGCCGGATACCGTCTGCGAGAAGTGCGGCAGGGAACTGGACGAGATGGGAACCCACGCCTTCGACTGCAACCAGGGCGGGGCTTTAACCCGCAGACACGACGCCACCCGGGACGCCCTGTTCGCCCTGGCACAGGAGGCGGGCACGAACCCCGAGATGGAGTCTCTGCATCTCCTGCAGGATGGGCAGCGCCCGGGCGACCTCGTGACTAGGAGGATCTGGCCACGAGTCATTGACATCACCGTCAAGAACCCCGTGGCCGCTTCTTACGTGCAGGCGGCAGCCCGTTTCACGGGAGCGGCGGCAGCCCAGGGCGAGGCGACGAAGAACCGGCAGTACCGGGACGCGTGTGCGGCGCGAGGCCTCGTGTTCGCCCCCTACGCCATGGAGTTGTTCGGCGGCCTCGCCCCCTCGGCACACTCCGTCTTCTCGAAGCTCGGGCGCCTTGCGGCGGAGCGGACAGGAGCGAGCCGAGTGCAGCTGACGCAGGAGTACGCGTGCAGGGTGAACTCCGCCTTCAACAACACCCTGGGCGCCACCCTGCTCGAGTGCGGGGAGCTTACGAAGGCTTGCCGGTCGCTGGCCCGCGACAGAGTCGAGGTGGAGGCCGCCCCACCCCTGGACCCCGACCACTTCATCAGGTTCGAGCCGGACCAGGTCGGCCAGGGTGCTGCATTCGAAGACACCGACCCGGACGACGCGGAGGGACAAGGCCACCAGGCGGTGCCCCCTCCCTCAGACGAGCCCCTGCGTCCCGCCCAGAAACCCGTAGACCGCGAGCCGCCGACGCCGGAAGACCTGGTGCGTGAATGGCGGTCTGCCCACAACGGTGTAGGGGTGTCCTTCACCTCGCTGATGGGGGGCTTGGGGAACCTCCTGCCGGCGGTGTTCCAGGTGCAGCAGCTGGGGGGAGGTGGCGCGGGGGGGGTGCCCACGGATGCGCTGGTGGCCCTCGCGGACGGCTTCGCCTCGTCAGGGACCCCGATGGAGGCAGGGCCACTCCGCAGACAGGCCGTCGCCCGGGTACGATCCTCCCCCGAACTGTCGGGGCTCCTGGCAGACCCAGCGGCGTGGGCCAGCCGCATGTCCGCTTTCGAGGGGGGAGACGAAGCGACGTGGGCCGACGACGTGCTCATTCGCGGGGCGGCGTGCGTGCTGCGGAGGCACATCATCGTCTTCCGCGACTACCGCGCGCCGACAGTGTGCGACCCCGGGTGCAAGCCGATCGCCACCGCGGTCGCCCTCGGGGGAGTAGGCGACCGCTTCCAGGCGCTCACCCTGCCGGCGGACGTGCAGGAGTTGGTGGGCGGGAGCACGACTGGGCCCCGGCCTACCGTACGCGCGGGCCCGCGGCTGCGAACTGAGCGGGCGGAGGGGGAGCAGGACGTGACGGAGTTCTGCCAGTTCTGCGAAGCGGACTTCTCCACGCAGGACACCCACGGCAGGTGTGTACACTGCCTCAGAGCCAGCTGCCCTGACTGTGTCGAGCACGTCACGGACCCCTGCCAGTGCGGGCGCACGGAGCCGACGACGGTGGTGCAGGAGGAGGTGATGGATGACGACGAGGACAGCACCGACAGCGAGGACGCCGGTCCCCCGCCGCCGCCCCCGGGGCCGGCCCCCGAGCCGGCGGACGATGTCCTGACCCGGTGGCTGACCGCGAGGGAGCACGCGCTTCCGGGAGTCACCACCGCGAAGCAGCAGAGCGTGCTGGAGATGCCGGACGTGCAGGACTTCCGGTTCACCCCCGGGAACTGCTTCTTCGACGCCCTCACGTCCCTCCTCGGCGAGGCCGGCGCGACTGCAGACGGCCTGCGGCAGTACGTCGTGAAGGTGGTCGGCGACCACGCTGACCTGAGGAGCAGGGCGGAGCCCTCCTACGAGGAGTGGGCGCGGCAGATGTGCGAGTCCGGCAGCATGAACGTTGCGTCGTGGGCCGACGAGCTGACGCTGCAGGGGGCCGCGCGGGCGACGGGCTCCCCGATCGTCGTGCTCGCTGATGACACTGCACCGCGGATATACCGCCCCCTGAGGAAGCCGTACGGGCCTGTCGCGGGTGTCAAGTTCAAGACATCGCACTACAGCCCACTCCACATCTCGGAGCAGGTGCGGTCCTTCGTGCTCCGCCTCGCACCGGCCGTACCCCTCGTCTCCACCGGCTGCCGAGGCGCAGAGGCTGGCCTCCACATGGTCCGAGTAGACGGGGGGACAGCCGAACTGTCGGTGCTGTGTGTCAGATGTGAGCAGCCGTTTGACACCCGAACGCCCCACTGGGAATGCATAGGCTGCAATCGCCTAGCGTGCACGGGCTGTGTGTCGGACGGAGAGACATGTACCCGTCCGCCGGACCGAGGAGGCGACGGGGCTGCGACGGACGGTAACGCACACACGACCTCGGGCGGCTCTCCCTCTGCTTCTACAGCACCAGCCCCCTCGTCGAACGCGACCGCTCAGCCCTCCACCTCCTCCACCGACTCCACCTCCGACGCGCAGCAGGGCGGCTCCACCAGCGAGAACGCACCAGCCCCCTCAGCGTCGCAGCACACAGGCAAGCGGAAGGCCGACCGTGACGTGTCAGCCTCTCCCCCGGACAGGAAGCGCAGCGCGACGGCTGCCGACAAAGGCACCCCAGCTGACGACGCCGACGTCCCCAAGACGGTGGCTGAATGGGACGCCCTGTTCACCCCAGAGCCTGGCTCCCCGGAGGAGGAGTTCAAGTCCGCGAGGCGAGCCCTGCATGCGTGGCGTTGCAAGGTCCGCCTCCAAGACAGAGAGGAGCAGAGGCTGTACAATAACCTCAACTCGAGGATGTACACCGCAGCGGGCATGCGTCGCGCGACAGCGGGGACAGCGTCCCAGGGATCACGCCGCGCCGCGCCGCGCGCGACAGGCGCCGCCACCCAGTGAGGGCCAGAGTGGTCGAACCTGCAAGGAGCAGGTCCCCGCTCGACTACGTAGAGTATAGAGTAGAGTTTTGAGTAGAGGTAGATCCCCCCCCCTAGACCAGATGCCTTTGTGCAGTAGAGCACACACAGGTGCTGTGAATACCCCCTTCTCCGTCCCCCCCCCCCCCCCCCTCCCCCCCCAACTCCCCCTCGCGGCAGGCACGGTCGGCCCGACGAGTCAGTTCAGTGTTGTCCCTCAACGAGACCCCCCTGTCCCCGGCCCTGTGAGCACCACAGCACCAGGGAATAGGCATCCCAACTCACAGGACCCACCGCCGTCACTGCATGCCCCTCTGCCCCGCGTTTCGTTACCTTCTCTGCCAGGTCACGGGTCCCCCCTCCAGGTGCCCTCCCGCCTCATCCCTTTTTACCCCCGTCGTTGCCCGTTTTGGCGCCCCCGATAGGCGGACCCAGGGAGCCTCGTCAAAGTGCCATCCCTACAGGAGATCGCCCTGGTTTTGGCCCCCATGAGCACCATGGCACCAGTAATCCAGGAAATTTGGCTCCCTGGATCCACCGTCACTGCTATTCTTGTCCTTCTGCATTACCTTTCACGCTTATTTGCCTTCGGACTGGGTCATGGGATGGAAGAGGGCGGTCGGGGTCTGGGGAAGTGAGGATGTGTGTCAAGACCTTGTCTCGTTGTGCCTGGGAGGTTTGGTGGTGGATGGGATGAGACACAGGCCATTCTGCCCAGAGAGCGCATGAGAGAGAGGGATTTGAGGCCCCCCGCCCCCAGGTTCCCTGCCCACCTGGACGGACCCAAGTGCCTCACACCGGTTCTCTCCCCACCCGGTGGTCCACCTGACGGGCAAAAAAAAATCCCAGTCCCCCCCTTCCCACCCCCGACACACGCGAGCGCGAGTCGCGATGGAGGCGCGAGACGTGCCTGGCCGTGGGCACGCGAGGAGGCGAGGGCAGTGGGCCCTCATGGCGCTGCTGGTGGCGGCGCTCCCGCCCCCAGCGGGTGAGCAGCCCGGGTCGCCCCCGGTAGCGAGGGAGACGGGGGGGTCGCAGCCCCCCACACGAGTGCAGCCCGGGCCGCCCCCGGTAGCGGCAGAAGCGCGGGGGTCGCAACCCCCCGCACGAGTGCAGCCCGGGCCGCCCCCGGTAGCGGCGAGAGCAGCAGCGACGGCAGCGGCGGCGTCGGCAGCGCCGGGGCAGGCAGGGCCGGGGGAGGGTGGGTTCCACACGGGCCCCCCAACAACAGCACACCGGTCTTTTTTTTTTTTTTTTTTTTTTTTGAAGCCGCTGCACCGACTGCCCATCAGGTGGACCACCGGGTGGGGAGAGAACCGGTGTGAGGCACTTGGGTCCGTCCAGGTGGGCAGGGAACCTGGGGGCGGGGGGCCTCAAATCCCTCTCTCTCATGCGCTCTCTGGGCACAATGGCCTGTGTCTCATCCCATCCACCACCAAACCTCCCAGGCACAACGAGACAAGGTCTTGACACACATCCTCACTTCCCCAGACCCCGACCGCCCTCTTCCATCCCATGACCCAGTCCGAAGGCAAATAAGCGTGAAAGGTAATGCAGAAGGACAAGAATAGCAGTGACGGTGGATCCAGGGAGCCAAATTTCCTGGATTACTGGTGCCATGGTGCTCATGGGGGCCAAAACCAGGGCGATCTCCTGTAGGGATGGCACTTTGACGAGGCTCCCTGGGTCCGCCTATCGGGGGCGCCAAAACGGGCAACGACGGGGGTAAAAAGGGATGAAAAAAAAAAAAAAAAAAGCACACCGGTCTGACCCACCGGCTTTATGCACCCCCCAACGGCACTCCCCGACGGCTGCGGAAGGGTCGCGGCCCCCCCTCGTGCAGGCAGCGGCGGTCACCGTTGCAGAGGGAGCAGCAGAGGCAGCAGCAGGGCGGGTGACAGCTTCCCGCCCCAACCCCCTCCCTCACGTCATGTGGGGGGTCGGCTGGGCGTGGGGGTCAGGGCGGGTGGTGGGAGGCCTCCCCCCCCCCAGGGGGGACTCGTTCGGGTGGGAGGGTGTGTTAGGACAGTATGGGGCAGGGGAGGGAAGGGCCAATATACCACACCCCCGACTCCCGTGCTTTTTTGTCCCCCCACCCGCTCAGTCCCACGCTCCCCCCGCTGCCCTCCCCCTTATCGCATCGCAACATCCCCCCACATTCCGTCTCTCACGTTCTCCCCCTCCGTCTCCGCCCCCCAGTGCACCAGGGGTGGAGGGGCAAGCTGGGGTTTTCGAGTATAGCGGGCCCAGTCCCCACCTCGCACCATGTAACTCCCTCGTGCCCCATCCACTCATCTCCTGCCCCCCCTCCTCACACGTTCCCCCAGCCCAAGTGTCACCGCACCTTGCCATCACGGGGAAAATCGGGGATAGTGGGGCAGGCGGGGATCTCGCCCCCGGCGCCCCCACCGACGCACCGCCCCGCCGCCCCACCACCCCAGCCGCTGAGCAGCAGGGAGAGCTGTACTCCCAGCAGGGAAACAACGCCAGCGGTGCCCCGGCAGGGGACCGATCCACTAGTCAGGGTACGTGGATGCCAGCATGTCGGGGCTGGTCTGGGGACCCTCCTGTTGGAGCGGAGTGCAGCTCGGGCGTCCCAACTGCTCGTGGCTGGGGTTTACCCCCTGGCGCCCTGGCAGAGGGCTGGGACGACGGCGAGAGGCGCAGGTGGGTGCGGATGCGCCTCCCCAGGCAGTGGAGACGGCCGCGGGCTCGGGCAGTCCGCCGCGCGGCGATGAAGCGTCGCGCCCCCAGTCGCCAGCGGGCAGGCCTGCGCGGGACGTCCCCCCCCTCCCTTCGAGGGGTGATCTGGTCCCTCCTCCGACAGGCGATGTGGAGGCCGCTCATGTGGGGGCTCCGGTCATACGCGTCTCCCCAGAGCTGGGTGGGCCTAGCGAGGGCGGCGGTGTCGGCGTGCAGGCGGGGTCTGAGCGAAGCGAGTAGGGACTGCTGGTCCGTAGTGGCGCGCCTGTGTGGTCGGGCCCCGCGCCGTCACGGGATGTCACGCCGCCCTCGGCACTGGGTCGCCCGGCGTCCCGCGAGGCCGATGTGCCTGAGGCGCCGGGCCGTCAGGGGCATCCGCCTCCACGCGAGGGCCCTCCACTCCCCTTCGTCCCTCCCAGGCACGCGTTGGACCGGAGGGGGGCGGCTGGCTTGGGACAGACAAGATGAGATCCTGTTCGACTGGCTCGTCTTCCGCGAGGATCTGGCCAGAGACACCTTGGAGAGGGTGCTGACGAGACATGTCGCCGACGACCCCAGGGCGTCCCTCCCGGACCTCGCGGCGGCCCGGACCAGGGTGCGGAGGAAGCTGGAGGCCCTGCCTTTGCCCGACTACGCCCCTGTTTGGACTGAGCCGAGCCCGGCTCTGCGGGATACCCCTGGCGGACCAACGGAAGGCGCCCACATCCCATGCGACGCGATGCGCGGTGGCGCTGACGACGATGACGCTATGGGAGAAGCGCAAGGCGAGAGGGATGCGGTTGATGACCTCCTCAGGGATTTCGGCGCGACCCGCGTGCCCAACGCGGCGCAGGGCGACTGCGGTTTCTTCGCCATCGGGGTCCCCGCAGCAGACATCGCACTCAGGCGCCAGGACCTCTCGGAGGCTGCGAAGAAGTTGCAGGCACTCACAGACCTTTTCGGCGGAGACAAGGCCCAACACCTCGCCTATGCAGCCAACCTCGCCAGGCCCAGCAGCTGGATGGATCACCTCGCGCTGCAACTCGCGGCCAGGGTGTGGAGCATTCACATCGTCGTGGTCCAGGGCGGCGAGCACCCCATCGTCTCCATCCGCCCAGCGAAGGTGCCCGACAAGGAGCTTCTGCAGAAGACCAGGGTGATAGCCCTGACGGGGCAGCATTTCGAGGGTGTCAGCATCCCGCGGGCCGAGCTGCACGGGCTGGTCAACAGAGCCGAGCCGGCCTTCCTCACGCGGTCCAACGCGAGGATGGCGGAGCTGCAGACTGCTGAGGGGCAGGAGGAGCTCGACGTGGGGTCAAAGCTGGTCGAGCGCTCCACTGCCAGGCTGTACTGCCCGCACGACTCCTGCAGGACGTCCCTCATGCAGGCGGGCATCCCCATCCTGCCGACGTCGATGAAGGATCACCTCAACCGACACCTCGAGAAGGGGGACGTCTTGAGCAGGGGGACGCTCCGGGCCCTCAAATTCGCCCAGTGCCTCAAGTGCGATAAGGTGATCACGCTTGGAGACCACCAGTCCTGCACCGCCTGCCGCAAAGACCTCGAGCCCGAGCCGGAGGCGCAGGCCGTGGGGGCGGACATCCCGGCTGGGGAACTCCCCTCCGTCGAGGAACTCCGCCGGCACAACATCCGGGTCTGGGAAAAGGTGCCAAAACCGCTCGTCAAGGCATGGACCGCGGCCCTCAGCGAGGCCGCACGGGAGACCGCCGCACGCAACTCCGTCGCAGCGTGGACCATCCTCCTCATGGCCCCGCTCGTCCTCCTCCGCTCGGCGAGGATGGGGGGAGCGAAGAGCAAGGTCACCCTCCGCGAGCGCCAGAAGGTTTTCTACCGGTGGAAGAGGGGCGAGTACGCCACGCTCTGGGAGGAGGCCCGCGAGGCCAGCAAGCGCCAGGGGGGCACGGGGTCCCGCGGGAGCGCACCGCCGCGCTTGTCCGATGAGGAGAGATGGGAGCGGCGGGTCGGTCAACTGGCGCGGCAGAACCGGGTCTCAGCAGCCCACAAGCACCTCGTCCCGGCCAAAGTCGCCCCCAGCACGACGGAGACCCTGAAGAAGCTGCAGGGCAAACACCCGGAGGGTGGAGCGGTCCACCTGGAGCGGACCGTGCCCGCGGAGAAGTGCAAGGCGTTCACGCCGGCTGACGTCTTCCGAGCGGTGAAGTCCTTCCCCAACGGGTCGTCGGGCGGGCAGATGGGTTTGCGTCCAGACCACGTCCGCCAAGCCCTGGAGTGCAAGGATGCGCTGGGAGCCAAGCCGACGGCCATGCTCACCCAGGTCATTAACCGGATGGTCAAGGGTGCCGTGCCCCAGGAGGTGATGCCTGTGCTCGGGGGCGCGAAGCTTTCGGCCCTGGTGAAGGGTGACGAGGACGTTCGGCCCATTGCCTGCGGAGAGACGCTCCGACGCCTCGCCGCAAAACTCCTCTCGACGCGTCATAAGGGGGACGCACGGCGCATCCTCATGCGGGGTCGCCAAGTTGGGGTAGCTGTGCAGAGGGGGCTGGAGGCCGCGGCGTCAGTAGTGGCGCAGTACGCGGAGCGCTCGAGGGAAAAGGAGGACGCCGTGATCCTCAAGATCGACTACGCCAACGCGTTCAACTCGATCGACCGCGGGACCTTCCTCAAGGTCGTCGAGAGGCACATCCCCGGCCTGCTGCCCTTCGTCGCGTGGTGTTACGACTCCCCCTCCACCCTCACCTACGGCGAAGGGGTGGTGTCTTCATCGTGTGGGGTGCAGCAAGGCGACCTTGATCGGGTCGGCAGCCTTCTGCGAGAGCTACATGGACAAGAAGCTCTTGGAGTTCCAGCCGTACCTCGACGCCTTGGCCAAGCTCCAGGACAAGCAGGTCGGCCTCGCCCTTCTCCGCCACTGCGAGGGGTTCGCCCGCCTCGTGTTTTACATGAGGGCTATGGGACACAAGGGGGTTACGGAGTACCTCCGGAAGAGCGACGCCTCCGTGGAGAAGTGCCTCGCCCGGATCCTCGCCCTCGAGGACGACGTGCTGCCGGAATCAGTCATGCGGCAGGCCACCATGCCGGTGAGGCTCGGGGGCCTGGGGATTCGACGCGCCGCCGAACACTGGCATGCAGCCGCCCTGGCGTCCACGGCGAACGGCCACTCCTTGTGCCGGGAGCTCGACCCCAACTTCACGTGGGATGAGGAGGGATGGGAGACCACCTGCCTCGCTCACAACAACGCTGTGGACGAGGACGAACGGCGCGACCCCACGCAAGCCCCCGTGGGGGATGTCGAGCAGAGGGAACTCTCCCGCGCGATCGTCAGCCGCCAGTACCGCGAGCTGTTCGAAGAGTCCGACGCCCACGACAGAGCCCGCCTGCGATCGCTGTCGCTGCCCCACGCCGGCGCTTTCCTCGGGGGGAAGCTCTCGGAGAACAGCCGCATCGAGGGTCGCCAGATGATCGCCGTGTCACGCGCCCGCCTTGGCATTCCCCTCTTCGAGCCGGATACCGTCTGCGAGAAGTGCGGCAGGGAACTGGACGAGATGGGAACCCACGCCTTCGACTGCAACCAGGGCGGGGCTTTAACCCGCAGACACGACGCCACCCGGGACGCCCTGTTCGCCCTGGCACAGGAGGCGGGCACGAACCCCGAGATGGAGTCTCTGCATCTCCTGCAGGATGGGCAGCGCCCGGGCGACCTCGTGACTAGGAGGATCTGGCCACGAGTCATTGACATCACCGTCAAGAACCCCGTGGCCGCTTCTTACGTGCAGGCGGCAGCCCGTTTCACGGGAGCGGCGGCAGCCCAGGGCGAGGCGACGAAGAACCGGCAGTACCGGGACGCGTGTGCGGCGCGAGGCCTCGTGTTCGCCCCCTACGCCATGGAGTTGTTCGGCGGCCTCGCCCCCTCGGCACACTCCGTCTTCTCGAAGCTCGGGCGCCTTGCGGCGGAGCGGACAGGAGCGAGCCGAGTGCAGCTGACGCAGGAGTACGCGTGCAGGGTGAACTCCGCCTTCAACAACACCCTGGGCGCCACCCTGCTCGAGTGCGGGGAGCTTACGAAGGCTTGCCGGTCGCTGGCCCGCGACAGAGTCGAGGTGGAGGCCGCCCCACCCCTGGACCCCGACCACTTCATCAGGTTCGAGCCGGACCAGGTCGGCCAGGGTGCTGCATTCGAAGACACCGACCCGGACGACGCGGAGGGACAAGGCCACCAGGCGGTGCCCCCTCCCTCAGACGAGCCCCTGCGTCCCGCCCAGAAACCCGTAGACCGCGAGCCGCCGACGCCGGAAGACCTGGTGCGTGAATGGCGGTCTGCCCACAACGGTGTAGGGGTGTCCTTCACCTCGCTGATGGGGGGCTTGGGGAACCTCCTGCCGGCGGTGTTCCAGGTGCAGCAGCTGGGGGGAGGTGGCGCGGGGGGGGTGCCCACGGATGCGCTGGTGGCCCTCGCGGACGGCTTCGCCTCGTCAGGGACCCCGATGGAGGCAGGGCCACTCCGCAGACAGGCCGTCGCCCGGGTACGATCCTCCCCCGAACTGTCGGGGCTCCTGGCAGACCCAGCGGCGTGGGCCAGCCGCATGTCCGCTTTCGAGGGGGGAGACGAAGCGACGTGGGCCGACGACGTGCTCATTCGCGGGGCGGCGTGCGTGCTGCGGAGGCACATCATCGTCTTCCGCGACTACCGCGCGCCGACAGTGTGCGACCCCGGGTGCAAGCCGATCGCCACCGCGGTCGCCCTCGGGGGAGTAGGCGACCGCTTCCAGGCGCTCACCCTGCCGGCGGACGTGCAGGAGTTGGTGGGCGGGAGCACGACTGGGCCCCGGCCTACCGTACGCGCGGGCCCGCGGCTGCGAACTGAGCGGGCGGAGGGGGAGCAGGACGTGACGGAGTTCTGCCAGTTCTGCGAAGCGGACTTCTCCACGCAGGACACCCACGGCAGGTGTGTACACTGCCTCAGAGCCAGCTGCCCTGACTGTGTCGAGCACGTCACGGACCCCTGCCAGTGCGGGCGCACGGAGCCGACGACGGTGGTGCAGGAGGAGGTGATGGATGACGACGAGGACAGCACCGACAGCGAGGACGCCGGTCCCCCGCCGCCGCCCCCGGGGCCGGCCCCCGAGCCGGCGGACGATGTCCTGACCCGGTGGCTGACCGCGAGGGAGCACGCGCTTCCGGGAGTCACCACCGCGAAGCAGCAGAGCGTGCTGGAGATGCCGGACGTGCAGGACTTCCGGTTCACCCCCGGGAACTGCTTCTTCGACGCCCTCACGTTCCTCCTCGGCGAGGCCGGCGCGACTGCAGACGGCCTGCGGCAGTACGTCGTGAAGGCGGTCGGCGACCACGCTGACCTGAGGAGCAGGGCGGAGCCCTCCTACGAGGAGTGGGCGCGGCAGATGCGCGAGTCCGGCAGCATGAACGTTGCGTCGTGGGCCGACGAGCTGACGCTGCAGGGGGCCGCGCGGGCGACGGGCTCCCCGATCGTCGTGCTCGCTGATGACACTGCACCGCGGATATACCGCCCCCTGAGGAAGCCGTACGGGCCTGTCGCGGGTGTCAAGTTCAAGGCATCGCACTACAGCCCACTCCACATCTCGGAGCAGGTGCGGTCCTTCGTGCTCCGCCTCGCACCGGCCGTACCCCTCGTCTCCACCGGCTGCCGAGGCGCAGAGGCTGGCCTCCACATGGTCCGAGTAGACGGGGGGACAGCCGAACTGTCGGTGCTGTGTGTCAGATGTGAGCAGCCGTTTGACACCCGAACGCCCCACTGGGAATGCATAGGCTGCAATCGCCTAGCGTGCACGGGCTGTGTGTCGGACGGAGAGACATGTACCCGTCCGCCGGACCGAGGAGGCGACGGGGCTGCGACGGACGGTAACGCACACACGACCTCGGGCGGCTCTCCCTCTGCTTCTACAGCACCAGCCCCCTCGTCGAACGCGACCGCTCAGCCCTCCACCTCCTCCACCTCCTCCACCGACTCCACCTCCGACGCGCAGCAGGGCGGCTCCACCAGCGAGAACGCACCAGCCCCCTCAGCGTCGCAGCACACAGGCAAGCGGAAGGCCGACCGTGACGTGTCAGCCTCTCCCCCGGACAGGAAGCGCAGCGCGACGGCTGCCGACAAAGGCACCCCAGCTGACGACGCCGACGTCCCCAAGACGGTGGCTGAATGGGACGCCCTGTTCACCCCAGAGCCTGGCTCCCCGGAGGAGGAGTTCAAGTCCGCGAGGCGAGCCCTGCATGCGTGGCGTTGCAAGGTCCGCCTCCAAGACAGAGAGGAGCAGAGGCTGTACAATAACCTCAACTCGAGGATGTACACCGCAGCGGGCATGCGTCGCGCGACAGCGGGGACAGCGTCCCAGGGATCACGCCGCGCCGCGCCGCGCCGCGCGCGACAGGCGCCGCCACCCAGTGAGGGCCAGAGTGGTCGAACCTGCAAGGAGCAGGTCCCCGCTCGACTACGTAGAGTATAGAGTAGAGTTTTGAGTGGAGGTAGATCCCCCCCCCTAGACCAGATGCCTTTGTGCAGTAGAGCACACACAGGTGCTGTGAATACCCCCTTCTCCGTCCCCCCCCCCCCTCCCCCCCCAACTCCCCCTCGCGGCAGGCACGGTCGGCCCGACGAGTCAGTTCAGTGTTGTCCCTCAACGAGACCCCCTGTCCCCGGCCCTGTGAGCACCACAGCACCAGGGAATAGGCATCCCAACTCACAGGACCCACCGCCGTCACTGCATGCCCCTCTGCCCCGCGTTTCGTTACCTTCTCTGCCAGGTCACGGGTCCCCCCTCCAGGTCCCCTCCAGGTGCCCTCCCGCCTCATCCCTTTTTACCCCCGTCGTTGCCCGTTTTGGCGCCCCCGATAGGCGGACCCAGGGAGCCTCGTCAAAGTGCCATCCCTACAGGAGATCGCCCTGGTTTTGGCCCCCATGAGCACCATGGCACCAGTAATCCAGGAAATTTGGCTCCCTGGATCCACCGTCACTGCTATTCTTGTCCTTCTGCATTACCTTTCACGCTTATTTGCCTTCGGACTGGGTCATGGGATGGAAGAGGGCGGTCGGGGTCTGGGGAAGTGAGGATGTGTGTCAAGACCTTGTCTCGTTGTGCCTGGGAGGTTTGGTGGTGGATGGGATGAGACACAGGCCATTGTGCCCAGAGAGCGCATGAGAGAGAGGGATTTGAGGCCCCCCGCCCCCAGGTTCCCTGCCCACCTGGACGGACCCAAGTGCCTCACACCGGTTCTCTCCCCACCCGGTGGTCCACCTGACGGGCAGTCGGTGCAAAAAAAATGGGAGACCACCTGCCTCGCTCACAACAACGCTGTGGACGAGGACGAACGGCGCGACCCCACGCAAGCCCCCGTGGGGGATGTCGAGCAGAGGGAACTCTCCCGCGCGATCGTCAGCCGCCAGTACCGCGAGCTGTTCGAAGAGTCCGACGCCCACGACAGAGCCCGCCTGCGATCGCTGTCGCTGCCCCACGCCGGCGCTTTCCTCGGGGGGAAGCTCTCGGAGAACAGCCGCATCGAGGGTCGCCAGATGATCGCCGTGTCACGCGCCCGCCTTGGCATTCCCCTCTTCGAGCCGGATACCGTCTGCGAGAAGTGCGGCAGGGAACTGGACGAGATGGGGACCCACGCCTTCGACTGCAACCAGGGCGGGGCTTTAACCCGCAGACACGACGCCACCCGGGACGCCCTGTTCGCCCTGGCACAGGAGGCGGGCACGAACCCCGAGATGGAGTCTCTGCATCTCCTGCAGGATGGGCAGCGCCCGGGCGACCTCGTGACTAGGAGGATCTGGCCACGAGTCATTGACATCACCGTCAAGAACCCCGTGGCCGCTTCTTACGTGCAGGCGGCAGCCCGTTTCACGGGAGCGGCGGCAGCCCAGGGCGAGGCGACGAAGAACCGGCAGTACCGGGACGCGTGTGTGGCGCGAGGCCTCGTGTTCGCCCCCTACGCCATGGAGTTGTTCGGCGGCCTCGCCCCCTCGGCACACTCCGTCTTCTCGAAGCTCGGGCGCCTTGCGGCGGAGCGGACAGGAGCGAGCCGAGTGCAGCTGACGCAGGAGTACGCGTGCAGGGTGAACTCCGCCTTCAACAACACCCTGGGCGCCACCCTGCTCGAGTGCGGGGAGCTTACGAAGGCTTGCCGGTCGCTGGCCCGCGACAGAGTCGAGGTGGAGGCCGCCCCACCCCTGGACCCCGACCACTTCATCAGGTTCGAGCCGGACCAGGTCGGCCAGGGTGCTGCATTCGATGACACCGACCCGGACGACGCGGAGGGACAAGGCCACCAGGCGGTGCCCCCTCTTTTTTTTGGTACCCGGGGGCGAACCGGGGGACTGCTACTCTCCACCTCTGCTCTTGGGGTGTCTGCTGCTTGTCGAGATGACATGCAGGGCGGAAGCCAACGACACAGTTGCTGTTGGCCACGTGTGGCAGAGGCTAGAGGCTAGAGGGCCGTGTACTTGGCAAGTTCGAACAACAAGGGCCAGACCTCTTCTACAGTCTCTCCCCAAATGGCGACCGTTCGAAAAGTCCAGGGCCCAGAACGCGCAAAAAACAGGGTTGAAACAGTCCCTGTCGAGCGGTTTGCGGGACCGAGCGGGCCATCCCTCCAAACCACTCGAACTGGGGGAGGGAACTGCAGAGGAGGGGCGGAATCGAGGGGAATGGTGGAATCAGGGAGCGAATTTACAGGGGTCCGTGGTGCCGTGGCTCTCACACACGTTCTGCTGGTGCCACTCCGAGTTTGTGGCGAACTTTTTCGGACACCACCGACCCCCCCAAAGGGCAAGACTATTCACACTGTGCAAGACTCTATTAAGGGGGAGGGGCGGGGGGGGGGACGATCAGATTTGTTTGTTTAGGCGCCGTGGGACCGAATGGACTTTCCGGACCCACGGCTCGAAGGTCAAACTATACACTGGAATCGATGATGATGCTTGGGGGCCTAGGCGCGAGGGGAACGGACGCGGGGGTCCCAACCACCCACCCTAGACGGACTATACACACGACTCTACCGAAGAGGGGAGGAGGGGGAAGGGGGGGGGAGGAGGTTGCACCCTACGTGCACCGTCCTCTCCCTGCATGAACGCTTCACCTCCGCCGACGGGGCCCCTGGCCCCCTACTCCGATCACCGCAGCCTGCCTCTCCTGCCCGCCGCCACGGTCCCTACGGTCGCCGCCACCCCTGCCGCCGCCTCTCCCGGCTGCCCACCTGTCGCGGCCCTGCCTCCCTCCACCCTAGGCCCTGGAGGCAGGGCCACTCCGCAGACAGGCCGTCGCCCGGGTACGATCCTCCCCCGAACTGTCGGGGCTCCTGGCAGACCCAGCGGCGTGGGCCAGCCGCATGTCCGCTTTCGAGAGGGAAGACGAAGCGACGTGGGCCGACGACGTGCTCATTCGCGGGGCGGCGTGCGTGCTGCGGAGGCACATCATCGTCTTCCGCGACTACCGCGCGCCGACAGTGTGCGACCCCGGGTGCAAGCCGATCGCCACCGCGGTCGCCCTCGGGGGAGTAGGCGACCGCTTCCAGGCGCTCACCCTGCCGGCGGACGTGCAGGAGTTGGTGGGCGGGAGCACGACTGGGCCCCGGCCTACCGTACGCGCGGGCCCGCGGCTGCGAACTGAGCGGGCGGAGGGGGAGCAGGACGTGACGGAGTTCTGCCAGTTCTGCGAAGCGGACTTCTCCACGCAGGACACCCACGGCAGGTGTGTACACTGCCTCAGAGCCAGCTGCCCTGACTGTGTCGAGCACGTCACGGACCCCTGCCAGTGCGGGCGCACGGAGCCGACGACGGTGGTGCAGGAGGAGGTGATGGATGACGACGAGGACAGCACCGACAGCGAGGACGCCGGTCCCCCGCCGCCGCCCCCGGGGCCGGCCCCCGAGCCGGCGGACGATGTCCTGACCCGGTGGCTGACCGCGAGGGAGCACGCGCTTCCGGGAGTCACCACCGCGAAGCAGCAGAGCGTGCTGGAGATGCCGGACGTGCAGGACTTCCGGTTCACCCCCGGGAACTGCTTCTTCGACGCCCTCACGTTCCTCCTCGGCGAGGCCGGCGCGACTGCAGACGGCCTGCGGCAGTACGTCGTGAAGGCGGTCGGCGACCACGCTGACCTGAGGAGCAGGGCGGAGCCCTCCTACGAGGAGTGGGCGCGGCAGATGCGCGAGTCCGGCAGCATGAACGTTGCGTCGTGGGCCGACGAGCTGACGCTGCAGGGGGCCGCGCGGGCGACGGGCTCCCCGATCGTCGTGCTCGCTGATGACACTGCACCGCGGATATACCGCCCCCTGAGGAAGCCGTACGGGCCTGTCGCGGGTGTCAAGTTCAAGGCATCGCACTACAGCCCACTCCACATCTCGGAGCAGGTGCGGTCCTTCGTGCTCCGCCTCGCACCGGCCGTACCCCTCGTCTCCACCGGCTGCCGAGGCGCAGAGGCTGGCCTCCACATGGTCCGAGTAGACGGGGGGACAGCCGAACTGTCGGTGCTGTGTGTCAGATGTGAGCAGCCGTTTGACACCCGAACGCCCCACTGGGAATGCATAGGCTGCAATCGCCTAGCGTGCACGGGCTGTGTGTCGGACGGAGAGACATGTACCCGTCCGCCGGACCGAGGAGGCGACGGGGCTGCGACGGACGGTAACGCACACACGACCTCGGGCGGCTCTCCCTCTGCTTCTACAGCACCAGCCCCCTCGTCGAACGCGACCGCTCAGCCCTCCACCTCCTCCACCTCCTCCACCGACTCCACCTCCGACGCGCAGCAGGGCGGCTCCACCAGCGAGAACGCACCAGCCCCCTCAGCGTCGCAGCACACAGGCAAGCGGAAGGCCGACCGTGACGTGTCAGCCTCTCCCCCGGACAGGAAGCGCAGCGCGACGGCTGCCGACAAAGGCACCCCAGCTGACGACGCCGACGTCCCCAAGACGGTGGCTGAATGGGACGCCCTGTTCACCCCAGAGCCTGGCTCCCCGGAGGAGGAGTTCAAGTCCGCGAGGCGAGCCCTGCATGCGTGGCGTTGCAAGGTCCGCCTCCAAGACAGAGAGGAGCAGAGGCTGTACAATAACCTCAACTCGAGGATGTACACCGCAGCGGGCATGCGTCGCGCGACAGCGGGGACAGCGTCCCAGGGATCACGCCGCGCCGCGCCGCGCCGCGCGCGACAGGCGCCGCCACCCAGTGAGGGCCAGAGTGGTCGAACCTGCAAGGAGCAGGTCCCCGCTCGACTACGTAGAGTATAGAGTAGAGTTTTGAGTGGAGGTAGATCCCCCCCCCTAGACCAGATGCCTTTGTGCAGTAGAGCACACACAGGTGCTGTGAATACCCCCTTCTCCGTCCCCCCCCCCCCTCCCCCCCCAACTCCCCCTCGCGGCAGGCACGGTCGGCCCGACGAGTCAGTTCAGTGTTGTCCCTCAACGAGACCCCCTGTCCCCGGCCCTGTGAGCACCACAGCACCAGGGAATAGGCATCCCAACTCACAGGACCCACCGCCGTCACTGCATGCCCCTCTGCCCCGCGTTTCGTTACCTTCTCTGCCAGGTCACGGGTCCCCCCTCCAGGTCCCCTCCAGGTGCCCTCCCGCCTCATCCCTTTTTACCCCCGTCGTTGCCCGTTTTGGCGCCCCCGATAGGCGGACCCAGGGAGCCTCGTCAAAGTGCCATCCCTACAGGAGATCGCCCTGGTTTTGGCCCCCATGAGCACCATGGCACCAGTAATCCAGGAAATTTGGCTCCCTGGATCCACCGTCACTGCTATTCTTGTCCTTCTGCATTACCTTTCACGCTTATTTGCCTTCGGACTGGGTCATGGGATGGAAGAGGGCGGTCGGGGTCTGGGGAAGTGAGGATGTGTGTCAAGACCTTGTCTCGTTGTGCCTGGGAGGTTTGGTGGTGGATGGGATGAGACACAGGCCATTGTGCCCAGAGAGCGCATGAGAGAGAGGGATTTGAGGCCCCCCGCCCCCAGGTTCCCTGCCCACCTGGACGGACCCAAGTGCCTCACACCGGTTCTCTCCCCACCCGGTGGTCCACCTGACGGGCAGTCGGTGCAGCGGCTTCTAAAAAAAAAAAAAAAAAAAAAAAAACCCTCCACCCTGGCCGTCGCCCCTCCTGTCCCGGGGGTCCGCCACCCCTCCCCCGCCACGGCCGCCCCGCGGTCGCGCCGCCTCCTCCGGGTGCCGCTCACGCGTCCGTCTCTTGTCCACCCGGCTGTTCACGCGCTTGCACGCGAAGAACTCCTCCACCCGTGCCGCACTCGCCCCTTCCCGCCTCGAGTTGAAGTCGGCATCAACCGACCGTCGATCCGCCACCCACTGCTTGTAGACAGCGTGTGCCGTCTCGACCTCCAACTCTGAGCGCCCGTGCTGGCCGAAGAGCTCGAACCAGCCTTCTGCCGTCCGAGGGACCCACGCCGCCTCCTTCGCTCCCTCCGCCGCCGCCTTCGCTGCCGAAGGAAACACCATCCTGCCGTCCACCTCTGCTGGCCCGTCAGACCGACTCCCTGCCCACTTCCCCATACCCGCGCGAGCTGCTGAGATCAGGATCACTGACACTTGGGTGGCTGTGTTTGTGTTTTGGGTGCCTCCCGTTGACGTGACCGTGCCCTCGTCGCTCATGCCGTCCACCCCCTCCGACAACTCGTCGTCGAAGGCGATGCCGCCGTCCGCCCCTCGAGGGAGCTCCATCGTCGATGCTGCTGCCGCTGCCGCCGCTGTCGCTGCCGCTGCTGCCTGCCGAGGGATGGCTGTGGGTCCGTTGTTGGAGCCTTCCCCCAGAGGTGTCGCCGCTGCTGCCGCCGCCGCCGCCGCCGCACTCGACGGGGTGCCCCCCACGGGAGCTGCCGAAGGGGATGGTGAGGAGTGGGGAAGGGCCGGCGAGTGCCGGGATGGAGTGGGTTGGGATGGAGTAGGTTGAGAAGAAGTAGAGTGGGATGATGTAGGGTGGGATGTAGTAGGTTGGGATGATGTAGTCTGAGATGTAGGGTGGGATGTAGTAGGTTGGGATGATGTAGTCTGAGATGCCGTCGGAGGGTGGGTGTTATGGGGTGAAGGGAGGGGGTGGGATGTCGAAGAAGACGGGTTGTCGAGGTGTGCTTCACCGCACCACCTGTATGTCGCCGGGGACTTGTCGCGGCACGTGAGGCACACTGCCACCCCGCACTCGCTGCATCCCCAGCACCCGCGAACGCTCACCGGCGTGGTGCACGCCCCGCAGCTCGTCTGCCAACCGACCTGGAGGCTCATCAGCCGCGCAGCTTCACACCCCCGGACGCGGATATCCTGCCCCACTGGGCACGCGTCCACCTCCAGCGCCCACTGCTGCAGCGGCTCGGGCAGGATCACGGGCACAAAGTGGCCCACCGCTGTGCCGTCTGCCTGTCCCGACTCACCCACAAACGCCACCGCCGCCATCCCTGCCGCCCGCCTCGCTGCGCGCCACACTCTGACCCCCTGGCCCTGCTTCCTGAACGCCAGGATGTTGATGCAGAGGGCGTGTTTGTGTGTGTGCACAAAATGCGAAAAAGTGAAGGGCATACCCGGGTTCGAACCAGGGACCTGTCGGATTGCAGCCGAATGCTCTACCACTGAGCTATATACCCTCTGATTGTATTGCCTGGCCGTTTACATGAACAAAACTGCAGGCTGAACATTCTTTCAGAGAAGATACATGAAAAAGAGATGACCCTAGACGGAATCGAACCGCCGTTGACGGATTTGGAATCCGTAGTGCTACCGCTACACCATAGGGCCTCTGTTATTGTATAGGCAAACGAATCCTCCACCACCACCCATACCGTGTGTGTGCTGCTATGCTGAAAAGAGTATACACCGCTGACGGCAGGGTTCGAACCTGCGCGGGCAGGGCCCAGTGGATTTCAAGTCCACCTCCGTAACCACTTGGATACGTCAGCTACTAGGAGGCTTAGTGGTCTAGTGGCATGATTCTCGCTTTGGGTGCGAGAGGTCCAGGGTTCGATTCCCTGCTGAGCCCTGTTTTATGCACACACATATCTATCACACATGTGTTCTGTTACCCTACTCTTGTATGGCGACCGTGGTCTAGTGGCATGATGGATCCCTCCCAAGGATTCGACCCGGGTTCGATTCCCGGCGGTCGCATGTTTTTGTAAGAGAGATTGCCTGCATGTTTTCCCCAAAGAACCAGCTTTCTTTTGTGCAGTTATCTCGCTCATTAACAACCCTCTCGTAGCTCAATTGGTAGAGCGCTCGACTGTAGAAACAGCTGTTATCGAGCGGTCGCTGGTTCGATTCCGGCCGAGAGGACAACCTTTTTGTATGTGTGTTTTGGTTGAAATAACATGCAAAAAAAAGTGCTCCTGACAGGGCTCGAACCTGGGACCGTTGGCTTATTAGACCAATGCTCTACCGACTGAGCTACAAGAGCTACGTTTCACTATAACAACATTGCCTAAGAGTGCACTGTGTGTGTGCCACACACACTGTATATACACATAACATAAACAGGCAATCACCAGAAACATAATAACAAACTGACGAGAGTGGGGTTTGAACCCACGCCCCCGAAGAGACCAGGGCCTTAACCTGGCGCCTTAGACCACTCGGCCATCTCGCCTATAACTAAGTAAGGCACAGCCTGCCCATCCCTATATTAGATATCAGCACCTATGGTCTAGTTGGTTATGACGTCGCGTTAACACCGCGAAGGTCTCCGGTTCGAGCCCGGATAGGTGTACTTTCTTTTTGTCCCTGCAGCCACTTCTTTACCGCCCACATTCCTCTCTTATTTCCCTTCAGGGCACAGAGTTGTAGCGGACGTACCCAAGTGGTTACGGGGCTCGCCTGCTAAGCGAGTGTGCTCTGCATGCGCAAGTTCGAACCTTGCCGTTCGCGTTTTTGTATGAACATCCCTTCCTTGTATCTCTTTGCCTAGTGGCTATATAGATAAGGCAATCCAACTGATTATCAGATCTCCTATGGTGTAGTGGTTAGCACTCCAGACTCTGAATCTGGCGACCGCGGTTCGAATCCGCGTAGGAGAACATCTTTTTTACATAGAGATACCAACAGAAACATGCAATTGGATACACACACACAAACAAATTCTTTGTGCATAAGGGAAAATATGGAAAAAGATATGTTCCGCTGCGGGGAATTGAACCCCGGTCTGCCGGGTGAGAGCCGGCTGTTCTAACCACTATACTACAGCGGATCTGAAAGTATACCAGAATACCTTACATGCAGGATGCTTCCAGTGCAGTTTCCCCCTTTCATACAGCACCACACGGAGAGGATACCTGTTGTAGAGAGAGGCAGGGTGGCCGAGTGGTCTAAGGCGGAGGACTCAAGTTCCTTTCTCTTCGGAGGCGTGGGTTCAAACCCCACCCCTGTCACACCTTTGTTACAATTAACTGTCTGTATGCACTGTTACTCCTACACCCTCTTATAGTCCTTCATACACTTGATAATAATAGAATGTAGGCAAGGTGGCCGAGTGGTCTAAGGCGCTACGTTCAGGTCGTAGTCTCTTCGGGGGCGTGAGTTCAAACCTCACCCTTGTCACTTTTCATACTTCAAAACCGCACAGGCAAACAACTTTTTCTCCCATACATTCCCAAGGAAAGATTCCTTATGTGTATGGATATTCTACCAATTAAACAGGCGTAATTGGTCTAGTGGTAGAATGGCTCCCTGCCACGGAGTCGGCCCGGGTTCGATTCCCGGATTACGCACTTCCTTTTTTAAAATCTTTTCCCCTATATTTTCATGTAATAATGCCTGAACTCACTTCCTTATGCACTGGCAAGATGGCCGAGTGGTCTAAGGCGCCAGGTTTAGGCCCTGGTCTCTTCGGGGGCGTGGGTTCAAACCCCACTCTTGTCATACCTTTATTCAAAGTGTGTACACACACAACACACAAAACATTTCAACCAATATTTTCAACAATAATGTGACCTGTCCGGGAATTGAACCTGTGTCCACCAGTTGCACTGCTATTTTACTGTGGTGCACTAGACCACTAGACTATTGCAGGCAGCTTCTTCAGCAGATGTAACCCATATGTACTGTATATGTTGTGACAGCAAGTGGGGTTCGAACCCCCGACCGCTCACTACAAGGAGGTGTGCTCAACCACTAGACTATGGGAGCCAGCTTCCCATATCTTCGTAGTCTTCCAGTACACTATACTACCGCACATCTTCAGGGTTCGAACCCCCGACCGCTCATTACAAGGAGGTGTACTCAACCACTAGACTATCGGAGGCAGCTTCTTCAGTGTACGTAACCTATATACACTGCACATGTTGTAACAGCAAGTGGGGTTCGAACCCCCGACCGCTCACTACAAGGAGGTGTGCTCAACCACTATACTATGGGAGCCACCTTACTATATCTTGGTACATCTCTTCAGGGTTCGAACCCCCAACCTCTCCCAACACAGGTGGTGTGCTCAACCACTAGACTTTCTGAGGGGCGCCTGTATGTTCCAACCTCCTTCATGGGCATCGAATATCCGACCGTAGGCAGGTTAGCCTAGAGGTTAGAATTCCTGACTGTGACAAAAGAGGCCCGGGTTCAAATCCCGGGACAGAATTTTTTTGGGGAATTTGCTTGACCAAATCCCAACCAATTTTTGCCCCCATTTTCCTCCTAAATATGCTTGCCCCAGGCGCCGAAATGAGTACCAAAAAGTGATAACCAGCGTCTGTACGTGCCACCATCGCTTTCGGATTTTCACGGTTCGCCCGCCATAATTGATAAAATGCAGTTGGCCGGAATTTTTCGATAAACTTTTTTTTTCTGAAAGATATAAAGCTCCTAACCCTGCTACGTTTCACCCAAAAAGTCTGTACATATCGTCACGTACAGACATCGGTAGTATATTTTTTCAAAGGAATTCGGCGGGTATTTCCAGCACTGTGGGTTCAAACCTCACTTTCTGTTTTTTTACCCATGTCCAACTTTGATGGTTCGAACACCCTGGGGGGGTCTATTTCGGGTGTCTCAAAAATGCGCGAGAGGTGGGGATATTGGGTCAGAGAGGAATCAAACTGTTGGTAGGGTACTGCCCAGCCACCACCAATTAAGTCGTTTTTGGTGTTCCAAAAAGTGTTTTTTGGCCATTTTTGGACCTATTTTTGGGGTTTTGACCCCCCAGATCGACGACTTTTTTGGATCCAGATATACCCGTGTCTGTACCAGATTCTGGGTGTGGAAATAATAAAAAAAAACCGAAAAAAAACCTCAACCAGGTATCGAACTTGCTTCCAACACACCTAGATTCCTTAGAAAACACCCCATGATTTCACCTCGATATGTACCTGGAGCTCCATTCTGAGCCCTGGTGAGCCCACCAACAGTTTGCACCGTTTCTCCCCCGAAATCTGGGTCAAACACGGTGGTATCAGTTTCGAACCGGGGACCCGATTTTTTTTACAGGAATGGCCTTTTTTAGGCCAAAATGGCCGAAAAACAGGGTTTTGGCCAAAAAAAACGACTTAGTGGGTGCTGGCTGGGGACCCATATTTCAACACTATACACCGTTTCGCACCCAGTATCTGAACCATTCGCGCATTTTTGAGATACCCGATTTTGACCCACCCAGGGTGTTCGAACCACCCAAATTGGAGTTTTGTAAAAAAAAAAAAAAAAAAAAAAGCAAGGTTTGAACCCACAGTGCTACAAATTTCCCAGAAATTCCTTTGAAAAAGTATACTACCGATGTCTGTACGTGACGATATGTACAAACTTTTTCAGCCAAACGTAGCAGGGTTATGAGCTTTATATCTTTCGAGAAAAAAAAAGTTTATCGAAAAATTCCGGACCAACCAGTTTTACCAATTTTGGCTGAGGACCCGTAAAAAACCGAACGCGTCAGTGGCACGCAGAGACGCTGGCTGTCGACTTTTGGTACTCAAAGTCCACCCAGGGGTCAGCAGAAGTGGGTGGAAAAAAGTTTGTGAAAATTAACACTTTTGCGCAAAAATATTTTTTCGAAAAAGTTTTGAATTTTTCCGGGAATCGAACCCGGGCCTCTTTGGTCACAACCAAGAATTGTAACCACTAGACTACCCTTGTTAGTTTATAAAGCACTTATACTTAAGAAGGGCAATGATATGGGGAAATGTTTTGGTGCAGTATGTGCATGGGCATAAGTTGATGCATAAAAAAAGCAACCGTGGCAGGACTCGAACCTGCAACCGCCTGATCCGTAGTCAGGCGCTCTTCCATTGAGCCACACGGTCTCTGATAATTTATTGAAGATGTTACATCATGGAGGTACTTGCACAGGGTGCTGCCTTGACTGTGTGTGTATATATATATATGTATACACAAACAAAAGATAACTACTAGCAGAGGTAGGTTTCGATCCTACGACCTGTGGGTTATGAGCCCACCGCGCTGACCACTGCGCCACTCTGCTTCTGTTGTTTACTTTCACAGCTCCCCTATGGTGTAGTGGTTAGCACCCTGGACTTTGAATCCAGTAGCCGCGGTTCAAACCCGCGTGGGGGAACCTTTTGACTATATGCATGCCTGGAGTATATATGGATACACACACATATCACACACAATACAGGAATCACAGTACAAACAGCTGAAGAGATTGTCCGTGCATTTTTTGTGCATGGAGAGAAAAAGATAAGAAAAGAAAAAACTCCTCCTGTTGGGTTCGAACCAACGACCTGCAGGTTAACAGCCTGACGCGCTACCGACTGCGCCAAGGAGGATCTGTAAGTATAGGGTAAAAGGGAATAACAGCTGCAGTCCTGTACACAGTACACAGGCACATATAAGGTACATAAAAGTACAGCTAGTCGGGATTGAACCGACGATCTCTCGCGTGTGAGGCGAGCGTCCTAACCACTAGACGATAGCTGCTCTGATAATATAGGACAAGGCCACTTACCTGTTGTTACACTGTAGTAGTGCCAGCCAGACGAAACACACCACACCACAAGGAAGAAAAGGGATTCCCCCTCCGGGGTTCGAACCCGGGTCGCCTGGGTGAAGACCAGGTATACTAACCACTGTACTAAAGGGGACATGGACTGGGGCTATCCCTTTCCATGGGCGTTTAGCTCAGTGGTAGAGCGCCCGTTCTGCATACGGGAGGCCGAGGGTTCGAACCCCTCAATGTCCATGTTTTTTCTCTGCATCTACTATCAAGGCCCGTGTAGCCCAATGGATAAGGCGTTCGCTTCCTAAGCGAAAGATTGTGGGTTCGATCCCCACCATGGGTACCTTCTCTTTTTACGTGTGTGTGAGAGACTCTTTCTTCCAACACATATATGCACTCACACACAGCCTGTATGATAACACAGGTGCTGCCTGTTCTCAGAGGCTCGGTGGTCTAGTGGCATGATTCTCGCTTAGGGTGCGAGAGGTCCGGGGTTCGATTCCCCGCCGAGCCCAGTTTTATTAAGCCCCAGTTTTGTTACACTCACAAGCGGCCATGGTTTAGTGGTTAGAACACCTGTTCGTGGCACAGGAGACCCGAGTTCAATTCTCGGTGGCCGCTCATACTTTTTTTAACACTTTTTTTGTGTGCAGTATCTGCACAAAAATATTTACAAGAAACAAAAGAATCCCCTGTCACTTTTTTGCAGCAAAGAGTTACCCCGTGTGGGACTCGAACCCACAGCCTTTGGATTAGAAGTCCAACGCGCTATCCATTGCGCCAACGGGGCACCTTCCTAGGATATGGCTATATAAAGAGTTGTGCACTGATGTATACACACATATTTGTTCTGTGTAAGTTCCTTTGCAACAAAAAAGTGTATGCCTCCACCTGGGATTGAACCAGGGACCTTCAGATCTTCAGTCTGACGCTCTCCCAACTGAGCTAAAGAGGCTACATTACTGAGTTAACAGAAGGATGACATGTGGGCAACAAGGGTGCCAGTGCAAATAAGGAGAGGCAACTGAGGGGATCGAACCCTCGACCCTTGGTTTACAAGACCAATGCTCTACCACTGAGCTAAATCGCCTTCATAAGGGGAAATGGTGAAAAAGAATGGAGAATGAGGGGTTCGAACCCTCGGCCTCCCGTATGCGGAACGGGCGCTCTTCCACTGAGCTAATTCCCCCTGCTTTATAAGCAGGAAAAGGTTCTGTGTTGTGCATATATGTTACACAGCCCACTGGACTATTTCTTGGGTACGAAAAAGAGTCTACTCGCGGCGGGGATCGAACCCGCAACCTCCGGCGCCGGGAACCGACGCGCTTCCATTGCGCCACGCGAGCTGACATGAAGAAACATAGGAACCAGCTCTCGTGGCCTAGTGGTTAAGGCACAGGTCTTATGAGCCTGGGATCGCGGGTTCAAACCCCGCCGGGAGCAACTTGTTATCTCTTTTCAGTGGTACTGCTGTACGGAATAATCCATTGTAGCGGACGTATCCAAGTGGTTAAGGAGGTGCACTCGAAATGCATTGGGCCCTGCCCGCGTAGGTTCAAATCCTGCCGTCCGCGTTTTTTATGTACTACATGAGAATATCTGTGATTTACGTAAATTGCATGCATTCTGTGTGTACAGTGTATGCATAAAAAAAAGTGGAGATTGAGGGTATCGATCCCTCTACCTCTCGCATGCTGAGCGAGCGCTCTACCATTTGAGCTAAACCCCCTACAATAGAAGAATGAACTGTCGCCCAATACCAGTCTATACACACGTACAGAGGAAACACAAGCAAACACTGTACACAAGAGAAAAGTCAAAGAAAAGAAGGCACTAGAGGGGATCGAACCCTCGACCTCTCGCTTACTGGGCGAGCGCTCTAACCACTGAGCTATAGCGCCTACGTACTTACACAGGCTAAAAAAAGATGCGAGGTGCCAGGATCGAACTGACGACCTTAGGATTATGGGACCTACGCGCTCCCGACTGCGCCAACCTCGCTCTGGTAATATATGTTGGACTCCCTTACCTGCACTGTATTTCTGTGCAGCCAACCACACTGCAGAGAGACTACACACCTATCCCAGGAGAGGGCTGATGGAACCTGCTGTCAGTGTAAGGGCTTAGTGGTCTAGTGGCATGATTCTCGCTTCGGGTGCGAGAGGTCCAGGGTTCGATTCCCTGCTGAGCCCTCTCTTTTTACCTTATATATACATTAGCACACACAAAACATTTATGCAAGGCAAAAAGCAGGCACCCGCCGTGGGGGTCGAACCCACGACCATTGGATTAAAGGTCCAACGCTCTACCGCTGAGCTAGGCGGGCCACTACTGCCAGCTAGCCCTGCAGGGCCTTGGGGAGATAGGCCATAACAGTTCTTGTCCTGCACTCGTTGTAATACTTTGATGCTCATATACAGATCCTCGGTAGTATAGAGGTCAGTATTTCCGCCTGTCACGCGGAAGACCCGGGTTCAATTCCCGGCCGGGGAACAGTTTTTTTAGTCCACCTTTTGTATATAAACACACACAAGCAAATGTTTTTGTTGTTTAGGATTTTGCTTACAAAAAAAGAGCACCTCCCGCGGGGCTCGAACCCGCGACCACAAGGTTAAGGGCCTTGCGCTCTACCGACTGAGCTAGGGAGGCTACAATAATAACTTGAAAAGGTTTCACACTATTCTGCCTCATCCATTGGAAATCAAGGGGTATCTGCACCTACAAAACAAGAATAAACCTGCACTCACCGGGAGTCGAACCCGGGCCGCTCGCTTGGAAGGCGAGAATACTAACCGTTATACCATGAGTGCAGCTACACATGGACAAAAGAATCGCAGTCGGCAGGATTTGAACCTACGCGGGCAGAGCCCAATGGATTTCTAGTCCACCTCCGTAACCACTTGGATACGACTGCTACAATAAGATATAACATACTCCATGACTGCTGTTCAATAACAGAGGCTGTTTAGCTCAGTGGTAGAGCACATCATCCGTAATGATGGGGTCGTGGGTTCAATCCCCACAGCGGCCTAACTTCTTTTTACCTAATGATTTTACAGAGTAAATATGTGTGTGTGTGTATGTTTTGTGTGTGTGCACAAAATGCGAAAAAGTGAAGGGCATACCCGGGTTCGAACCAGGGACCTGTCGGATTGCAGCCGAATGCTCTACCACTGAGCTATATACCCTCTGATTGTATTGCCTGGCCGTTTACATGAACAAAACTGCAGGCTGAACATTCTTTCAGAGAAGATACATGAAAAAGAGATGACCCTAGACGGAATCGAACCGCCGTTGACGGATTTGGAATCCGTAGTGCTACCGCTACACCATAGGGCCTCTGTTATTGTATAGGCAAACGAATCCTCCACCACCACCCATACCGTGTGTGTGCTGCTATGCTGAAAAGAGTATACACCGCTGACGGCAGGGTTCGAACCTGCGCGGGCAGGGCCCAGTGGATTTCAAGTCCACCTCCGTAACCACTTGGATACGTCAGCTACTAGGAGGCTTAGTGGTCTAGTGGCATGATTCTCGCTTTGGGTGCGAGAGGTCCAGGGTTCGATTCCCTGCTGAGCCCTGTTTTATGCACACACATATCTATCACACATGTGTTCTGTTACCCTACTCTTGTATGGCGACCGTGGTCTAGTGGCATGATGGATCCCTCCCAAGGATTCGACCCGGGTTCGATTCCCGGCGGTCGCATGTTTTTGTAAGAGAGATTGCCTGCATGTTTTCCCCAAAGAACCAGCTTTCTTTTGTGCAGTTATCTCGCTCATTAACAACCCTCTCGTAGCTCAATTGGTAGAGCGCTCGACTGTAGAAACAGCTGTTATCGAGCGGTCGCTGGTTCGATTCCGGCCGAGAGGACAACCTTTTTGTATGTGTGTTTTGGTTGAAATAACATGCAAAAAAAAGTGCTCCTGACAGGGCTCGAACCTGGGACCGTTGGCTTATTAGACCAATGCTCTACCGACTGAGCTACAAGAGCTACGTTTCACTATAACAACATTGCCTAAGAGTGCACTGTGTGTGTGCCACACACACTGTATATACACATAACATAAACAGGCAATCACCAGAAACATAATAACAAACTGACGAGAGTGGGGTTTGAACCCACGCCCCCGAAGAGACCAGGGCCTTAACCTGGCGCCTTAGACCACTCGGCCATCTCGCCTATAACTAAGTAAGGCACAGCCTGCCCATCCCTATATTAGATATCAGCACCTATGGTCTAGTTGGTTATGACGTCGCGTTAACACCGCGAAGGTCTCCGGTTCGAGCCCGGATAGGTGTACTTTCTTTTTGTCCCTGCAGCCACTTCTTTACCGCCCACATTCCTCTCTTATTTCCCTTCAGGGCACAGAGTTGTAGCGGACGTACCCAAGTGGTTACGGGGCTCGCCTGCTAAGCGAGTGTGCTCTGCATGCGCAAGTTCGAACCTTGCCGTTCGCGTTTTTGTATGAACATCCCTTCCTTGTATCTCTTTGCCTAGTGGCTATATAGATAAGGCAATCCAACTGATTATCAGATCTCCTATGGTGTAGTGGTTAGCACTCCAGACTCTGAATCTGGCGACCGCGGTTCGAATCCGCGTAGGAGAACATCTTTTTTACATAGAGATACCAACAGAAACATGCAATTGGATACACACACACAAACAAATTCTTTGTGCATAAGGGAAAATATGGAAAAAGATATGTTCCGCTGCGGGGAATTGAACCCCGGTCTGCCGGGTGAGAGCCGGCTGTTCTAACCACTATACTACAGCGGATCTGAAAGTATACCAGAATACCTTACATGCAGGATGCTTCCAGTGCAGTTTCCCCCTTTCATACAGCACCACACGGAGAGGATACCTGTTGTAGAGAGAGGCAGGGTGGCCGAGTGGTCTAAGGCGGAGGACTCAAGTTCCTTTCTCTTCGGAGGCGTGGGTTCAAACCCCACTCTTGTCATACCTTTATTCAAAGTGTGTACACACACAACACACAAAACATTTCAACCAATATTTTCAACAATAATGTGACCTGTCCGGGAATTGAACCTGTGTCCACCAGTTGCACTGCTATTTTACTGTGGTGCACTAGACCACTAGACTATTGCAGGCAGCTTCTTCAGCAGATGTAACCCATATGTACTGTATATGTTGTGACAGCAAGTGGGGTTCGAACCCCCGACCGCTCACTACAAGGAGGTGTGCTCAACCACTAGACTATGGGAGCCAGCTTCCCATATCTTCGTAGTCTTCCAGTACACTATACTACCGCACATCTTCAGGGTTCGAACCCCCGACCGCTCATTACAAGGAGGTGTACTCAACCACTAGACTATCGGAGGCAGCTTCTTCAGTGTACGTAACCTATATACACTGCACATGTTGTAACAGCAAGTGGGGTTCGAACCCCCGACCGCTCACTACAAGGAGGTGTGCTCAACCACTATACTATGGGAGCCACCTTACTATATCTTGGTACATCTCTTCAGGGTTCGAACCCCCAACCTCTCCCAACACAGGTGGTGTGCTCAACCACTAGACTTTCTGAGGGGCGCCTGTATGTTCCAACCTCCTTCATGGGCATCGAATATCCGACCGTAGGCAGGTTAGCCTAGAGGTTAGAATTCCTGACTGTGACAAAAGAGGCCCGGGTTCAAATCCCGGGACAGAATTTTTTTGGGGAATTTGCTTGACCAAATCCCAACCAATTTTTGCCCCCATTTTCCTCCTAAATATGCTTGCCCCAGGCGCCGAAATGAGTACCAAAAAGTGATAACCAGCGTCTGTACGTGCCACCATCGCTTTCGGATTTTCACGGTTCGCCCGCCATAATTGATAAAATGCAGTTGGCCGGAATTTTTCGATAAACTTTTTTTTTCTGAAAGATATAAAGCTCCTAACCCTGCTACGTTTCACCCAAAAAGTCTGTACATATCGTCACGTACAGACATCGGTAGTATATTTTTTCAAAGGAATTCGGCGGGTATTTCCAGCACTGTGGGTTCAAACCTCACTTTCTGTTTTTTTACCCATGTCCAACTTTGATGGTTCGAACACCCTGGGGGGGTCTATTTCGGGTGTCTCAAAAATGCGCGAGAGGTGGGGATATTGGGTCAGAGAGGAATCAAACTGTTGGTAGGGTACTGCCCAGCCACCACCAATTAAGTCGTTTTTGGTGTTCCAAAAAGTGTTTTTTGGCCATTTTTGGACCTATTTTTGGGGTTTTGACCCCCCAGATCGACGACTTTTTTGGATCCAGATATACCCGTGTCTGTACCAGATTCTGGGTGTGGAAATAATAAAAAAAAACCGAAAAAAAACCTCAACCAGGTATCGAACTTGCTTCCAACACACCTAGATTCCTTAGAAAACACCCCATGATTTCACCTCGATATGTACCTGGAGCTCCATTCTGAGCCCTGGTGAGCCCACCAACAGTTTGCACCGTTTCTCCCCCGAAATCTGGGTCAAACACGGTGGTATCAGTTTCGAACCGGGGACCCGATTTTTTTTACAGGAATGGCCTTTTTTAGGCCAAAATGGCCGAAAAACAGGGTTTTGGCCAAAAAAAACGACTTAGTGGGTGCTGGCTGGGGACCCATATTTCAACACTATACACCGTTTCGCACCCAGTATCTGAACCATTCGCGCATTTTTGAGATACCCGATTTTGACCCACCCAGGGTGTTCGAACCACCCAAATTGGAGTTTTGTAAAAAAAAAAAAAAAAAAAAAAGCAAGGTTTGAACCCACAGTGCTACAAATTTCCCAGAAATTCCTTTGAAAAAGTATACTACCGATGTCTGTACGTGACGATATGTACAAACTTTTTCAGCCAAACGTAGCAGGGTTATGAGCTTTATATCTTTCGAGAAAAAAAAAGTTTATCGAAAAATTCCGGACCAACCAGTTTTACCAATTTTGGCTGAGGACCCGTAAAAAACCGAACGCGTCAGTGGCACGCAGAGACGCTGGCTGTCGACTTTTGGTACTCAAAGTCCACCCAGGGGTCAGCAGAAGTGGGTGGAAAAAAGTTTGTGAAAATTAACACTTTTGCGCAAAAATATTTTTTCGAAAAAGTTTTGAATTTTTCCGGGAATCGAACCCGGGCCTCTTTGGTCACAACCAAGAATTGTAACCACTAGACTACCCTTGTTAGTTTATAAAGCACTTATACTTAAGAAGGGCAATGATATGGGGAAATGTTTTGGTGCAGTATGTGCATGGGCATAAGTTGATGCATAAAAAAAGCAACCGTGGCAGGACTCGAACCTGCAACCGCCTGATCCGTAGTCAGGCGCTCTTCCATTGAGCCACACGGTCTCTGATAATTTATTGAAGATGTTACATCATGGAGGTACTTGCACAGGGTGCTGCCTTGACTGTGTGTGTATATATATATATGTATACACAAACAAAAGATAACTACTAGCAGAGGTAGGTTTCGATCCTACGACCTGTGGGTTATGAGCCCACCGCGCTGACCACTGCGCCACTCTGCTTCTGTTGTTTACTTTCACAGCTCCCCTATGGTGTAGTGGTTAGCACCCTGGACTTTGAATCCAGTAGCCGCGGTTCAAACCCGCGTGGGGGAACCTTTTGACTATATGCATGCCTGGAGTATATATGGATACACACACATATCACACACAATACAGGAATCACAGTACAAACAGCTGAAGAGATTGTCCGTGCATTTTTTGTGCATGGAGAGAAAAAGATAAGAAAAGAAAAAACTCCTCCTGTTGGGTTCGAACCAACGACCTGCAGGTTAACAGCCTGACGCGCTACCGACTGCGCCAAGGAGGATCTGTAAGTATAGGGTAAAAGGGAATAACAGCTGCAGTCCTGTACACAGTACACAGGCACATATAAGGTACATAAAAGTACAGCTAGTCGGGATTGAACCGACGATCTCTCGCGTGTGAGGCGAGCGTCCTAACCACTAGACGATAGCTGCTCTGATAATATAGGACAAGGCCACTTACCTGTTGTTACACTGTAGTAGTGCCAGCCAGACGAAACACACCACACCACAAGGAAGAAAAGGGATTCCCCCTCCGGGGTTCGAACCCGGGTCGCCTGGGTGAAGACCAGGTATACTAACCACTGTACTAAAGGGGACATGGACTGGGGCTATCCCTTTCCATGGGCGTTTAGCTCAGTGGTAGAGCGCCCGTTCTGCATACGGGAGGCCGAGGGTTCGAACCCCTCAATGTCCATGTTTTTTCTCTGCATCTACTATCAAGGCCCGTGTAGCCCAATGGATAAGGCGTTCGCTTCCTAAGCGAAAGATTGTGGGTTCGATCCCCACCATGGGTACCTTCTCTTTTTACGTGTGTGTGAGAGACTCTTTCTTCCAACACATATATGCACTCACACACAGCCTGTATGATAACACAGGTGCTGCCTGTTCTCAGAGGCTCGGTGGTCTAGTGGCATGATTCTCGCTTAGGGTGCGAGAGGTCCGGGGTTCGATTCCCCGCCGAGCCCAGTTTTATTAAGCCCCAGTTTTGTTACACTCACAAGCGGCCATGGTTTAGTGGTTAGAACACCTGTTCGTGGCACAGGAGACCCGAGTTCAATTCTCGGTGGCCGCTCATACTTTTTTTAACACTTTTTTTGTGTGCAGTATCTGCACAAAAATATTTACAAGAAACAAAAGAATCCCCTGTCACTTTTTTGCAGCAAAGAGTTACCCCGTGTGGGACTCGAACCCACAGCCTTTGGATTAGAAGTCCAACGCGCTATCCATTGCGCCAACGGGGCACCTTCCTAGGATATGGCTATATAAAGAGTTGTGCACTGATGTATACACACATATTTGTTCTGTGTAAGTTCCTTTGCAACAAAAAAGTGTATGCCTCCACCTGGGATTGAACCAGGGACCTTCAGATCTTCAGTCTGACGCTCTCCCAACTGAGCTAAAGAGGCTACATTACTGAGTTAACAGAAGGATGACATGTGGGCAACAAGGGTGCCAGTGCAAATAAGGAGAGGCAACTGAGGGGATCGAACCCTCGACCCTTGGTTTACAAGACCAATGCTCTACCACTGAGCTAAATCGCCTTCATAAGGGGAAATGGTGAAAAAGAATGGAGAATGAGGGGTTCGAACCCTCGGCCTCCCGTATGCGGAACGGGCGCTCTTCCACTGAGCTAATTCCCCCTGCTTTATAAGCAGGAAAAGGTTCTGTGTTGTGCATATATGTTACACAGCCCACTGGACTATTTCTTGGGTACGAAAAAGAGTCTACTCGCGGCGGGGATCGAACCCGCAACCTCCGGCGCCGGGAACCGACGCGCTTCCATTGCGCCACGCGAGCTGACATGAAGAAACATAGGAACCAGCTCTCGTGGCCTAGTGGTTAAGGCACAGGTCTTATGAGCCTGGGATCGCGGGTTCAAACCCCGCCGGGAGCAACTTGTTATCTCTTTTCAGTGGTACTGCTGTACGGAATAATCCATTGTAGCGGACGTATCCAAGTGGTTAAGGAGGTGCACTCGAAATGCATTGGGCCCTGCCCGCGTAGGTTCAAATCCTGCCGTCCGCGTTTTTTATGTACTACATGAGAATATCTGTGATTTACGTAAATTGCATGCATTCTGTGTGTACAGTGTATGCATAAAAAAAAGTGGAGATTGAGGGTATCGATCCCTCTACCTCTCGCATGCTGAGCGAGCGCTCTACCATTTGAGCTAAACCCCCTACAATAGAAGAATGAACTGTCGCCCAATACCAGTCTATACACACGTACAGAGGAAACACAAGCAAACACTGTACACAAGAGAAAAGTCAAAGAAAAGAAGGCACTAGAGGGGATCGAACCCTCGACCTCTCGCTTACTGGGCGAGCGCTCTAACCACTGAGCTATAGCGCCTACGTACTTACACAGGCTAAAAAAAGATGCGAGGTGCCAGGATCGAACTGACGACCTTAGGATTATGGGACCTACGCGCTCCCGACTGCGCCAACCTCGCTCTGGTAATATATGTTGGACTCCCTTACCTGCACTGTATTTCTGTGCAGCCAACCACACTGCAGAGAGACTACACACCTATCCCAGGAGAGGGCTGATGGAACCTGCTGTCAGTGTAAGGGCTTAGTGGTCTAGTGGCATGATTCTCGCTTCGGGTGCGAGAGGTCCAGGGTTCGATTCCCTGCTGAGCCCTCTCTTTTTACCTTATATATACATTAGCACACACAAAACATTTATGCAAGGCAAAAAGCAGGCACCCGCCGTGGGGGTCGAACCCACGACCATTGGATTAAAGGTCCAACGCTCTACCGCTGAGCTAGGCGGGCCACTACTGCCAGCTAGCCCTGCAGGGCCTTGGGGAGATAGGCCATAACAGTTCTTGTCCTGCACTCGTTGTAATACTTTGATGCTCATATACAGATCCTCGGTAGTATAGAGGTCAGTATTTCCGCCTGTCACGCGGAAGACCCGGGTTCAATTCCCGGCCGGGGAACAGTTTTTTTAGTCCACCTTTTGTATATAAACACACACAAGCAAATGTTTTTGTTGTTTAGGATTTTGCTTACAAAAAAAGAGCACCTCCCGCGGGGCTCGAACCCGCGACCACAAGGTTAAGGGCCTTGCGCTCTACCGACTGAGCTAGGGAGGCTACAATAATAACTTGAAAAGGTTTCACACTATTCTGCCTCATCCATTGGAAATCAAGGGGTATCTGCACCTACAAAACAAGAATAAACCTGCACTCACCGGGAGTCGAACCCGGGCCGCTCGCTTGGAAGGCGAGAATACTAACCGTTATACCATGAGTGCAGCTACACATGGACAAAAGAATCGCAGTCGGCAGGATTTGAACCTACGCGGGCAGAGCCCAATGGATTTCTAGTCCACCTCCGTAACCACTTGGATACGACTGCTACAATAAGATATAACATACTCCATGACTGCTGTTCAATAACAGAGGCTGTTTAGCTCAGTGGTAGAGCACATCATCCGTAATGATGGGGTCGTGGGTTCAATCCCCACAGCGGCCTAACTTCTTTTTACCTAATGATTTTACAGAGTAAATATGTGTGTGTGTGTATGTTTTGTGTGTGTGCACAAAATGCGAAAAAGTGAAGGGCATACCCGGGTTCGAACCAGGGACCTGTCGGATTGCAGCCGAATGCTCTACCACTGAGCTATATACCCTCTGATTGTATTGCCTGGCCGTTTACATGAACAAAACTGCAGGCTGAACATTCTTTCAGAGAAGATACATGAAAAAGAGATGACCCTAGACGGAATCGAACCGCCGTTGACGGATTTGGAATCCGTAGTGCTACCGCTACACCATAGGGCCTCTGTTATTGTATAGGCAAACGAATCCTCCACCACCACCCATACCGTGTGTGTGCTGCTATGCTGAAAAGAGTATACACCGCTGACGGCAGGGTTCGAACCTGCGCGGGCAGGGCCCAGTGGATTTCAAGTCCACCTCCGTAACCACTTGGATACGTCAGCTACTAGGAGGCTTAGTGGTCTAGTGGCATGATTCTCGCTTTGGGTGCGAGAGGTCCAGGGTTCGATTCCCTGCTGAGCCCTGTTTTATGCACACACATATCTATCACACATGTGTTCTGTTACCCTACTCTTGTATGGCGACCGTGGTCTAGTGGCATGATGGATCCCTCCCAAGGATTCGACCCGGGTTCGATTCCCGGCGGTCGCATGTTTTTGTAAGAGAGATTGCCTGCATGTTTTCCCCAAAGAACCAGCTTTCTTTTGTGCAGTTATCTCGCTCATTAACAACCCTCTCGTAGCTCAATTGGTAGAGCGCTCGACTGTAGAAACAGCTGTTATCGAGCGGTCGCTGGTTCGATTCCGGCCGAGAGGACAACCTTTTTGTATGTGTGTTTTGGTTGAAATAACATGCAAAAAAAAGTGCTCCTGACAGGGCTCGAACCTGGGACCGTTGGCTTATTAGACCAATGCTCTACCGACTGAGCTACAAGAGCTACGTTTCACTATAACAACATTGCCTAAGAGTGCACTGTGTGTGTGCCACACACACTGTATATACACATAACATAAACAGGCAATCACCAGAAACATAATAACAAACTGACGAGAGTGGGGTTTGAACCCACGCCCCCGAAGAGACCAGGGCCTTAACCTGGCGCCTTAGACCACTCGGCCATCTCGCCTATAACTAAGTAAGGCACAGCCTGCCCATCCCTATATTAGATATCAGCACCTATGGTCTAGTTGGTTATGACGTCGCGTTAACACCGCGAAGGTCTCCGGTTCGAGCCCGGATAGGTGTACTTTCTTTTTGTCCCTGCAGCCACTTCTTTACCGCCCACATTCCTCTCTTATTTCCCTTCAGGGCACAGAGTTGTAGCGGACGTACCCAAGTGGTTACGGGGCTCGCCTGCTAAGCGAGTGTGCTCTGCATGCGCAAGTTCGAACCTTGCCGTTCGCGTTTTTGTATGAACATCCCTTCCTTGTATCTCTTTGCCTAGTGGCTATATAGATAAGGCAATCCAACTGATTATCAGATCTCCTATGGTGTAGTGGTTAGCACTCCAGACTCTGAATCTGGCGACCGCGGTTCGAATCCGCGTAGGAGAACATCTTTTTTACATAGAGATACCAACAGAAACATGCAATTGGATACACACACACAAACAAATTCTTTGTGCATAAGGGAAAATATGGAAAAAGATATGTTCCGCTGCGGGGAATTGAACCCCGGTCTGCCGGGTGAGAGCCGGCTGTTCTAACCACTATACTACAGCGGATCTGAAAGTATACCAGAATACCTTACATGCAGGATGCTTCCAGTGCAGTTTCCCCCTTTCATACAGCACCACACGGAGAGGATACCTGTTGTAGAGAGAGGCAGGGTGGCCGAGTGGTCTAAGGCGGAGGACTCAAGTTCCTTTCTCTTCGGAGGCGTGGGTTCAAACCCCACCCCTGTCACACCTTTGTTATGTAGCTGTATGCACTGTTACTCCTGCTCCCTCTCATAGAGTGCTTCATACACTTGATAATAATAGAATGTAGGCAAGGTGGCCGAGTGGTCTAAGGCGCTACGTTCAGGTCGTAGTCTCTTCGGGGGCGTGAGTTCAAACCTCACCCTTGTCACTTTTCATACTTCAAAACCGCACAGGCAAACAACTTTTTCTCCCATACATTCCCAAGGAAAGATTCCTTATGTGTATGGATATTCTACCAATTAAACAGGCGTAATTGGTCTAGTGGTAGAATGGCTCCCTGCCACGGAGTCGGCCCGGGTTCGATTCCCGGATTACGCACTTCCTTTTTTAAAATCTTTTCCCCTATATTTTCATGTAATAATGCCTGAACTCACTTCCTTATGCACTGGCAAGATGGCCGAGTGGTCTAAGGCGCCAGGTTTAGGCCCTGGTCTCTTCGGGGGCGTGGGTTCAAACCCCACTCTTGTCATACCTTTATTCAAAGTGTGTACACACACAACACACAAAACATTTCAACCAATATTTTCAACAATAATGTGACCTGTCCGGGAATTGAACCTGTGTCCACCAGTTGCACTGCTATTTTACTGTGGTGCACTAGACCACTAGACTATTGCAGGCAGCTTCTTCAGCAGATGTAACCCATATGTACTGTATATGTTGTGACAGCAAGTGGGGTTCGAACCCCCGACCGCTCACTACAAGGAGGTGTGCTCAACCACTAGACTATGGGAGCCAGCTTCCCATATCTTCGTAGTCTTCCAGTACACTATACTACCGCACATCTTCAGGGTTCGAACCCCCGACCGCTCATTACAAGGAGGTGTACTCAACCACTAGACTATCGGAGGCAGCTTCTTCAGTGTACGTAACCTATATACACTGCACATGTTGTAACAGCAAGTGGGGTTCGAACCCCCGACCGCTCACTACAAGGAGGTGTGCTCAACCACTATACTATGGGAGCCACCTTACTATATCTTGGTACATCTCTTCAGGGTTCGAACCCCCAACCTCTCCCAACACAGGTGGTGTGCTCAACCACTAGACTTTCTGAGGGGCGCCTGTATGTTCCAACCTCCTTCATGGGCATCGAATATCCGACCGTAGGCAGGTTAGCCTAGAGGTTAGAATTCCTGACTGTGACAAAAGAGGCCCGGGTTCAAATCCCGGGACAGAATTTTTTTGGGGAATTTGCTTGACCAAATCCCAACCAATTTTTGCCCCCATTTTCCTCCTAAATATGCTTGCCCCAGGCGCCGAAATGAGTACCAAAAAGTGATAACCAGCGTCTGTACGTGCCACCATCGCTTTCGGATTTTCACGGTTCGCCCGCCATAATTGATAAAATGCAGTTGGCCGGAATTTTTCGATAAACTTTTTTTTTCTGAAAGATATAAAGCTCCTAACCCTGCTACGTTTCACCCAAAAAGTCTGTACATATCGTCACGTACAGACATCGGTAGTATATTTTTTCAAAGGAATTCGGCGGGTATTTCCAGCACTGTGGGTTCAAACCTCACTTTCTGTTTTTTTACCCATGTCCAACTTTGATGGTTCGAACACCCTGGGGGGGTCTATTTCGGGTGTCTCAAAAATGCGCGAGAGGTGGGGATATTGGGTCAGAGAGGAATCAAACTGTTGGTAGGGTACTGCCCAGCCACCACCAATTAAGTCGTTTTTGGTGTTCCAAAAAGTGTTTTTTGGCCATTTTTGGACCTATTTTTGGGGTTTTGACCCCCCAGATCGACGACTTTTTTGGATCCAGATATACCCGTGTCTGTACCAGATTCTGGGTGTGGAAATAATAAAAAAAAACCGAAAAAAAACCTCAACCAGGTATCGAACTTGCTTCCAACACACCTAGATTCCTTAGAAAACACCCCATGATTTCACCTCGATATGTACCTGGAGCTCCATTCTGAGCCCTGGTGAGCCCACCAACAGTTTGCACCGTTTCTCCCCCGAAATCTGGGTCAAACACGGTGGTATCAGTTTCGAACCGGGGACCCGATTTTTTTTACAGGAATGGCCTTTTTTAGGCCAAAATGGCCGAAAAACAGGGTTTTGGCCAAAAAAAACGACTTAGTGGGTGCTGGCTGGGGACCCATATTTCAACACTATACACCGTTTCGCACCCAGTATCTGAACCATTCGCGCATTTTTGAGATACCCGATTTTGACCCACCCAGGGTGTTCGAACCACCCAAATTGGAGTTTTGTAAAAAAAAAAAAAAAAAAAAAAGCAAGGTTTGAACCCACAGTGCTACAAATTTCCCAGAAATTCCTTTGAAAAAGTATACTACCGATGTCTGTACGTGACGATATGTACAAACTTTTTCAGCCAAACGTAGCAGGGTTATGAGCTTTATATCTTTCGAGAAAAAAAAAGTTTATCGAAAAATTCCGGACCAACCAGTTTTACCAATTTTGGCTGAGGACCCGTAAAAAACCGAACGCGTCAGTGGCACGCAGAGACGCTGGCTGTCGACTTTTGGTACTCAAAGTCCACCCAGGGGTCAGCAGAAGTGGGTGGAAAAAAGTTTGTGAAAATTAACACTTTTGCGCAAAAATATTTTTTCGAAAAAGTTTTGAATTTTTCCGGGAATCGAACCCGGGCCTCTTTGGTCACAACCAAGAATTGTAACCACTAGACTACCCTTGTTAGTTTATAAAGCACTTATACTTAAGAAGGGCAATGATATGGGGAAATGTTTTGGTGCAGTATGTGCATGGGCATAAGTTGATGCATAAAAAAAGCAACCGTGGCAGGACTCGAACCTGCAACCGCCTGATCCGTAGTCAGGCGCTCTTCCATTGAGCCACACGGTCTCTGATAATTTATTGAAGATGTTACATCATGGAGGTACTTGCACAGGGTGCTGCCTTGACTGTGTGTGTATATATATATATGTATACACAAACAAAAGATAACTACTAGCAGAGGTAGGTTTCGATCCTACGACCTGTGGGTTATGAGCCCACCGCGCTGACCACTGCGCCACTCTGCTTCTGTTGTTTACTTTCACAGCTCCCCTATGGTGTAGTGGTTAGCACCCTGGACTTTGAATCCAGTAGCCGCGGTTCAAACCCGCGTGGGGGAACCTTTTGACTATATGCATGCCTGGAGTATATATGGATACACACACATATCACACACAATACAGGAATCACAGTACAAACAGCTGAAGAGATTGTCCGTGCATTTTTTGTGCATGGAGAGAAAAAGATAAGAAAAGAAAAAACTCCTCCTGTTGGGTTCGAACCAACGACCTGCAGGTTAACAGCCTGACGCGCTACCGACTGCGCCAAGGAGGATCTGTAAGTATAGGGTAAAAGGGAATAACAGCTGCAGTCCTGTACACAGTACACAGGCACATATAAGGTACATAAAAGTACAGCTAGTCGGGATTGAACCGACGATCTCTCGCGTGTGAGGCGAGCGTCCTAACCACTAGACGATAGCTGCTCTGATAATATAGGACAAGGCCACTTACCTGTTGTTACACTGTAGTAGTGCCAGCCAGACGAAACACACCACACCACAAGGAAGAAAAGGGATTCCCCCTCCGGGGTTCGAACCCGGGTCGCCTGGGTGAAGACCAGGTATACTAACCACTGTACTAAAGGGGACATGGACTGGGGCTATCCCTTTCCATGGGCGTTTAGCTCAGTGGTAGAGCGCCCGTTCTGCATACGGGAGGCCGAGGGTTCGAACCCCTCAATGTCCATGTTTTTTCTCTGCATCTACTATCAAGGCCCGTGTAGCCCAATGGATAAGGCGTTCGCTTCCTAAGCGAAAGATTGTGGGTTCGATCCCCACCATGGGTACCTTCTCTTTTTACGTGTGTGTGAGAGACTCTTTCTTCCAACACATATATGCACTCACACACAGCCTGTATGATAACACAGGTGCTGCCTGTTCTCAGAGGCTCGGTGGTCTAGTGGCATGATTCTCGCTTAGGGTGCGAGAGGTCCGGGGTTCGATTCCCCGCCGAGCCCAGTTTTATTAAGCCCCAGTTTTGTTACACTCACAAGCGGCCATGGTTTAGTGGTTAGAACACCTGTTCGTGGCACAGGAGACCCGAGTTCAATTCTCGGTGGCCGCTCATACTTTTTTTAACACTTTTTTTGTGTGCAGTATCTGCACAAAAATATTTACAAGAAACAAAAGAATCCCCTGTCACTTTTTTGCAGCAAAGAGTTACCCCGTGTGGGACTCGAACCCACAGCCTTTGGATTAGAAGTCCAACGCGCTATCCATTGCGCCAACGGGGCACCTTCCTAGGATATGGCTATATAAAGAGTTGTGCACTGATGTATACACACATATTTGTTCTGTGTAAGTTCCTTTGCAACAAAAAAGTGTATGCCTCCACCTGGGATTGAACCAGGGACCTTCAGATCTTCAGTCTGACGCTCTCCCAACTGAGCTAAAGAGGCTACATTACTGAGTTAACAGAAGGATGACATGTGGGCAACAAGGGTGCCAGTGCAAATAAGGAGAGGCAACTGAGGGGATCGAACCCTCGACCCTTGGTTTACAAGACCAATGCTCTACCACTGAGCTAAATCGCCTTCATAAGGGGAAATGGTGAAAAAGAATGGAGAATGAGGGGTTCGAACCCTCGGCCTCCCGTATGCGGAACGGGCGCTCTTCCACTGAGCTAATTCCCCCTGCTTTATAAGCAGGAAAAGGTTCTGTGTTGTGCATATATGTTACACAGCCCACTGGACTATTTCTTGGGTACGAAAAAGAGTCTACTCGCGGCGGGGATCGAACCCGCAACCTCCGGCGCCGGGAACCGACGCGCTTCCATTGCGCCACGCGAGCTGACATGAAGAAACATAGGAACCAGCTCTCGTGGCCTAGTGGTTAAGGCACAGGTCTTATGAGCCTGGGATCGCGGGTTCAAACCCCGCCGGGAGCAACTTGTTATCTCTTTTCAGTGGTACTGCTGTACGGAATAATCCATTGTAGCGGACGTATCCAAGTGGTTAAGGAGGTGCACTCGAAATGCATTGGGCCCTGCCCGCGTAGGTTCAAATCCTGCCGTCCGCGTTTTTTATGTACTACATGAGAATATCTGTGATTTACGTAAATTGCATGCATTCTGTGTGTACAGTGTATGCATAAAAAAAAGTGGAGATTGAGGGTATCGATCCCTCTACCTCTCGCATGCTGAGCGAGCGCTCTACCATTTGAGCTAAACCCCCTACAATAGAAGAATGAACTGTCGCCCAATACCAGTCTATACACACGTACAGAGGAAACACAAGCAAACACTGTACACAAGAGAAAAGTCAAAGAAAAGAAGGCACTAGAGGGGATCGAACCCTCGACCTCTCGCTTACTGGGCGAGCGCTCTAACCACTGAGCTATAGCGCCTACGTACTTACACAGGCTAAAAAAAGATGCGAGGTGCCAGGATCGAACTGACGACCTTAGGATTATGGGACCTACGCGCTCCCGACTGCGCCAACCTCGCTCTGGTAATATATGTTGGACTCCCTTACCTGCACTGTATTTCTGTGCAGCCAACCACACTGCAGAGAGACTACACACCTATCCCAGGAGAGGGCTGATGGAACCTGCTGTCAGTGTAAGGGCTTAGTGGTCTAGTGGCATGATTCTCGCTTCGGGTGCGAGAGGTCCAGGGTTCGATTCCCTGCTGAGCCCTCTCTTTTTACCTTATATATACATTAGCACACACAAAACATTTATGCAAGGCAAAAAGCAGGCACCCGCCGTGGGGGTCGAACCCACGACCATTGGATTAAAGGTCCAACGCTCTACCGCTGAGCTAGGCGGGCCACTACTGCCAGCTAGCCCTGCAGGGCCTTGGGGAGATAGGCCATAACAGTTCTTGTCCTGCACTCGTTGTAATACTTTGATGCTCATATACAGATCCTCGGTAGTATAGAGGTCAGTATTTCCGCCTGTCACGCGGAAGACCCGGGTTCAATTCCCGGCCGGGGAACAGTTTTTTTAGTCCACCTTTTGTATATAAACACACACAAGCAAATGTTTTTGTTGTTTAGGATTTTGCTTACAAAAAAAGAGCACCTCCCGCGGGGCTCGAACCCGCGACCACAAGGTTAAGGGCCTTGCGCTCTACCGACTGAGCTAGGGAGGCTACAATAATAACTTGAAAAGGTTTCACACTATTCTGCCTCATCCATTGGAAATCAAGGGGTATCTGCACCTACAAAACAAGAATAAACCTGCACTCACCGGGAGTCGAACCCGGGCCGCTCGCTTGGAAGGCGAGAATACTAACCGTTATACCATGAGTGCAGCTACACATGGACAAAAGAATCGCAGTCGGCAGGATTTGAACCTACGCGGGCAGAGCCCAATGGATTTCTAGTCCACCTCCGTAACCACTTGGATACGACTGCTACAATAAGATATAACATACTCCATGACTGCTGTTCAATAACAGAGGCTGTTTAGCTCAGTGGTAGAGCACATCATCCGTAATGATGGGGTCGTGGGTTCAATCCCCACAGCGGCCTAACTTCTTTTTACCTAATGATTTTACAGAGTAAATATGTGTGTGTGTGTATGTTTTGTGTGTGTGCACAAAATGCGAAAAAGTGAAGGGCATACCCGGGTTCGAACCAGGGACCTGTCGGATTGCAGCCGAATGCTCTACCACTGAGCTATATACCCTCTGATTGTATTGCCTGGCCGTTTACATGAACAAAACTGCAGGCTGAACATTCTTTCAGAGAAGATACATGAAAAAGAGATGACCCTAGACGGAATCGAACCGCCGTTGACGGATTTGGAATCCGTAGTGCTACCGCTACACCATAGGGCCTCTGTTATTGTATAGGCAAACGAATCCTCCACCACCACCCATACCGTGTGTGTGCTGCTATGCTGAAAAGAGTATACACCGCTGACGGCAGGGTTCGAACCTGCGCGGGCAGGGCCCAGTGGATTTCAAGTCCACCTCCGTAACCACTTGGATACGTCAGCTACTAGGAGGCTTAGTGGTCTAGTGGCATGATTCTCGCTTTGGGTGCGAGAGGTCCAGGGTTCGATTCCCTGCTGAGCCCTGTTTTATGCACACACATATCTATCACACATGTGTTCTGTTACCCTACTCTTGTATGGCGACCGTGGTCTAGTGGCATGATGGATCCCTCCCAAGGATTCGACCCGGGTTCGATTCCCGGCGGTCGCATGTTTTTGTAAGAGAGATTGCCTGCATGTTTTCCCCAAAGAACCAGCTTTCTTTTGTGCAGTTATCTCGCTCATTAACAACCCTCTCGTAGCTCAATTGGTAGAGCGCTCGACTGTAGAAACAGCTGTTATCGAGCGGTCGCTGGTTCGATTCCGGCCGAGAGGACAACCTTTTTGTATGTGTGTTTTGGTTGAAATAACATGCAAAAAAAAGTGCTCCTGACAGGGCTCGAACCTGGGACCGTTGGCTTATTAGACCAATGCTCTACCGACTGAGCTACAAGAGCTACGTTTCACTATAACAACATTGCCTAAGAGTGCACTGTGTGTGTGCCACACACACTGTATATACACATAACATAAACAGGCAATCACCAGAAACATAATAACAAACTGACGAGAGTGGGGTTTGAACCCACGCCCCCGAAGAGACCAGGGCCTTAACCTGGCGCCTTAGACCACTCGGCCATCTCGCCTATAACTAAGTAAGGCACAGCCTGCCCATCCCTATATTAGATATCAGCACCTATGGTCTAGTTGGTTATGACGTCGCGTTAACACCGCGAAGGTCTCCGGTTCGAGCCCGGATAGGTGTACTTTCTTTTTGTCCCTGCAGCCACTTCTTTACCGCCCACATTCCTCTCTTATTTCCCTTCAGGGCACAGAGTTGTAGCGGACGTACCCAAGTGGTTACGGGGCTCGCCTGCTAAGCGAGTGTGCTCTGCATGCGCAAGTTCGAACCTTGCCGTTCGCGTTTTTGTATGAACATCCCTTCCTTGTATCTCTTTGCCTAGTGGCTATATAGATAAGGCAATCCAACTGATTATCAGATCTCCTATGGTGTAGTGGTTAGCACTCCAGACTCTGAATCTGGCGACCGCGGTTCGAATCCGCGTAGGAGAACATCTTTTTTACATAGAGATACCAACAGAAACATGCAATTGGATACACACACACAAACAAATTCTTTGTGCATAAGGGAAAATATGGAAAAAGATATGTTCCGCTGCGGGGAATTGAACCCCGGTCTGCCGGGTGAGAGCCGGCTGTTCTAACCACTATACTACAGCGGATCTGAAAGTATACCAGAATACCTTACATGCAGGATGCTTCCAGTGCAGTTTCCCCCTTTCATACAGCACCACACGGAGAGGATACCTGTTGTAGAGAGAGGCAGGGTGGCCGAGTGGTCTAAGGCGGAGGACTCAAGTTCCTTTCTCTTCGGAGGCGTGGGTTCAAACCCCACCCCTGTCACACCTTTGTTATGTAGCTGTATGCACTGTTACTCCTGCTCCCTCTCATAGAGTGCTTCATACACTTGATAATAATAGAATGTAGGCAAGGTGGCCGAGTGGTCTAAGGCGCTACGTTCAGGTCGTAGTCTCTTCGGGGGCGTGGGTTCAAACCCCACTCTTGTCATACCTTTATTCAAAGTGTGTACACACACAACACACAAAACATTTCAACCAATATTTTCAACAATAATGTGACCTGTCCGGGAATTGAACCTGTGTCCACCAGTTGCACTGCTATTTTACTGTGGTGCACTAGACCACTAGACTATTGCAGGCAGCTTCTTCAGCAGATGTAACCCATATGTACTGTATATGTTGTGACAGCAAGTGGGGTTCGAACCCCCGACCGCTCACTACAAGGAGGTGTGCTCAACCACTAGACTATGGGAGCCAGCTTCCCATATCTTCGTAGTCTTCCAGTACACTATACTACCGCACATCTTCAGGGTTCGAACCCCCGACCGCTCATTACAAGGAGGTGTACTCAACCACTAGACTATCGGAGGCAGCTTCTTCAGTGTACGTAACCTATATACACTGCACATGTTGTAACAGCAAGTGGGGTTCGAACCCCCGACCGCTCACTACAAGGAGGTGTGCTCAACCACTATACTATGGGAGCCACCTTACTATATCTTGGTACATCTCTTCAGGGTTCGAACCCCCAACCTCTCCCAACACAGGTGGTGTGCTCAACCACTAGACTTTCTGAGGGGCGCCTGTATGTTCCAACCTCCTTCATGGGCATCGAATATCCGACCGTAGGCAGGTTAGCCTAGAGGTTAGAATTCCTGACTGTGACAAAAGAGGCCCGGGTTCAAATCCCGGGACAGAATTTTTTTGGGGGATTTGCTTGACCAAATCCCAACCAATTTTTGCCCCCATTTTCCTCCTAAATATGCTTGCCCCAGGCGCCGAAATGAGTACCAAAAAGTGATAACCAGCGTCTGTACGTGCCACCATCGCTTTCGGATTTTCACGGTTCGCCCGCCATAATTGATAAAATGCAGTTGGCCGGAATTTTTCGATAAACTTTTTTTTTCTGAAAGATATAAAGCTCCTAACCCTGCTACGTTTCACCCAAAAAGTCTGTACATATCGTCACGTACAGACATCGGTAGTATATTTTTTCAAAGGAATTCGGCGGGTATTTCCAGCACTGTGGGTTCAAACCTCACTTTCTGTTTTTTTACCCATGTCCAACTTTGATGGTTCGAACACCCTGGGGGGGTCTATTTCGGGTGTCTCAAAAATGCGCGAGAGGTGGGGATATTGGGTCAGAGAGGAATCAAACTGTTGGTAGGGTACTGCCCAGCCACCACCAATTAAGTCGTTTTTGGTGTTCCAAAAAGTGTTTTTTGGCCATTTTTGGACCTATTTTTGGGGTTTTGACCCCCCAGATCGACGACTTTTTTGGATCCAGATATACCCGTGTCTGTACCAGATTCTGGGTGTGGAAATAATAAAAAAAAACCGAAAAAAAACCTCAACCAGGTATCGAACTTGCTTCCAACACACCTAGATTCCTTAGAAAACACCCCATGATTTCACCTCGATATGTACCTGGAGCTCCATTCTGAGCCCTGGTGAGCCCACCAACAGTTTGCACCGTTTCTCCCCCGAAATCTGGGTCAAACACGGTGGTATCAGTTTCGAACCGGGGACCCGATTTTTTTTACAGGAATGGCCTTTTTTAGGCCAAAATGGCCGAAAAACAGGGTTTTGGCCAAAAAAAACGACTTAGTGGGTGCTGGCTGGGGACCCATATTTCAACACTATACACCGTTTCGCACCCAGTATCTGAACCATTCGCGCATTTTTGAGATACCCGATTTTGACCCACCCAGGGTGTTCGAACCACCCAAATTGGAGTTTTGTAAAAAAAAAAAAAAAAAAAAAAAGCAAGGTTTGAACCCACAGTGCTACAAATTTCCCAGAAATTCCTTTGAAAAAGTATACTACCGATGTCTGTACGTGACGATATGTACAAACTTTTTCAGCCAAACGTAGCAGGGTTATGAGCTTTATATCTTTCGAGAAAAAAAAAGTTTATCGAAAAATTCCGGACCAACCAGTTTTACCAATTTTGGCTGAGGACCCGTAAAAAACCGAACGCGTCAGTGGCACGCAGAGACGCTGGCTGTCGACTTTTGGTACTCAAAGTCCACCCAGGGGTCAGCAGAAGTGGGTGGAAAAAAGTTTGTGAAAATTAACACTTTTGCGCAAAAATATTTTTTCGAAAAAGTTTTGAATTTTTCCGGGAATCGAACCCGGGCCTCTTTGGTCACAACCAAGAATTGTAACCACTAGACTACCCTTGTTAGTTTATAAAGCACTTATACTTAAGAAGGGCAATGATATGGGGAAATGTTTTGGTGCAGTATGTGCATGGGCATAAGTTGATGCATAAAAAAAGCAACCGTGGCAGGACTCGAACCTGCAACCGCCTGATCCGTAGTCAGGCGCTCTTCCATTGAGCCACACGGTCTCTGATAATTTATTGAAGATGTTACATCATGGAGGTACTTGCACAGGGTGCTGCTGCCTTGACTGTGTGTGTATATATATATATGTATACACAAACAAAAGATAACTACTAGCAGAGGTAGGTTTCGATCCTACGACCTGTGGGTTATGAGCCCACCGCGCTGACCACTGCGCCACTCTGCTTCTGTTGTTTACTTTCACAGCTCCCCTATGGTGTAGTGGTTAGCACCCTGGACTTTGAATCCAGTAGCCGCGGTTCAAACCCGCGTGGGGGAACCTTTTGACTATATGCATGCCTGGAGTATATATGGATACACACACATATCACACACAATACAGGAATCACAGTACAAACAGCTGAAGAGATTGTCCGTGCATTTTTTGTGCATGGAGAGAAAAAGATAAGAAAAGAAAAAACTCCTCCTGTTGGGTTCGAACCAACGACCTGCAGGTTAACAGCCTGACGCGCTACCGACTGCGCCAAGGAGGATCTGTAAGTATAGGGTAAAAGGGAATAACAGCTGCAGTCCTGTACACAGTACACAGGCACATATAAGGTACATAAAAGTACAGCTAGTCGGGATTGAACCGACGATCTCTCGCGTGTGAGGCGAGCGTCCTAACCACTAGACGATAGCTGCTCTGATAATATAGGACAAGGCCACTTACCTGTTGTTACACTGTAGTAGTGCCAGCCAGACGAAACACACCACACCACAAGGAAGAAAAGGGATTCCCCCTCCGGGGTTCGAACCCGGGTCGCCTGGGTGAAGACCAGGTATACTAACCACTGTACTAAAGGGGACATGGACTGGGGCTATCCCTTTCCATGGGCGTTTAGCTCAGTGGTAGAGCGCCCGTTCTGCATACGGGAGGCCGAGGGTTCGAACCCCTCAATGTCCATGTTTTTTCTCTGCATCTACTATCAAGGCCCGTGTAGCCCAATGGATAAGGCGTTCGCTTCCTAAGCGAAAGATTGTGGGTTCGATCCCCACCATGGGTACCTTCTCTTTTTACGTGTGTGTGAGAGACTCTTTCTTCCAACACATATATGCACTCACACACAGCCTGTATGATAACACAGGTGCTGCCTGTTCTCAGAGGCTCGGTGGTCTAGTGGCATGATTCTCGCTTAGGGTGCGAGAGGTCCGGGGTTCGATTCCCCGCCGAGCCCAGTTTTATTAAGCCCCAGTTTTGTTACACTCACAAGCGGCCATGGTTTAGTGGTTAGAACACCTGTTCGTGGCACAGGAGACCCGAGTTCAATTCTCGGTGGCCGCTCATACTTTTTTTAACACTTTTTTTGTGTGCAGTATCTGCACAAAAATATTTACAAGAAACAAAAGAATCCCCTGTCACTTTTTTGCAGCAAAGAGTTACCCCGTGTGGGACTCGAACCCACAGCCTTTGGATTAGAAGTCCAACGCGCTATCCATTGCGCCAACGGGGCACCTTCCTAGGATATGGCTATATAAAGAGTTGTGCACTGATGTATACACACATATTTGTTCTGTGTAAGTTCCTTTGCAACAAAAAAGTGTATGCCTCCACCTGGGATTGAACCAGGGACCTTCAGATCTTCAGTCTGACGCTCTCCCAACTGAGCTAAAGAGGCTACATTACTGAGTTAACAGAAGGATGACATGTGGGCAACAAGGGTGCCAGTGCAAATAAGGAGAGGCAACTGAGGGGATCGAACCCTCGACCCTTGGTTTACAAGACCAATGCTCTACCACTGAGCTAAATCGCCTTCATAAGGGGAAATGGTGAAAAAGAATGGAGAATGAGGGGTTCGAACCCTCGGCCTCCCGTATGCGGAACGGGCGCTCTTCCACTGAGCTAATTCCCCCTGCTTTATAAGCAGGAAAAGGTTCTGTGTTGTGCATATATGTTACACAGCCCACTGGACTATTTCTTGGGTACGAAAAAGAGTCTACTCGCGGCGGGGATCGAACCCGCAACCTCCGGCGCCGGGAACCGACGCGCTTCCATTGCGCCACGCGAGCTGACATGAAGAAACATAGGAACCAGCTCTCGTGGCCTAGTGGTTAAGGCACAGGTCTTATGAGCCTGGGATCGCGGGTTCAAACCCCGCCGGGAGCAACTTGTTATCTCTTTTCAGTGGTACTGCTGTACGGAATAATCCATTGTAGCGGACGTATCCAAGTGGTTAAGGAGGTGCACTCGAAATGCATTGGGCCCTGCCCGCGTAGGTTCAAATCCTGCCGTCCGCGTTTTTTATGTACTACATGAGAATATCTGTGATTTACGTAAATTGCATGCATTCTGTGTGTACAGTGTATGCATAAAAAAAAGTGGAGATTGAGGGTATCGATCCCTCTACCTCTCGCATGCTGAGCGAGCGCTCTACCATTTGAGCTAAACCCCCTACAATAGAAGAATGAACTGTCGCCCAATACCAGTCTATACACACGTACAGAGGAAACACAAGCAAACACTGTACACAAGAGAAAAGTCAAAGAAAAGAAGGCACTAGAGGGGATCGAACCCTCGACCTCTCGCTTACTGGGCGAGCGCTCTAACCACTGAGCTATAGCGCCTACGTACTTACACAGGCTAAAAAAAGATGCGAGGTGCCAGGATCGAACTGACGACCTTAGGATTATGGGACCTACGCGCTCCCGACTGCGCCAACCTCGCTCTGGTAATATATGTTGGACTCCCTTACCTGCACTGTATTTCTGTGCAGCCAACCACACTGCAGAGAGACTACACACCTATCCCAGGAGAGGGCTGATGGAACCTGCTGTCAGTGTAAGGGCTTAGTGGTCTAGTGGCATGATTCTCGCTTCGGGTGCGAGAGGTCCAGGGTTCGATTCCCTGCTGAGCCCTCTCTTTTTACCTTATATATACATAGCACACACAAAACATTTATGCAAGGCAAAAAGCAGGCACCCGCCGTGGGGGTCGAACCCACGACCATTGGATTAAAGGTCCAACGCTCTACCGCTGAGCTAGGCGGGCCACTACTGCCAGCTAGCCCTGCAGGGCCTTGGGGAGATAGGCCATAACAGTTCTTGTCCTGCACTCGTTGTAATACTTTGATGCTCATATACAGATCCTCGGTAGTATAGAGGTCAGTATTTCCGCCTGTCACGCGGAAGACCCGGGTTCAATTCCCGGCCGGGGAACAGTTTTTTTAGTCCACCTTTTGTATATAAACACACACAAGCAAATGTTTTTGTTGTTTAGGATTTTGCTTACAAAAAAAGAGCACCTCCCGCGGGGCTCGAACCCGCGACCACAAGGTTAAGGGCCTTGCGCTCTACCGACTGAGCTAGGGAGGCTACAATAATAACTTGAAAAGGTTTCACACTATTCTGCCTCATCCATTGGAAATCAAGGGGTATCTGCACCTACAAAACAAGAATAAACCTGCACTCACCGGGAGTCGAACCCGGGCCGCTCGCTTGGAAGGCGAGAATACTAACCGTTATACCATGAGTGCAGCTACACATGGACAAAAGAATCGCAGTCGGCAGGATTTGAACCTACGCGGGCAGAGCCCAATGGATTTCTAGTCCACCTCCGTAACCACTTGGATACGACTGCTACAATAAGATATAACATACTCCATGACTGCTGTTCAATAACAGAGGCTGTTTAGCTCAGTGGTAGAGCACATCATCCGTAATGATGGGGTCGTGGGTTCAATCCCCACAGCGGCCTAACTTCTTTTTACCTAATGATTTTACAGAGTAAATATGTGTGTGTGTGTATGTTTTGTGTGTGTGCACAAAATGCGAAAAAGTGAAGGGCATACCCGGGTTCGAACCAGGGACCTGTCGGATTGCAGCCGAATGCTCTACCACTGAGCTATATACCCTCTGATTGTATTGCCTGGCCGTTTACATGAACAAAACTGCAGGCTGAACATTCTTTCAGAGAAGATACATGAAAAAGAGATGACCCTAGACGGAATCGAACCGCCGTTGACGGATTTGGAATCCGTAGTGCTACCGCTACACCATAGGGCCTCTGTTATTGTATAGGCAAACGAATCCTCCACCACCACCCATACCGTGTGTGTGCTGCTATGCTGAAAAGAGTATACACCGCTGACGGCAGGGTTCGAACCTGCGCGGGCAGGGCCCAGTGGATTTCAAGTCCACCTCCGTAACCACTTGGATACGTCAGCTACTAGGAGGCTTAGTGGTCTAGTGGCATGATTCTCGCTTTGGGTGCGAGAGGTCCAGGGTTCGATTCCCTGCTGAGCCCTGTTTTATGCACACACATATCTATCACACATGTGTTCTGTTACCCTACTCTTGTATGGCGACCGTGGTCTAGTGGCATGATGGATCCCTCCCAAGGATTCGACCCGGGTTCGATTCCCGGCGGTCGCATGTTTTTGTAAGAGAGATTGCCTGCATGTTTTCCCCAAAGAACCAGCTTTCTTTTGTGCAGTTATCTCGCTCATTAACAACCCTCTCGTAGCTCAATTGGTAGAGCGCTCGACTGTAGAAACAGCTGTTATCGAGCGGTCGCTGGTTCGATTCCGGCCGAGAGGACAACCTTTTTGTATGTGTGTTTTGGTTGAAATAACATGCAAAAAAAAGTGCTCCTGACAGGGCTCGAACCTGGGACCGTTGGCTTATTAGACCAATGCTCTACCGACTGAGCTACAAGAGCTACGTTTCACTATAACAACATTGCCTAAGAGTGCACTGTGTGTGTGCCACACACACTGTATATACACATAACATAAACAGGCAATCACCAGAAACATAATAACAAACTGACGAGAGTGGGGTTTGAACCCACGCCCCCGAAGAGACCAGGGCCTTAACCTGGCGCCTTAGACCACTCGGCCATCTCGCCTATAACTAAGTAAGGCACAGCCTGCCCATCCCTATATTAGATATCAGCACCTATGGTCTAGTTGGTTATGACGTCGCGTTAACACCGCGAAGGTCTCCGGTTCGAGCCCGGATAGGTGTACTTTCTTTTTGTCCCTGCAGCCACTTCTTTACCGCCCACATTCCTCTCTTATTTCCCTTCAGGGCACAGAGTTGTAGCGGACGTACCCAAGTGGTTACGGGGCTCGCCTGCTAAGCGAGTGTGCTCTGCATGCGCAAGTTCGAACCTTGCCGTTCGCGTTTTTGTATGAACATCCCTTCCTTGTATCTCTTTGCCTAGTGGCTATATAGATAAGGCAATCCAACTGATTATCAGATCTCCTATGGTGTAGTGGTTAGCACTCCAGACTCTGAATCTGGCGACCGCGGTTCGAATCCGCGTAGGAGAACATCTTTTTTACATAGAGATACCAACAGAAACATGCAATTGGATACACACACACAAACAAATTCTTTGTGCATAAGGGAAAATATGGAAAAAGATATGTTCCGCTGCGGGGAATTGAACCCCGGTCTGCCGGGTGAGAGCCGGCTGTTCTAACCACTATACTACAGCGGATCTGAAAGTATACCAGAATACCTTACATGCAGGATGCTTCCAGTGCAGTTTCCCCCTTTCATACAGCACCACACGGAGAGGATACCTGTTGTAGAGAGAGGCAGGGTGGCCGAGTGGTCTAAGGCGGAGGACTCAAGTTCCTTTCTCTTCGGAGGCGTGGGTTCAAACCCCACTCTTGTCATACCTTTATTCAAAGTGTGTACACACACAACACACAAAACATTTCAACCAATATTTTCAACAATAATGTGACCTGTCCGGGAATTGAACCTGTGTCCACCAGTTGCACTGCTATTTTACTGTGGTGCACTAGACCACTAGACTATTGCAGGCAGCTTCTTCAGCAGATGTAACCCATATGTACTGTATATGTTGTGACAGCAAGTGGGGTTCGAACCCCCGACCGCTCACTACAAGGAGGTGTGCTCAACCACTAGACTATGGGAGCCAGCTTCCCATATCTTCGTAGTCTTCCAGTACACTATACTACCGCACATCTTCAGGGTTCGAACCCCCGACCGCTCATTACAAGGAGGTGTACTCAACCACTAGACTATCGGAGGCAGCTTCTTCAGTGTACGTAACCTATATACACTGCACATGTTGTAACAGCAAGTGGGGTTCGAACCCCCGACCGCTCACTACAAGGAGGTGTGCTCAACCACTATACTATGGGAGCCACCTTACTATATCTTGGTACATCTCTTCAGGGTTCGAACCCCCAACCTCTCCCAACACAGGTGGTGTGCTCAACCACTAGACTTTCTGAGGGGCGCCTGTATGTTCCAACCTCCTTCATGGGCATCGAATATCCGACCGTAGGCAGGTTAGCCTAGAGGTTAGAATTCCTGACTGTGACAAAAGAGGCCCGGGTTCAAATCCCGGGACAGAATTTTTTTGGGGGATTTGCTTGACCAAATCCCAACCAATTTTTGCCCCCATTTTCCTCCTAAATATGCTTGCCCCAGGCGCCGAAATGAGTACCAAAAAGTGATAACCAGCGTCTGTACGTGCCACCATCGCTTTCGGATTTTCACGGTTCGCCCGCCATAATTGATAAAATGCAGTTGGCCGGAATTTTTCGATAAACTTTTTTTTTCTGAAAGATATAAAGCTCCTAACCCTGCTACGTTTCACCCAAAAAGTCTGTACATATCGTCACGTACAGACATCGGTAGTATATTTTTTCAAAGGAATTCGGCGGGTATTTCCAGCACTGTGGGTTCAAACCTCACTTTCTGTTTTTTTACCCATGTCCAACTTTGATGGTTCGAACACCCTGGGGGGGTCTATTTCGGGTGTCTCAAAAATGCGCGAGAGGTGGGGATATTGGGTCAGAGAGGAATCAAACTGTTGGTAGGGTACTGCCCAGCCACCACCAATTAAGTCGTTTTTGGTGTTCCAAAAAGTGTTTTTTGGCCATTTTTGGACCTATTTTTGGGGTTTTGACCCCCCAGATCGACGACTTTTTTGGATCCAGATATACCCGTGTCTGTACCAGATTCTGGGTGTGGAAATAATAAAAAAAAACCGAAAAAAAACCTCAACCAGGTATCGAACTTGCTTCCAACACACCTAGATTCCTTAGAAAACACCCCATGATTTCACCTCGATATGTACCTGGAGCTCCATTCTGAGCCCTGGTGAGCCCACCAACAGTTTGCACCGTTTCTCCCCCGAAATCTGGGTCAAACACGGTGGTATCAGTTTCGAACCGGGGACCCGATTTTTTTTACAGGAATGGCCTTTTTTAGGCCAAAATGGCCGAAAAACAGGGTTTTGGCCAAAAAAAACGACTTAGTGGGTGCTGGCTGGGGACCCATATTTCAACACTATACACCGTTTCGCACCCAGTATCTGAACCATTCGCGCATTTTTGAGATACCCGATTTTGACCCACCCAGGGTGTTCGAACCACCCAAATTGGAGTTTTGTAAAAAAAAAAAAAAAAAAAAAAAGCAAGGTTTGAACCCACAGTGCTACAAATTTCCCAGAAATTCCTTTGAAAAAGTATACTACCGATGTCTGTACGTGACGATATGTACAAACTTTTTCAGCCAAACGTAGCAGGGTTATGAGCTTTATATCTTTCGAGAAAAAAAAAGTTTATCGAAAAATTCCGGACCAACCAGTTTTACCAATTTTGGCTGAGGACCCGTAAAAAACCGAACGCGTCAGTGGCACGCAGAGACGCTGGCTGTCGACTTTTGGTACTCAAAGTCCACCCAGGGGTCAGCAGAAGTGGGTGGAAAAAAGTTTGTGAAAATTAACACTTTTGCGCAAAAATATTTTTTCGAAAAAGTTTTGAATTTTTCCGGGAATCGAACCCGGGCCTCTTTGGTCACAACCAAGAATTGTAACCACTAGACTACCCTTGTTAGTTTATAAAGCACTTATACTTAAGAAGGGCAATGATATGGGGAAATGTTTTGGTGCAGTATGTGCATGGGCATAAGTTGATGCATAAAAAAAGCAACCGTGGCAGGACTCGAACCTGCAACCGCCTGATCCGTAGTCAGGCGCTCTTCCATTGAGCCACACGGTCTCTGATAATTTATTGAAGATGTTACATCATGGAGGTACTTGCACAGGGTGCTGCTGCCTTGACTGTGTGTGTATATATATATATGTATACACAAACAAAAGATAACTACTAGCAGAGGTAGGTTTCGATCCTACGACCTGTGGGTTATGAGCCCACCGCGCTGACCACTGCGCCACTCTGCTTCTGTTGTTTACTTTCACAGCTCCCCTATGGTGTAGTGGTTAGCACCCTGGACTTTGAATCCAGTAGCCGCGGTTCAAACCCGCGTGGGGGAACCTTTTGACTATATGCATGCCTGGAGTATATATGGATACACACACATATCACACACAATACAGGAATCACAGTACAAACAGCTGAAGAGATTGTCCGTGCATTTTTTGTGCATGGAGAGAAAAAGATAAGAAAAGAAAAAACTCCTCCTGTTGGGTTCGAACCAACGACCTGCAGGTTAACAGCCTGACGCGCTACCGACTGCGCCAAGGAGGATCTGTAAGTATAGGGTAAAAGGGAATAACAGCTGCAGTCCTGTACACAGTACACAGGCACATATAAGGTACATAAAAGTACAGCTAGTCGGGATTGAACCGACGATCTCTCGCGTGTGAGGCGAGCGTCCTAACCACTAGACGATAGCTGCTCTGATAATATAGGACAAGGCCACTTACCTGTTGTTACACTGTAGTAGTGCCAGCCAGACGAAACACACCACACCACAAGGAAGAAAAGGGATTCCCCCTCCGGGGTTCGAACCCGGGTCGCCTGGGTGAAGACCAGGTATACTAACCACTGTACTAAAGGGGACATGGACTGGGGCTATCCCTTTCCATGGGCGTTTAGCTCAGTGGTAGAGCGCCCGTTCTGCATACGGGAGGCCGAGGGTTCGAACCCCTCAATGTCCATGTTTTTTCTCTGCATCTACTATCAAGGCCCGTGTAGCCCAATGGATAAGGCGTTCGCTTCCTAAGCGAAAGATTGTGGGTTCGATCCCCACCATGGGTACCTTCTCTTTTTACGTGTGTGTGAGAGACTCTTTCTTCCAACACATATATGCACTCACACACAGCCTGTATGATAACACAGGTGCTGCCTGTTCTCAGAGGCTCGGTGGTCTAGTGGCATGATTCTCGCTTAGGGTGCGAGAGGTCCGGGGTTCGATTCCCCGCCGAGCCCAGTTTTATTAAGCCCCAGTTTTGTTACACTCACAAGCGGCCATGGTTTAGTGGTTAGAACACCTGTTCGTGGCACAGGAGACCCGAGTTCAATTCTCGGTGGCCGCTCATACTTTTTTTAACACTTTTTTTGTGTGCAGTATCTGCACAAAAATATTTACAAGAAACAAAAGAATCCCCTGTCACTTTTTTGCAGCAAAGAGTTACCCCGTGTGGGACTCGAACCCACAGCCTTTGGATTAGAAGTCCAACGCGCTATCCATTGCGCCAACGGGGCACCTTCCTAGGATATGGCTATATAAAGAGTTGTGCACTGATGTATACACACATATTTGTTCTGTGTAAGTTCCTTTGC
>OY723268.1:674200-1103171 GCA_963210315.1 Rhynchopus euleeides
CCCCGTCGTCCTCTGTGTGCCACACACGATCAACAGGGCTCTGTGCGATGTGGTAGGTGTCTACACAAAGAGCAAAAAGGAGTGCCCCCGCCCGTTCAACTTCCTCGACAAGTGGGTCCGCCGCCTCTGCTCAGCCCTACGCAATCAAGAAGCCCTCGGAAAACTCCTCTTCGCAGCTCAAAAGCAGGCTGGCCGGAAGCCCAAACTCCCCCCCATGCCCAATGAGACACGGTGGACCTCAACAGCGAGTGCGTGGGAGGCGATCCTCGAGGAGAAGACCACATTCCTGCTCATGCTGAGCGACGAGGCGACCAACAGCGAGCTGGTCGCAAGCCTACCAGAGATCAAGAAGGTCGAAGACGGTGCGTGGTGGGAGTTGTTCGTCCCCATGTGCAGCTTGGTGTGCCTGCTGAGGGATGCAGTGGACTTCATGCAGGCTGACAAGTCCGATATTGCCTGGGTCATCCCAGTTATGTACACAATTAAAAAGCGGGCACAGGATCTCACCACACAGTTCCAAGGCGACGACAAGAAACGCATGCGCGAAGTGGCGAAGCTTCTGGAGAAGAGGGTGGAGCAGTACCTGGCGCCCTGGATCGTTGCGACAACCTTCTTGACACCCCACCTGATTGCGCAAGAGGAGGAGGAAGAAGGCGATGTGACAGAGACCGCGAGTTCAAAGTTTCACGTTGCTTTTGCAGAGGCCAACAAGGAGGACAACAACCTGAAGAAGATGGCCACGGCGTACATCAAGGAAGAAGGTGGTGCTTTCGCAGCGGCAGAGTTCCTTGCCTACCTCAACGAGACCGGTGACATCTACGGGGACGACATCGTGATGTCGCTGCGGAAGGTGGAGTCTGCCAAGGGTTTCTGGCAAGTGCTGAGGAAGGAGTACCCCCAGTCAAAGCTTCCCCCTATCGCCCTGTCCATTGTGAGTATCACGCCGAGCAACGCGATGGTCGAACGCGTATTTTCTACCATGGGGTGGCTGTCGGGTGGTCGCAGGAGCCGCATGCTGGAGGAGCGGGCCCACCGTGCCACGGTGGTCTTTTCTTACTACCGGCGGAAGAAGAAGCAGAAGCCAGGGGAAGGCGTCCCCCACTGGTGGACAGAGCAGCTCGAGGAGGATCCTGCGGAGGATTCCGAATAAATCAATCAAATGCTGAGCGAATGGAAAAATAGGGGCGCTGTGTGTGTGGACGGTGGGGGGGGAGAGGGGGGAGGGGAGGGGCATTACATTCTCTCACTATTGGTAGTGCCCCAGCGTGTGTCGTTCCACATAACACAGTGACAGAAAGTGAAGCCCAAAGCAAGAGCACTGAAGTGTATTTTTCCCCTGGGGGCCCTCGCTACCAAGTGTGACTGAGGCGCTGTCCTTGGCAGGACTTTGAAAGTGCCGCCTTGATATCCTTGTTGGATAGAACCCTCATATCACACCCTCAATCAGCTGACGACTGAGTGAGAAAAAGTGAGAAGTCAGCCATGTTTGGCTGACAACTGACGACTCGTGACTCACAGTGACTCGTAGCGAGGGCCCCCCCTGTGTATTTTTCAAAAATACGTGTATTTTTCAAAAATACGTATTAATACATGTATTTTTCCTCCCGACAGGTGTATTTTTGCATCCCCCCCCCCCCCCCCAGAGAGGCCAGTGCACGACGCGCTGGCAGAAATCTCCCGAACCGGTTTGAAAACAGTAACCGGTTCCTTGAGAACCGGTTGAAACACAACGGCAAACAGGTTACTGACACATCACGAACCGGTTGGGAACTGGTTCAGAACCGGCTCGGACCGGTTCTGAAACCAGTTCGCGAACCGGTTCTAGAACCGGTTTGCCGAGAACCGGTTCACGAACCGGTTCCAGAACCGGTTTCTATAGGGGGACTGGTGTAATCGACCCCCTGATATTTCGTGCCCTGTTCGTGGCCAAAAACCCGTTTGGGCCCCGTTCGCTCCTTCCCACCAGCGCCGCTAGCTCCTTCAGCGACCACGGGCTCGGCAGCTCGGTGCACTGCACCACGCCGCCCTCCCGCAGGAACGGGATCACCTCCTTGTCGACCTCCCTAACCTCTGACGCCCAGGGGTCGTTCCGCCCCAGCAACCGGTATACCGGAGCTGGAGGTAGCCCTCCTCCGTGAGGGTCGTCTGCACAAGCTGTGCAGTCATGCCCACGGGCAGATCATTCATGGATCACACAGCGCTGCGCAGCGGTGATCACGGAAACCTCGACCACTAGGTTGCTCTGCCCACCTATTTTACTCTCACATTGGGTCCCTCCCCTCCTGGCGGCCCAACACCAAAGGGAAACCCTCAGCGAGACGCCACTCCTGCAACGTCCTCCAGCCGACCTAAACAGGCCAAAACGGGCCAATACGTGCATGTATAGGCCTATCCAGGCCTACACATGCCCAAAATTCACGCGAAATTCGAGTGGTTCCTGAAAAAACACAGGCAATACGTGAAAAACCCCACCAAGAAAAAAAAGGGGAAAACAAGAGAAAAAATGGGCCCACCCTGATATTTCGTGCCCCGTTCGTGCGAAGTTGCCCCTATTTCGGTAACACCAGGGACCCTTTCGAATTTTTTTATTGGGGAGGGGTAAATTGAACGTTTTTGGCCATTTGAAGCCACCGCGACCATTCCCGGGCCTCGGAAATCAGTTTTTTGCCCCTCAAATGCGGTACCGGTCCGGGCGAAATCTGGAAAAAAAGTGGTGAACCGGTGAAAGTGGTGAAAGCGGTGAACCGGTTCGGCGGAACCGGTTCACCGGTGAACCGGCTCGTCCGAACCGGTTCCACCGGTTCCAGAACCGGTTCAGCCGCGTCGTGTGTGGAAAGGCACTTCACAAAAGCGGTCAGTCAACTCTGACATGGGGAGGGACAGCTGGAGCCACTGGCGGGGTGCTGTGTTGACTTCAGGGGGCTCCCAACGTGCTTCGGCACACCGGGTTCTTGGCCTGCGGCGGCATGGTAGTCGGTCAGAGAGGCCAGCGCTTGGTCGGGGACTACTCAGAGAGGGCGTGTGCGGACTTCAGGGGGCTCCCAACGTGCATCTGCACACCGGGTTCTTGGCCTGCGGACGTAGATTGCCTAAAGGTTTAGAAACCGGCCGAGCCCGTGGGGGTGACGAACGTACTGCCGGCCCGGGATTGTCAAGGTTCTTTCCCCAGATGGCTCACCAGTACCACCAAACCACACGGAGAGCAAAACCGCCGGGGAGGGGGTGGGGGAAGGTGGGAAGGGCGGCATGCCGAACTACAGCAAGGATGGCCAACAATGCGATCACTGCAAACAAGGCATGGGACACAAGAGGGAAAAAAAAAAAGGTCCTGGGCACGACCTTAAACTACCTAAGACCTAGGGAAGTCGTAAAACTCAACCCCACACCCCGAGGGCTCCCCCAGGCTGGTCCGCCTGGGCAACGGGGTCCCAGTGCATAGCACGGAGCACTGGGACAAAAGAGGGTCCGCCTTTTTCCGTCAACTCTGACATGGGGAGGGACAGCTGGAGCCACTGGCGGGGTGCTGTGTTGACTTCAGGGGGCTCCCAACGTGCTTCGGCACACCGGGTTCTTGGCCTGCGGCGGCATGGTAGTCGGTCAGAGAGGCCAGCGCTTGGTCGGGGACTACTCAGAGAGGGCGTGTGCGGACTTCAGGGGGCTCCCAACGTGCATCTGCACACCGGGTTCTTGGCCTGCGGACGTAGATTGCCTAAAGGTTTAGAAACCGGCCGAGCCCGTGGGGGTGACGAACGTACTGCCGGCCCGGGATTGTCAAGGTTCTTTCCCCAGATGGCTCACCAGTACCACCAAACCACACGGAGAGCAAAACCGCCGGGGAGGGGGTGGGGGAAGGTGGGAAGGGCGGCATGCCGAACTACAGCAAGGATGGCCAACAATGCGATCACTGCAAACAAGGCATGGGACACAAGAGGGGAAAAAAAAAAAGGTCCTGGGCACGACCTTAAACTACCTAAGACCTAGGGAAGTCGTAAAACTCAACCCCACACCCCGAGGGCTCCCCCAGGCTGGTCCGCCTGGGCAACGGGGTCCCAGTGCATAGCACGGAGCACTGGGACAAAAGAGGGTCCGCCTTTTTCCGTCAACTCTGACATGGGGAGGGACAGCTGGAGCCACTGGCGGGGTGCTGTGTTGACTTCAGGGGGCTCCCAACGTGCTTCGGCACACCGGGTTCTTGGCCTGCGGCGGCATGGTAGTCGGTCAGAGAGGCCAGCGCTTGGTCGGGGACTACTCAGAGAGGGCGTGTGCGGACTTCAGGGGGCTCCCAACGTGCATCTGCACACCGGGTTCTTGGCCTGCGGACGTAGATTGCCTAAAGGTTTAGAAACCGGCCGAGCCCGTGGGGGTGACGAACGTACTGCCGGCCCGGGATTGTCAAGGTTCTTTCCCCAGATGGCTCACCAGTACCACCAAACCACACGGAGAGCAAAACCGCCGGGGAGGGGGTGGGGGAAGGTGGGAAGGGCGGCATGCCGAACTACAGCAAGGATGGCCAACAATGCGATCACTGCAAACAAGGCATGGGACACAAGAGGGAAAAAAAAAAGGTCCTGGGCACGACCTTAAACTACCTAAGACCTAGGGAAGTCGTAAAACTCAACCCCACACCCCGAGGGCTCCCCCAGGCTGGTCCGCCTGGGCAACGGGGTCCCAGTGCATAGCACGGAGCACTGGGACAAAAGAGGGTCCGCCTTTTTCCGTCAACTCTGACATGGGGAGGGACAGCTGGAGCCACTGGCGGGGTGCTGTGTTGACTTCAGGGGGCTCCCAATGTGCTTCGGCACACCGGGTTCTTGGCCTGCGGCGGCATGGTAGTCGGTCAGAGAGGCCAGCGCTTGGTCGGGGACTACTCAGAGAGGGCGTGTGCGGACTTCAGGGGGCTCCCAACGTGCATCTGCACACCGGGTTCTTGGCCTGCGGACGTAGATTGCCTAAAGGTTTAGAAACCGGCCGAGCCCGTGGGGGTGACGAACGTACTGCCGGCCCGGGATTGTCAAGGTTCTTTCCCCAGATGGCTCACCAGTACCACCAAACCACACGGAGAGCAAAACCGCCGGGGAGGGGGTGGGGGAAGGTGGGAAGGGCGGCATGCCGAACTACAGCAAGGATGGCCAACAATGCGATCACTGCAAACAAGGCATGGGACACAAGAGGGAAAAAAAAAATGGTCCTGGGCACGACCTTAAACTACCTAAGACCTAGGGAAGTCGTAAAACTCAACCCCACACCCCGAGGGCTCCCCCAGGCTGGTCCGCCTGGGCAACGGGGTCCCAGTGCATAGCACGGAGCACTGGGACAAAAGAGGGTCCGCCTTTTTCCGTCAACTCTGACATGGGGAGGGACAGCTGGAGCCACTGGCGGGGTGCTGTGTTGACTTCAGGGGGCTCCCAACGTGCTTCGGCACACCGGGTTCTTGGCCTGCGGCGGCATGGTAGTCGGTCAGAGAGGCCAGCGCTTGGTCGGGGACTACTCAGAGAGGGCGTGTGCGGACTTCAGGGGGCTCCCAACGTGCATCTGCACACCGGGTTCTTGGCCTGCGGACGTAGATTGCCTAAAGGTTTAGAAACCGGCCGAGCCCGTGGGGGTGACGAACGTACTGCCGGCCCGGGATTGTCAAGGTTCTTTCCCCAGATGGCTCACCAGTACCACCAAACCACACGGAGAGCAAAACCGCCGGGGAGGGGGTGGGGGAAGGTGGGAAGGGCGGCATGCCGAACTACAGCAAGGATGGCCAACAATGCGATCACTGCAAACAAGGCATGGGACACAAGAGGGAAAAAAAAAAAAAGGTCCTGGGCACGACCTTAAACTACCTAAGACCTAGGGAAGTCGTAAAACTCAACCCCACACCCCGAGGGCTCCCCCAGGCTGGTCCGCCTGGGCAACGGGGTCCCAGTGCATAGCACGGAGCACTGGGACAAAAGAGGGTCCGCCTTTTTCCGTCAACTCTGACATGGGGAGGGACAGCTGGAGCCACTGGCGGGGTGCTGTGTTGACTTCAGGGGGCTCCCAATGTGCTTCGGCACACCGGGTTCTTGGCCTGCGGCGGCATGGTAGTCGGTCAGAGAGGCCAGCGCTTGGTCGGGGACTACTCAGAGAGGGCGTGTGCGGACTTCAGGGGGCTCCCAACGTGCATCTGCACACCGGGTTCTTGGCCTGCGGACGTAGATTGCCTAAAGGTTTAGAAACCGGCCGAGCCCGTGGGGGTGACGAACGTACTGCCGGCCCGGGATTGTCAAGGTTCTTTCCCCAGATGGCTCACCAGTACCACCAAACCACACGGAGAGCAAAACCGCCGGGGAGGGGGTGGGGGAAGGTGGGAAGGGCGGCATGCCGAACTACAGCAAGGATGGCCAACAATGCGATCACTGCAAACAAGGCATGGGACACAAGAGGGAAAAAAAAAAGGTCCTGGGTAAGACGTTAAACTGCCTGGGGGGGCCGTCCCCGGACCATGACGGGTGCCTGCACCAGGAGTCTAGCACGGCCGTGGTCCAGGGCATGACCGAAAACTGCTTGGGTACCGAGGCTCCCCAGACCAGGAAGGGTGGAGACACCTGGAGTCTAAATAGTCACACCACGTCAGGCCAGACCTTCGCATTGCACTCCGCGAAGACTGCCACACAGCCGCGGGGCAGGTGTGCAGCCTGTGGAAAACCTCGTACAGAAAAGGGTCGGCGACCGCCCGCCCCCAGTCTGAGAGGCATCAGCCGAATCTCGGTGGAGGCGGGCACAAAACAAAAGGGAGAGTCGTCACTGTGCATATCAGCACGGTCCCGCCCTCTGTGCCAGACCAACACACCACCAAAGGAAAAGAGGAAGAGGCGACGTAAGGCAATGCCTCCGTGCGGCCAGGAGAACACGAAATAGCGACCCCCTCAACGGGGAATGCTACGAGCACGGCCAAAAATCGTTCAAAATCGTTCAAAGCTGAAGCGTGACGCTCTTGGCACAAACATAACGTAGTCCTTCCGGTACAATAAGAGAAACCACCCGGCAAAACAAAGAAAACACGGAATCGCAAAAGTCCCGTTCTCTCGCTCTGCCAGGGGAGGGGGTGGTGACAGGGATGTGTGTGTGTTAGGCGAGTGCCCTGCATCGGGGATGGAGGAGCACCGCCTCGGTAGCACACGGGGAGGGGGGGAGGAGGGGGGATTGATTGTCGAGAGAGTCCTTCCCGGGCTGGTAGCACACGGGGGGAGAGGGGAGGGGGGGCGCGGTAATCCCACTCTGTTTTGCATTGCCCAGTTCCCCCTGCCGCAGCGAGGAAGCTGAGTGCCTCCCTGTCACGACGAGGTGCTGTCGAACGAGCTATATTTTCATATTCTGCGCACACTTGGCACTTGCCAGCAGAACATGTCACATCACCAGATACACAAGATCCGCACAACACTCGCCTCACCCCTCACAGGAGTTCAGGTTCTGTATGTGGAAGCTCTTGCACGACGGCATCAGACAGAAGCCGAAAAAAAGAACGCAGACTGCAGCGAGAGAAGAACCTGGCACACCACTGAACTTCACATGCCCTACACCGCACACGACACAGACATCTTCGAAGTATTTTCCTTTTTCACTTTTCTGCATTTCTGAGCGAAGGCCCCAAAGGTTCGAACGGCGGGACGGGGTGCGTGGGGAGCAAACACACGGTTCAGGGATGGGGGGGGCCTGGCTGCGAATCACGCCACCGACCCCTCTCACCCTCGAGTGTCGGGGCACAAGGTGGGGGATACCATGGGGAGCAACACACGCCACTCATCACAGGGACGATCAGGGCAGTGGCGTGCTTGCTGTGCATGTCGAGGCACAAGCTGAATCAACGAAGGCAAGTCACGCGGGATCCACTACCAGTCCACAACCTCGTAGTTTTTGTACAGCTTACCATAGGCCAGCCCCTGAGACAAGATCGGGTTCAGGATCCTGAAAGCCGCATCGGTGATGGTGAGGGGAGGCACCTTCCAGGTGGGGATGGCAGAGGACACCCACCCTGTGTCGACGGAGTTCACGAGGATCCCCTTGCGGGCGTAGAACTCCGCCGTTGTGCGTGTCAGCATGTTCAGCGCTGCCTTGCTCATGTTTGTGTGCATGTGCTGAGGCTCCTTCTGTGGCACGCTAAACTGCCCCTCGATGCTAGTCACGTTGATCACGTGGCTTGGTGCCGTGCCACGTGCCGCATCTACCCGAGTCATTTCCAACAGCGGTGCCAGCCCAGTCAGCAGCTGCACCGGCGACAGGTGGTTCACCATCTGCGCCTCAAACATCTCCAGAGGGTGCACCTCGTCCGGGCGCAGGTGCCAGCTGTGGTGGGTGCGTTCGTCCACCTGTTCCCCAAAGGCGTCCGTCTCATGGTTCGGGAAGTCCGCTTCCTTCCAGTCAAGGTCGTCGGGGTGCAGGTTTGTGAACATGCTGCGCACACACCGCCGCTGGGGCGTGTGCTCGGGGATGGCTAACATCTCCTTCACCTCCACCCCAACAGGCAGCAGGGCATGCAGCCTGGCTGAGCAGTCCCCTCCCACAAACTGTGACAGCATCTCGTTCTCCACAAACAGGCGGGGTCGCTTCTTGTCGGGGAGTGCACCCACCCCGCTGTCGCCTGTGTCGGCACGCGCGTTGCCCAGCATGGAAGCGTACTCCTTTCTCAAGAGATGCTTGTAGTAGCGCACAGGGCGACGGACAGTCTGGGCGGCGTTATTCACAAGGATATGCATGCGTGGGTACTTCGCCCTCATGTATGAAGTGAAGGCGTGCACATCTTCGGACACCTTCAGGTTCAGAGGGTATGTCACCAGCCGCCCTCTGAACGCCTCGTAGTCAACCTCGCGTGCAAACCGCTCGTTTGCGTCCGCCGTGAACCTCGTCGTGACTACCACCGTTGCGCCGAAGCGCAGCAATAGCAATGCTGTCTCGAACCCGATCTTTGTGCGGCCCCCTGTCACAACCGCCACCTTTCCGGATAGATCGGCGACGAGCCTCTTTGGCGCATCGTTGAGTATCCTTCCGAGCGCTGAAAACTGCTTGTCTTGGCTTGGCCCAGCAGGGGGCACAGAGTACCCCGCGCCATCGTATCTCCGTTGGACACCGGGTCGGTCTTTCCTGCAGTTGAAGTACGCCCCTGTCATGTAGCACGCGACGATACTGTACTTGCCGTACAGGTGGCTCTCGAAGTAGCCCTCCCTGAAGAAGCAGGACTGATCCAGCACGTACAGCTCTGCAAAGGAGAGGGTGAAGTAGAGCCCGGCTGAGTGCTTGTGCAGACTCAGGGGTTCACCGTAGGTGCGCCCGTGTTGGCCCGTGTTATATGCGTCAAGGCCGAAAAGTGCAATCTGACGCACGTCCTCAAAGGGCAGATCGACAAAAGCTGCATACAGGTTCGCATCCTCGGGGCCGTCCTCATTTCCATTGAGAACGGAGCTCGAGGTAGCCGTCGAGTACGCATTTTCGTTGCCATGGCCTATCATCTCCATCTTTAGTTGCATCGCCTCTTTGAACTCGCCGTGTGTCAACAAGAAGTCAAGCGGATGCACAGACACAAACGCCGTCTCAATGCCTGCGGTACGGCGGGCTGCCTCGGTACGGCGGTAGTATTTCATCGCCCGGTTATAGTACAAGCGGTTGTCAATGTGCTCCTCCCCGCAGTAGTTCTGCCACAGTGCCAGGGAGCGCAGCCCTTCGGAAATCGTGGCAACAGTGTGCCCGTCGTAGCCAAACCTACAGCAGTCAAGATCAAAGAAACAGAGAAGCTCTTCCATGCACGCCACCCGGCGGAAGATGAACTGTAGGGGTTTCGGGCGGTCCGTATCGGTGCTGGGTGAGACAATCGACATCGTGGATCCGTTCTTGGTGATGGCATACGCGGCACCTTCGAGTTCAGAAGCAGGCCCGTCAGTCGCAAGCTCCACACCAACCTCATGGAGCACACCGCGCAGGGTCTCGTGGCACTCCTGCATACTTGCACCGTTCCCTGCCACAAAAATGTCGATGTCACCGAAATCCTGAAACCGCTCGTGCAACGTACCGATAACAGCCCCCCCTGCCACGATGAACTGCACCGACCCCGCTGTCGTCCGGTTGAAGTCGAACAGCTTCCGCAGCACCACGCCTCCCACACCGTGCGCACGTTGAATCAGCCGCGTTTCAAAACCCGCCTTGTCCTGCACCTCCCACTGCGTCCCACACGTGAACACATCCCTCAGGCGCCCAAACCGATTCATGTCTGCACTCTCGTTGTTCAGATACGACAGGCGGATCCTGTCCAAGCTTCTGTCCAGCCGCCTGAACGCACCTGCAAAGCTGCGACAACACATCATCAGGCTGAAGACATCAGCCGCCGGCAGGCAGACGAAGATGGTCTCCAGCACATCATCTGGGAGGGTCGAAACAGACCACATCGTGCGGCGATGACTGGTGCCCAAAGCCTAAGCTCCCCAGGCCTCAGCACATTGGCTGTGAGGATGCAGATGGGCACAGGCAACCTGCAGGGGCATGTGGGCACACACACAGCACATAGATTGGTCTGGAAAAAATTCGTGGCTGCAGCACCCAGCGCCGTAATTCGTGTCACATTTTGGCGGCATGGCTGGCGTCGCCTTCATGAAAAGAAAATCCGTATTTTCGAACACCAGCTGCACAGTCCCTCCCTGCTCCATGATTCCACAGCTCTGACATGCAACGGGTGCAGTGTGGTCTCAGCAGGAATATGATTTACATCCGAAAGGGGAAGGCAGAACCGGAGGAGGCTGTTGATTGGGGTGCCATATGGTTTTACGGTGGCTCTGTTTCGAGAGCTGGCAGTCATAAATACAGATGGTGGTATTCTTCTTCCAGAGAATGGACACCCGGGAACGGGCCAGACCCAGAAATACCGACAAACAGATGGTGCTGCATCAGGCTAGAGGGGAATACCTTCCCGGATATATAACTGGGCTTCGTGTCGTGTTGGGCAAAACAAAAGCAACCCCCCGCAGCCTGTTGAGAGAAGGTTTGTCTTTGTTGCCGAAAAGCGCTGTCCTGCTACATTTCTGACACTGGCAGGAAGTCCTGTTGCAGTACAAAAACGAAAGGTAATGAAATATCCGGATTCGTTGATCGGACGAAAGACGCAGATGTGTTTGCTCCTGCGGAAGCCTGGTTGTGTGATACAGCAGGGACAAAGAGGCTTGTGACGAGATCAGCCACCCCCAGCACTCCCCCTATTGTTTGCATTTCCATCTGAACACATGCCTTATTTGGAGGAGATGGGGACGCCGGCCGGGGAAAAAAAGCGCCCCATCACTTCACAGCTACAACCGCTCTGATGGATTTCCCTTTTGTTTGTTGCGTTGACGGTTTTTTCATACAAAACCCTGAACTGGTAACATAACCACACCCTGAGCCTGATGAAGGGTGGGGTTAGTGTACAGATCACGTTTGTTTTGCAGCTGTGGGAGGGTTGCTTTCCGCTGGCACGAGTGTGATTTTAAAAGAAAGACATGGGAAGTCCCTGATAAGGGCTTGCCCCAAAATGTGCCCAGCACAACGGAGATGTTCATCAAGAGGGCGGATGTGCTGTGTTCGGTGCCTTCCACACTGCCTGCTGGACTGACCCGGATGGCCGTTGCTTTGATTTGGCTGCCGGGGTCTGACTGGGCGTCTGGGGGGACCCTGCACACACCACCTCCTCCCTCCTCTGCACACCCTGAAGTCACACAGCACCACACGGCCCAGCTTCAGCTTCACGTCTTCAGGCGCTGCAGCAGCAGGACAGAGAACTCGTCGAAACTCAGGAAACCCGGCTGCTTGCTGTTGCGAAGACGGAGGGGTTTGATTGTCGAGAGTGAGGAGAAAGTGGTTGTGTAGGGGTGGGGGGGTGGGGGGGATAAGCGAGTGCGTGCGTACGGCACTCACTGAAGATATGTGATCCCACCATGAGACATTACAGCCCAACCCACGCCCCCCAGCCAGCCCAATCACCCCTTCCCCACACAATGTGCATACCACATGGGTTCAAGGAACTCAAAGGCGCGGTCTGAAGTTACGTCGACAGGGCACCCGAGGGGGTCGAAAGCGCCCCAGCGCTTCTTCGCCTCCGCCACCGGCAGCAGATTCGTTTCCTTGTCGAGCGGCAGGCTGTCATACAGCTGCCGCAGCGACGCCTCGTCGAAGATCAGCGAGGGGTGCCCCATCCCCGACGCCGACAGCAGCTGCGACGCCCGCCGCTCCGGCATGACGACCGGCGCAACCTCCGCACCCTCCGCAATACCGTCCTCCACACCACCCTGCTTGAGGAAGGTGCAGTTGTTCAGCTGGCTCTTGTCGATGTCTCTGTGGATCTCCAAAGGCGAGTCTACCGGATCCCAGCCGCACAGCCACACCCCGCAGCCGCAGCACGCCACACCGTCGGGCCGCTTGGGGAGCGGGGCGTGGAAAAACCCGGCCGCCGCCAGCGCGCTCGGGTTGCACCCCTGCTGCATGGATATGGGGTAGTCCGAAAATGTCGCAAGCCGGGCCCGCAAATCCCACATAAACTTCCGCTTTTTTGAATACGACTCGAGAAGTGCCTTCTGCTCCGCAAGCGAACGGGGCGTTAGAGTCTCCTCATACGGCTCCTCCTCCTCGTATTCCGCCTGCGCCTCCACGAGACTCGGATCGAACGTCGAATCGGCAACCTTCCGCAGTGCCCTGGGGCTGGCAGCACCGCCCTCCGTCTGCGCCGCACCCGCTGTCGCGATCTGGCGCAACCCTGAGAAGGACATCACGGCCTTCCGCAGCCCGCGCAGGGCCTCCTGGCACCGCACCACCCAGCGGCGCGACAGCGGTGCTGCGTCGCAGCAGATGAGGATCTCCGCGGCGCGCTGCACCTTAGCCACCAGGAGGGAGCGGAGGGCGGGCCCGATGGGCCCCGGTGGCGGCGGCGTGTCGAGGCTGGGCTGTGCGGCGGGGTCGATGGAGAGTGTCCCTAGGGTGTCGTAGGCGGCGTCGCGGATGTGCAGGAGGAACAGCTCCAGCATGTCCAGCGCGTGCTCCAGGGAGGTCTTGAGTGTGCCCAGGGTTGTGCTGGCCTGTGTGGAGTAGGCGCTGCGCATTGCGGCAGCCACCTGCTTTGTGGCATCGCGGATCTGCTCCAGCCCACACCGTATGACGAAGTGGGAGTGCTCCGGCGTGGCGGCGAATGCCTGCAGGGTTGCGAGGACCTGGGGCTCCCTGTCGACCTTCGAGGCGACGCTCTTGAGGAGGTGTGCGGCAGGCTCGTACTCTGGGTCGAGGAGGTTGCCGTCTGTGGATTTGGCGTAGGCGATGCTGGCGTGGCGGATGATGTTGACGGCGTCGGCCTGGCGCTGGCGGTGGTCCTCGAGGCGGGTTTCGGCGGCGCGCGCGTCGTCCGCGTTGTCGGTTTGGGCTGCCGCGGTGTCGCGTCCGATGCGTGAGTCGGCCTCGTGCACCTCAACAAGCGCCCTCGCAACCTCCCCCAATATCACATGCCGCGTCACCTCTGAGAGGCGCATCTTCAAAACCTGAGAGAGGGGGGAGGGGAGGGGAGGGGGGGGTGGTGAAGCCGAAGTGTACAATACACCGTATCCGTCAACACTTTGGCACGCTGGCGGGGTTGGCGTGCCAAAAAAAATATTTACAGGCCCTTTTCGGGTGACTTGGTGACTTGGGATCCATTCTGTATTTTCTTTTTTACCCCGGGTACCCCGAGAGAATGTCACCCCACCTCGAGGGGGTGGCATTCTTCCCCTGCCTCGGTGTCAGGTAGAGTTCGTCAACGGCGCAGGCCCTCTCGAATGTGGCCCGTGATGGGAAGGTGGACCGGACTTGGCTACGTTGGTTGCAAAGGATGTGCAACAAGCGGAAGCGGGAGCCGCAGACAGGCTGGACAGCTGAAGAGAACCTGGAGATTGGCCGGCCTGTGCCACAGCCCGGGCTGTCCTGAAGTTGTCAGAGAGAAGCGAGAGGGTCGACGCTCATTTTTGAGCGAAAGGCCCCCGTTGATATTCCCACTCTGGGCTCTCCATGGGTGTGGGTGAAGGGTGGGGATGGTGATCAGCTATTAGACACGGTCTGTGTGTTTCATTGGCACGGACCAGCCAAGAATAGCCGCGTGCCAAAACATTTACAATACGGTAGAGGGAAGCCTTCCGAAGGATGAGAGGAAGGTTTGTCACTGTCGAGAGCGAAGGCAAACGCAAGGACGAGAGGGGTGGGTGGGTGGGTGGGTGGGTGGGTGGGGGGGCGGGGTGCGTCCGTGCTGCGGTTTTTCTTGTTTTTTTTCGACCGGTGCCCGAAGAAAAAAACATCGAAATGGGGGCAGAGAGGGGGGGGGGGGGGTGAGACGGAGGGTATTTGGCGGGGTTCGCGTCGACACCGCACCCTGTCCCAGCCCCTCCCACACGTACAGCAGGTGGGTCTTGTTTGGGTGGGCGGAGGACCAGTGGGACATGGGTGGCGGCCGTTGTGACAACCACCCAACAGTCTGGTGACAAAAAAAATCATAGCGCGTGCCTTTTTTTGAAGAGAACGGTGCTCCGATTGGCCCGCTTCGGGTCGAAAAATATTATGGATCCTCTTTGAATGCAAAGCGCAGGTGGTGTGGCAGCAAAGCCGATGGCCTCCCAGCGCCACAACCCAACAGCCATGTTCCCACCTTCCACCACAGATTGGTGCCAATTTTCTTTTGGTGTTGAAGAAGATAAGGGGTTGTTTGTGCGCCAAACAGTGGTGGCAAGATGTGCGCCATCTGTCCAAACGACGATTGAACTAATTTGAACGATGATTTGGCCATGTTCCTAGCATTCCCCGGTGGGAGATGCAGCTGCTTCGAATTGTTTTCGGCATCGGCAGCATCCACACACGTGACGTACGGTACTCTCAGGCAGCGACGTCCGCCGGATTGCAATAAGATACCCTTTTGAACGATTTTGGGACGATTTGAACGATTTTGCCGTGTTGCAATACGCTTCCCCGCCCCCCCCCTCTTTTTTCAAACAGCCTTTTGTTGACAGCCTTATGAGAGAAGCTGCCAAGCGTCCAGAGGGGGAGAGGGGGGTGAGCTTCCTTTACCTCAAGTGCACAAGACCCCCGCCTCGTCTCAGAAACCCGAAAGCGGTTCAGTTGAATGGAAATCCACTGACCCTTTTGGAGGGGGGAAAAGCCAACGCGGACAGGGTGGGATGACGTTGCTTGGGCAATCTGCATTGCATCACTCGAATGATGCTCGAGCAGCACCACAAAAGTTGAGGTTGCACGTCGGCGGGGGGTAGGGTGGGGGGGGTGGACGGGGGGTGGGGGTGAAAATATTTCTCAACGATCGTCCGCTCGACCCCAGGTTAGGGTTTTCCCCTCCGTCGGTGCATTCTTGGAGCGGTGCAGCAACCGGGCAAATGACACCTACCTGAGGCCCTATACCCCCCCGTGGTCCCCCCACTCCAACCCACCCGTTCTGCCTTTTGCAGCCCACCACCAGGCCCCACTCGGAAGAGGGAGGCAATGGGGTGGCGCTGCAATTCAACTCGCAGTGCAGCATATTCATTTTTTTGAACGATTTTATACGATTGTTGGCTCGTTGCCTCTTCTCTCGCGAGGTTAGCGATTCCCCCCCGCCAGCAACACCACACACGGGACACACCCGCCACCGGCCTGTTGCCCCACCCAGCCAAAAAAAAACCCCCCACACACAACAGGCGTGTATCTATTTCACGGAATGAAAATAGGAATTTGGGGAAAAAATATTTTTTTGCACTATTTTTTTGCACTTTTTTCCTTTGGATTTTATAGTGACCCTACTTGGTATTGGCCGAAAATTTTTATGTTCCCGGTCTTGGATGTGCTCAAACAGTCAAAAGAACACATTTTCCGGATGCAAAAAAAATTTGCACCTGGGGGTGGAGAGGGGGGTCGGAGGGCGGTGGTGTGAGAGGCTTGCTCTCGAGCTCAAACCAACAGATGTTCACTACCGTGGCCTCCGGCGGCTGGGGGGCGGAACCCCCCAGACCCCCCCATGCGACATGTGCTATCTGTCAGTTGTGTTGTACTTGAGCGTATGCGACTATGGAGCCAGGCCAACAGACGTTCGCTACCGTGGCCTCCGGCGGCTGGGGGGCTCCGCCCCCCAGACCCCCCTGTGGCTTGTGCCTGGTCTTGGAGCCAAGCTTGCGCGTACGGGGCTGGGCATATCGGTTCACACCTCGCGGGAGGCTGGGCCGAGCCTAATCTCTCAGAGACGAACACCTTGCGAATGCGATCGGGTTTGCGGGCTTGCGGCTATGACATCTCGAAAGGGTCGTCGGGGCCCGTGATATGTTTCGGGTTCACTTGGTGGGCATCCGTGGCGAGGAACCACGTGTATGTGTGCGAGGAAGCAAGGAGATACCACACCGGAGCCACACAGCACCAGGTCGACCTGGATCTGGTCGAGCTCAGGGGGAAGGAAGCACAGTCACCAAAGTGAGTCACCACCGCCGGCCTCAACCACCAAACTGCAACGCAGAGGTTCCGCTATTCTCACAAGGAAGGCGCCCTGGGATGTACAGTGATTTGTGTGCAGCATCAAGAGGCACTGACCGCCTTGAACAGAGAGGTAGTGTACAGGTGGCGAGCAGTGGGAGGGCGTGCTGTGTCCTTCCACTTCCCCATCTACCTCCATTCGTTCACCGTTGTTGATAGCGATTTTTTCGCCATTTTTTCGAATCGTATGCATCGGTGAGGCCGAGTGAATCAAAATAGCGCAAAACTCACACCAAAATCTGTGTCTGAGGCACAGAAATCGTGCAAAAAAGCACCCAAAAAAAAGTGCAAAAAAACCAAAATAGGATTTCGAAAATCGGCCAAAATACCCCCAAAATAGAGCCACACCTGACACACAAGTGAATGATGTTGTTGTGTGAATAGTGCTGTTGTACTATCACCGTGAAGAATGCACTCTCTCCCCACACCATCCACACCTGACTGTGTGCTGTGCCACAAACGCACAACACACATTCTTTCTCTCTTTCTCTCTCTTGGGAAATGGATCCCTACCCGAATCACGGGCGCTGACTCAAGGAGGTTACGCCACCCGAAAAGGCGCACACACATTGAAGTGGGTTGTGGGCTAATCCCAAGCAAGATTGCCCCAGCTCTCCATAGGCAACAGGGAGGTGGGGTGTGGAGGGGGTACACTCGCCCACACCCTGAGGTCGGGGGGGGATTGCCGAGGCTTGTCGGCAGACACGGACAGCACCCGCTCGTGTGAATCGTTCAAAGCGCAACTGCAGCGGCCATACCCGGTCCAGCAGTACGGAAGTAGCGTGAAAGAAGGGGGGGGAGGACCAAGAATTGGCAAGAAAGGAAGAAGGAAACCATGAAAGAGGGAAATCAGGATCAGAAAAGGGGGGGGGGGGTCACGGGGCTGGGCCTTGCCTCGTACCCCCAACCAGTAGGAGGGGGGGGGGGCTTCTGCTGCCAATGCAGGGGCGGTGGGTGGCAGGCGGTGGCCTCCACACACACAGGCAACACGGGGTGAACATTGATTGTCTTGATTGTGTGTAACGCACAGCAAAACCTCCTCTCGGTGATCACCACCGCCCAGTCTCTCCGAACACACACGCTGACCTTCTTGATTCGTGCGAATGGAGGTGTTTGTTTTGTAAGTCGTGCCGCGTGAGCTCGGATGGTTTCCACCCCCTGTTGGTACCATCATCAGGGGTGCCGAGACACGTTGCTGTTTTCACCACCACACTGCCTCACACACACGCCGTTTTGCCTGTGAATTCCTGAGAGTGTAGCAACGTCTTGAGTTGCGACGAGATATAGTTTCCCTGCCTTGTGTAAGCCGTGCCGCGTGAACTCTGATGCTGAAGTGACTCCATTATCCACCCCGGGACTACTACAGCAATGGCGATATCAAAAGAAGGTGCATTCGAAGGCTTCTACACTCCTGAAAATATTCACGTGGGTGGGTGGGTTGGTGTGCAAAATTATAACACTGGCCCGGGGAAGTCATGCTCAATCGGCTGGGGTGAAGGTGTTCAGGCTGGAGGAAAAAAGTAGAGGGCTCGGGGGGGGGGGGGGCGCAATCAAAGGGAGAGGGGGGGGGGGGGGTACGCTTTTCACGAGAAGCCCAGAAGAAAGTGCAACATTGGGGTTCGTGCAGGATCATTCGTGGGGGGGGGGGGGGGGGGAAGTGAGGCCAAAGGGTGATGGGCGGCAAATAGGGAATTGCTGTTCGCACGATAACAACGACGTCCGTGACCCCCCCTTCCGACACCCCTTCCCCTCCCTGCACCCGCTGGATCGAAAAAATGGCAGCAAATAAACGAGTGACAACCAATCACCAACACTCAGGTGCCTGCAATTGTATTGTTGGAACGCAGACCCCGCTCTTTGTGTACACCACTCCCCGGTGTGAGTGGGGCCGCACGATCCAGCTCAAGGCACAGAAAGTTTCTCCAGTTGGCTACGGTCAATCGCCCAACATCAAACATCCCGCCCCCCCCCCCCTCCCCGACACCGTTTGAACTGTCCACTGAAGGATGGTGTCGAATCTCAGGAATTTGCGGTAAGAAAAGCCTAAATTCGCTATTTACCCCCCCCCCCTCCCGGGATGATGCGCGGGAATACCCCAAAGCAAAGAAGGACACCTCCCGAAGGATCTGCAAAAAATAAGGACAGGAAGGGGTGTGTGTGCAGGGCAAGTTACCTATGCAGGGCCATCCCAAGCTGGCAAGCCTGTGGACGATCGGCGGTGGGATGGGGGGAAAGAAGAGAGACACGAGATGCAAGGAAGGAGCAGAGGAAGCAATCGAGTGAAGGAAAGCGTCGATGCGCTTTACTTTTTTTTGGCATTGGGCGACCTCCAGCCAAAGTCAACGTACAAGACGACCAGACTGTGACGTACACAATGTTGACAAAAAAGGCGTTGTTCTCACGGATAGACGCAGGCGCTTTTTTGATCCTCACTGTTTTCTTTTTTGGCGTGAGTATTATTGCCCATGTTGGAGGCGCCCCGACTTTCCTGCCGTCGACCACACACGGAGCTTGGACTGGTTTCGCGACGCGGACCAGACTTTGCTGTATGTAGAGGCACATCAAACACATGGATTCTGTGAAGAAAACTCGCACAGGTGCACGATTCGGGCCTGTTTTGTTTTTTGGGCTCTCATCTGGTGGCTTTATTGAATGAAGTCGACAACATACCAGAGGGTAACAGGTCTCCCCACAAAACGGAGGGGGTGGCAAGGTGGAAGTTGTTGACACAGGCGCCTGCTTTGCTGCAATGCGGTGGCTTTGTCACACAGGCCTGCTCAGAACCCGTCGAAATTGGGGACCTTCCTTCGCAAGCGACTGCAACGTCGAATGGCTTCAGTGTGTGTGTGTGTGGAAGAAAAGTCACCACTAAAGTAGTAAACAATACAGACGCCACCAATTCGACACCCCAAGAAGGGCGGGCCTAATGAGGGAAGGAACAAGGCAGGTGGCAGGCAAAGGCGTATCAATGCGAGGGGTGCGTTTCGTTTGTCGGCTTATAAACCCTTTTGATTCGATTGCTCGACAGCGTGTCGTAACATAACCAGGATAGACGCACGCCACGGTGTGGCCTTCTACTGCTACCTTGCAACACCAGGGTCTATCTGAAGAAACCACGCACACGATGCGGCGGGAGTGTTGGTATGGTAGGCGCAGGGTGCGACTGCACGGACACTGGGAAGCGGCATCTCAGGCGTCGAGCCTAAAGATCCGGCCGTACAATCTGCATTTCTTCGCGACTCCGCTTATCGCCATTCGCGAAAAGCAGTACAAGAGAAAAAAAACCCGATTTTTTCCACCAACTCGAATCAAGCGTGAAGGTTTCCCTCTCTAACCATACAGAAGGGTGAGCGACACACCCCCCCCCCCCCCACAAAACAATTGGGGGACCCCCACACCTGAAAGCAGCCCCCTTGACAGAGAGAGACCGACCCCCCTGTGGAGGCGCCACCCCGAAAGAATACAACGGTTATTCTTCGCCACCACCCAAAAAACCGAGAACCGCCCCTTTGGCCCATTTGATTCCAATTGAAACCTGCGTTCTTCGATTGTTCGACAGGTTTGCGTGGGGGTGGGGCGCCCATGGGTGAACACACACCGTAACGCCGACAACAACCTTCTTCTTTTTTGCTACAGGGGGGGGGCGAATAGTATTACTACGTAATACTATTCGGCGAACCAACCTGTATATTTGACCCCCCCCAAAAAAGGTATATTTTCGGGGGTGGCCAAATAGTATTACGTAGTAGTACTACTCCAAAATTCGTGAAAAGGGGCGTTTCGAGGGGTCTCCCGTTCTATTGCACTTTTCGGAATCCGTGCAGATCGTAGTGGGGTCATTTTGGTGGCTCAAGTGCCAAGCTTCACCCATGAAATGCGGGTCGGGTTCAGGCACTTGTGAAGGGAAAAGGTGACTGGGAGGCAGCTTGCCCACCCATACCACCCACCCAGCATGACCCCCCTCACAGATTTGCCAAAACACCGTTCGTTTGAACGTTTGGAATCTGTGCGGATCGTGGTGGGGTCATTTTGGACATGGGGTGCCTATCTGCACCCCGTACTTAGGGTCCACAAAAACGTGCCCCAGAGCTCCCGAAAAAAAAGTAATACTATTTGGCACCGTAATACTATTCAACTAAGTAATACTATTCGCCCCCCCCCTGTAGAGAAACAGGATTCTGGTTAGCTAAAATATAAATACACCCGAACAGACACCCACCCCGCACCGCATTGCCCCCAGATATTGTCACAGACAGTGCTGGAAAATATGCGCCTTTTCTTCTCACCAACACTGACAACGTGTTGCGGCGTGCCCAGGACGCAACACCGCGCGGGCCAACTATTTTTCTGAATATCGGGAAGCGGGCACAGCGCCTGATGATCACATCTTCAGTTCTCTCCTGACAGTTTGCCTTCCGCCGCTGCACTCATGCAAAAAAGAACGGGGGGGTGTGGGGGGGTGGTGTAAGGAAACAGAAGCAGGAAGGAGAAGAAAGGAAAAGAAAGATGGTGGTGTCAGGAATACCAGCCTGTCCTGGGCACAACCACAATCAGCCTGAGCGGCGTGCCCAGACACCAGCCAGGCTGAGTTGCAGAGGTGCCGGGACAGTGATTGCGCGTGTGATTCGTCTGTCTTTCCAGAAACGAAAAGGGGGTCGACGCCAACACTGTGGAAACACAGCATTCGCCCATCCCCATCGACAGAACGACATCAACAAAGAAAAAGACAAGGCTGCTGTTTTGTGCGCCAAAACCCAAAAAAAGCATCAACGGGATGGAGGAAAGAGGCGTGGCAAGAGGGCCAATGCCACTGAATTGATCACCCACCCACACCCACACATGAATCTTTTTGGAAAGCGTGGGTGGCACTTGGTAGGGGCAAGCCAGTTACCCGCCCTTCAAGCCCATCTAGTAAGGGCACGCCACACTCCACCCCCCCTCGGGACACATGCCCTTCATCGCGGCGGTCTCAACAAACCAGGGTTGAAAAACAGCAGCAATGTATTCTAGAGAGGGGTCCCGGTTGGCTGCGTGTGTCCTGACGGTGGGGCCCGGTGCAGCAGGCCGTCTCCACCGCCGCCCCTCGCAGCACGCAGCGGCTGCTACACCCGGTCGGTGATGTAGTAGAATGGGTCAGACCCGGACAGTGGAAGCCTCATCCCCACGCCCTTCATGACCTTCATCTGTTGGAGGGGGTGTGTGGTGTTGGTTGGAACAGTGTGGGATGCGTGGCGGCGCATTGCTGGGCGTTGGGGTGAGCACACCCACACCCACACCCACTCCCCAGCCCCGCACATACCGGATGGAGAACGTCGTGCGTGGTGACAAACTGCTGGACAGGCTTGCCCGAATCGACAAGCTGCAGCAGCAGCCCCTCCAGCTTCCGCAGGGTGTGGTCAGACGGGTTCGGCCTGTCAAAATCGGGCACCATTATCGCATGCGCCTTGTTCATCCTGACGGAGAACGGGTTGTTCTCGATAATAACCGTCCGCGACATATCCCGCCCGAGAAGCTGCAGGTCCTTTGTATGCGGGTTGTTCGGCCTCTCGCTGAACCACGCCGGGTTCCGGAACACCGCGTGGTCAAACAGATCCCCGTGCGGGTCGATCTGCTTCAGCACAGGCCTCCCCACGCTCTCTATCGACGCTGTCCACAACACAACCTCAGCCTTCCCCTTTAGAGACCTCAGCAGCCCCTCCAGATGAGGCCTTTTCGTCGCAGGACGCAGCCCTGGCATCCGGTTTGACACAAGCGTCTCATCAAGATCGAACACAATGGTATACTGCGAAGAACGCTCCTCCTTCTGCCTTGGTATAAGCTTCCGCCCGACAGGCCCGGTGGGTATGCTGTTGAGCGAGTGGGGCACCGCCGTGCTGTTGTAGTGGAGGGGCGCACCGCCGCCGCCGCCACCACCACCGCCCCTCTTATGGGAAGGACCACCTCCACCCCACGGCCCGGTTGTCTGCTTGCTTCCGCGCGCTGCTGCAAACCCGCTCCCCGCAGGGGCCTTCGGCCCGACGGAGTTTAGCGTTCCGGATAGACCGCTCTGCCCAAGACGCCCCCCACTTGAGCCTGTCTGACGCAGCCCGGTCGGGCGTGTCCCGGTGGTGCCTTTGGTGCCGATCATCATGCCTCCCCGGAGATGTGATGGTGAGGCTGTAGACGGCTTGCCCCCGAGTGGCGCAGTCCCCACCCCGCCTAACGTTGATGAAACATAGCCCGGGGTTGACCTTGCGGAGTAGGGCATTATCGGAGAAATTGTGGAGTGGGGTGGGGGTGGGGGAGGGGAGACAAGATGGGGAGAGAAAGCCCGCGTCGCGTTTGGCTAAAGAACTTCAGTGAGGCGGGCGGGGCGGGGCGGGGCGGGGCGGGGTGGGGGGTTTGGGTGAGCAGCAAACAAAGCCAGCAGCAGGGGGGTGGGGGGGGGGGGGGGTGGGGAAGAGAAATGTGTGCCCTCGAGTAACTCAATAGAGAGGGGGTGTGGGGGGGGGGGGGGGGTGTGGGGAGTGTGTGGGATCACACGAAGTGCTCTCTCCGTCCGCACAAAGGAAAAAGGCGCGCGCGGCACACACACACACACACACCTCTCTCTCTCCCCCTCCCCCCCTCCTCCCACACCCGGCCCCCGCAGCCCCGCCTGCCCAACAAACTGGCGCGAAGTGGTGGTGTGTGATGTACAATGATTTCCTGGAAGGGTGGTGGTGGTGGTGGTGGTGTGGGAGTGGGAGGGGAGTTTGCGATTGCTCCGGTTCACTATATTGGCAGAGAAAGGTGGGAGAGGTGGCGGAGGGTTTTGTGCTAGAGCTGTTACGTGCGTCGGGGTTTGGGACCACCCCCCCCCCCCCCCCCCCGCCCAACTTCAAGATGGCCTGTGCTGGGGCAAGGAGCAAGGTAGTGCACAGATCATCAGGAGGAGGCAGAAGAGGATGCCTAAGGGCCGCCCTCACGCGTCACGTCACACAGAGCCCGCACACGCACAGACCCGTGTCCGCGGATGAAGACCCACCTTCCGCACGGGCTGAGTGCAACAATCAGGCCATCTACATCGACTTTACCCAAGCACTGCAAGGTGCTGAGGTTGAACAACTCGGTGAGGTTACAGCTCTCCTCATACGACACGAGGACATCACCTGGCTCAGACATTGCAACGCAGTGGACATCGTTTTGCAAGCGCAGAGTCCGGAGGCAGCTGAGGGTGGTTGTGCACCACACCTTCACAGAATTGTCGTATGAGAAGGACACCATGTGCTGCTCGTCCTCAGAGCACGACAGCAGCCCGTCATTGGTCAGGGCAATGCTCCGCACCTCATCTGTGTGCTCACACAGAGTGTCGGTGTGGGTTAGGGTGCCGAGGTCATACACGCGGATGGTGAAGTCAGTTGAACCGGTGAAGACCCTCGTCTTTGACACTGCAATCCCGTTAACCATGTTGACGTGCCCCTCCAGCACTGTGGCACTTGGTGTGCCCTCCAAGTCCCACACATACACCTTCCCATCTTGGCTGCCCGACACAAGGCGTCCGCAGTGCGTCCATGCTGCACTCCCCACCCCTGTGCCGTGCTTCAGATACTGCACCGGTCCCCACGTTGACGTCTCCCACACACAGCAGAGGGTGTTGTCCCTTGAGCACGTTGCCAGCCACCTCCCGCAGACTGAGAACGCAGTGCAGTGGATCTTCTCCTCCCCTAGAGTGAGGTCTGCAACCTCCACAGCAGTCGTGGTGTCAAACACAGCGATGCAGCCTCTCTGGTACCCCACTGAACACAGCGTGCCACACCTCGACAGCACGGCGTTGTAAGCCATCTCGCAATGCCCACTGATGTAGACTGCCGGTGCCTTGACATGCGGCCAGCGGCGCACCAGGTGCACAGCACCCCCACCCTCCAGACCCGTTTCGGCAACGCACTCTGCATCGTCCAGCTCCTCCTCACACCCTTCGATGCGTGCCACCAGCCCCGCAGCCTTGCGCACTACGTTGCTGGAGCCCGCAAACATCTCCTTCAGCGCGTCCACCTTCAGGCTGATCACGGTCCCGCCATCCGGAACACCGACGACACAGTTCCGCCCGCTGTCAACATGCTGCACCGACACCTCCATGACTCTTTCCGTGATACCCTGCCCTGCATGCGTGGCGGTGCTGTGGATGCGGTTGTGGCATGAGGAGATGCCAGACCGCAGTGCGGCGATGTCGATGGAAAAGGGGGCAGGTGCTGTTGTGTGTGTCCCGGGTTTGCCGCACAAACAACGCCGTATCTTTTTGTGAGTGGCTGGGCCAATCGAGAGAGTTCGGGTGAGCCCAACTACACCGGTGGACTTCAGCCGGGGGGGGAGTGGTTGCTGATCCGTTTTTCCACGCGCCCAAAACTTAGCAGCACACTGTGACAAGATGATTGCCATCTTGAAAAGGCAAGGCACAGAGGGAGGAGGGGCGCGTGTTTGTGTGTGTGGGGGGGGGGGGTGGTTGCTGATCGCTACGGACCCGATGCGTCATTTCATTTTTTCATTAAAGTCCACTTGCCTGCTCCACACGCACCTCACCACCCACCCACCCACCCACCCTCCTGAGGCCAACCGGTCAACCCTGGCACAACCCCGACCGCACATACTCGGGACTCTGGGGGCCTTCGCTCAGAACCGACCACCGCAGAACTGTGCTATAAAGCGAGCCGCCTCACAACACTCACACTGGCTGTGAAGTGACACAGTCTGACACACAGTGCGGGCACAGGGAGAAAACGAGGTCTCCCCGAGATATCTCCTTCCTTCCGCACCCCCTGCCCCTGCCCCGAAGTACGCAAGGGGCTGGCGGGCAGAGTGCACAGCCAAGATGCGGACAAACGGGTGGCAGCGTGTGCGAGATCTTGTTTGTGCGATGTTCACGACTGGCATGTTTGCTGCTGCTGGGTGGTTGGGGGGCTTGGGAGGGTCCATCCCGTAGGGGGGGGGGGGGGGGGTGCCAGCTGTCAGGACATGCTGTGACCAGCCTTCGTTTTTGCTAGGGGAGGGAGGGGGGGGGGGGGGGAGGCGGGAAACTGGTTGTCGCAAAAAAAAATGCAATATCGGAGGCTTTTGCTGACATTGCTTGCCCCACTCCCCCGCCCGCTCTCCCTCCCTCCCTTCCTCCCCACCCGCACAGGCGACGGCGCAGCGCAAAGAAGCAAGGCAAATAGTCGAAGGGTTTAATGTTTTGCGCACGAGCGGCAGTGTGTGCCTCATTGGGGTGAACGGGCAGGCTTTTTTTTGGTTGATGGTATGATCACCACGAAACACACACGCCGTACGCACCCCTCTCCCCCCACCGACTCTTTCACCGTGACAAAGCAAGCCCTGCTTTGGGCTGCGGGGAGGAGAAGGCTGGACCCGTAGAAGGTTTCATTGACAACCACACCACACCACCAACCCATCCTTCTGTTATTTTTTGTTGGGTGTTGAGCGAACACCAGCAGCCTCGGAGATGCAGAGGGCCAGATTGACCCACCCCACCCCCCCACCCCCACCCCCCCCCCCCTACCCTCGGGAATGTGTGCCTTCGGCCTGTGCTGTGACCCCTTCCGGTTGTGTGCCTGACAGTAAATCGAAGATACTCCCCCACACACCCCCCACCCCCACCTGCCCCACACACACACACACACATGAAACTCTTGCAGTCGTGTAGAACGAACCAGATCACACCTCTTGATGAAGACACGACAACACCACAACCACCTCCTCCTCCTCCACCACAGGCAGTGCCACCGCGACGGAATTTGACGCCCACAACTCCATACTCCCCCCCCACCCCCCACCCCCCCCGGGCTTACAGAAGCAGCAGCGATGAGCGAGTCCATTCGGGACACACCGCTCGGATTATTCGGCACCCCCGGCTCCAACGGAAGGGGCTTCATCCTGCTGCTTCTCCTGGCCATCATTGTCGTCGTCGCCGTCGTCGGCGCCTGCGCCGCGGTCGTCGAACTCTTCGATGCTCCAGGGGGTGATCTGTTCGCAGGCCTCGCACGGCTGCTGCCTGGTCCCCACCCACCGCTCCCCCTTGAGCGGGAGAGAGGACTCGCACACGGTGCAGGTCTGCATGGTGGTGATGGTTGTCCCCTCCACCGCAGCCTGCAGCGCCTCCTCCGCCTTCTTCGCAATCACCGCCAGCTTGTCGACGGTCGACCCGTCCTTCCGGAGGTACCACAGGGTCAGGCTGAAGGTCAGCCTCCCGCGCACCGCCTGCGTGAACTCCTGCACGCTGCTGACATCCTTCCCCTCCACCTCCGTCACAAAAATGTCGGTCGGAACCCCGCTCCGCTCGCAAGCCCCGGTCACCGCTGTGATGAGCAGGTCCTTTGTGAACTTTATCCCCAGAGGCTCGGTCGCCGTATGGCGGATCACCTTCACGGTCTTCGGGGCCAGCCCGCTCTGCAGGAAAGCCTGCATCGGGTCGCTCGACCCGCCACCTCCTGCTGCTGCTGCCGCGGGCTCCGACGCCACACGCCTCCGCTTCGCATCCCGCCCCCCCTCCATCGGAACCGCATACGCCGGTTGCGCTGGCAGCGCCGGGGCAGGCGCCGCATACACAACAGGCAGCTGCGGTGCAACGGGAAGCGCAGGCGGCTGGTGGTGTGGCTGGTGGTGCGGCTGGTGGTACATCACAGGCTGTGGGTGGGGAGCATGCCCCCCCTGCGCCCACTGCGGGAAGCCCTGGGGGTGAGTGGGCACGCCGTAGGGCCCGCCCTGCAGGGCTTGTGTCGGGGGGAGGTTGGGCGGGCCGGAGGCGGAGCTGGAGGGGCCCGCCTCAGGGAGGTCGTCATAGACCCCGCTGCTGTTGAGGGCGCGCATGCGCTTCAGCCGCTGGTTCTCCCGCACGTCGTCCTCCTTCTTCCGCTGCATCTGCGTGGAGCGCTTGATCTCCTCCTCCATGTCGAGGGGGACGTATTCCCGGCGGCGCTCCACCTCCTCGACGGTCGCCTCTGTGTACTTCCCGCTGAGCGGGTTGAACTCGCGGCGCATGTCGGTCCATCCCGCAAGCTCGGCAATCCGCTGCTTGCTGGGGAGCAGCCCTCCTGCAGGGGGGCGGAGTGGGTTGGTGGTGGGAAGGGAGGGAAAAAAACAAGCCACAACAACACTGCCCAATGGAAACCGCCATCTGTAGCAGCCTGAGGCTTGTCACACGACAAATATCTGAAAGAAATGATGACCGCACCCCCTCTTCCAGACGAAGGGCGGGGACTGGTGTGCGGATCGGTGTTTCGTTGTGTTGTTTTTTTTTGCTGGCATACCGTGTTCATAAAACAGCGAGTCTTTTGTGAGCTTCAGCCGCCTGTCACGCCCCTTCCCATGCGACTTGTGCCCCAGGTTGAACTGCTCTGCAAGCTGGTGCAGCATTTTCCGGTCGTAGCCCGTCAGATCCGCAGGGCACTGATACTCCGTCGACTCGGGGTTGTCGACAAACCCTTTCACAACCTGTCGGGATGCATGCGTTGCGTGGCACAGTGGTAGTGCCCCCACAACGCAACCCCACTCCGCCTCTCCACCCATCCTGCCACAAGACTAAGACTGCCCCCCCTCTCTCTTGAGGGGGCCAAGCCATTGGGGCACCAGACCTTGAACCACACACACACCCCACCACCACCCCTCAACCCCCTTGGCACATACCTCATACCAGCCCCCAACAAACCGCTCGCGGTCCTGCTCCACCCCAAGGAAGGGGCTCGCCTCGGCAGCCTCCTTGTGTTTCTGAACCGCTTCCTCCTGCAGCCGCGCCTCCTCCTGTTCCGCCGCAGCGGCTGCACGCTCGCGCGCTATATCTCGGACCTGCTCTGCCTGGAATTGCAGCTGACTCCGCAGCTGGTTCATCATGCTGAACGTCCCGCCCGCAGGGTCACCCGCCAGCGTCGGCGTCGCCTCCACATCCATGTCGACCACCTCCACAGGCTGGGGGGCCTTGTCTGCAGGCGCCTCGACAGCGCCTTGCATAGCACGCGTGGCAGCTTCGCCAAGCTCTGCCATGCTGCCTGCAGAGCATGGGTGTGGGTGTGGGTGAGGTGTCGAGGGGGGGTTGAGGGTGGCGTGTGTGGCATGTGGCATGCGGTGCAGTTGGAGCAAAGATGAACAGGGCTGAGAAGGGGGGCGAAAGGGCGTTTGGCTGTCCGTCTCCCTGCTGCAGCTTGGCGGCAGCTGCGTTGTCGCACAGTTAAAACATCGGCCGAAATGTCAAAAACGGCAAGTCTACATGGTGCAGGCGTGAGGAGGGGGAGGAGTGGGGAGACCTGCTCTCAGAGGGGGCACGCGCCTCGCCCCGCAGAGACGCGACCTGCCTGCCTCTGCGGGAGGGAGGGGCCCTCAGGGGGGTCAGAGTAGAATGTCGAATTGAGGGGGGGAGGGGGTGTGCAGCGGTCCACCCACTGCACTGCCCCCCCCCCCCCCCCCGGTTGCCATGTTTCGTTTAGCGCAGATCGCACCGAGTGAGCTTCTCTGATGCCCTCAAAACTGCACGTAAACACCACCATGGTGAACCTTTGAGCACAACGAGCACACACCCTGCTGCACTTGGATGGCTACACTCTGCCACACCTTACACCCTACACCCCCCCTGTGTGGAAACACAGGGGACACACCCAGAAAACGACACGAGTGGCGAGCATGGCGCATCCCACCGCAACGGGGCCACATCGCATACCCCCCCCCCCCCATGCGACACAGCGGATCCCCACTCCCCACCCCCACCCCCCCACCAACATCACACCCCACTCCCCACCAAACAGGGATGCGGCGGGCAGGCCGCGGGGCGCCAGTCATCGGAACACCACGGATCCCCCACAACAGGCTGGTTCGCCTGCATCAGGAACACGGACCTCCCCGGAACCGGCTGCTGATCAGACGTCTGCAAGGGGGATGCTCCGCTGGGCTTCGCCCCGGCAGACCTCGGGATCGCAGGCGACAGCCCCAGGGTCTTCCTCCCGGCGGCACGCTGCCGGGCAGCCTCCCGGTTCTCGTTGATGAGCTTCTGCACCGCCCGCTCGCGCAGGGCACGCTCGGCAGACCTCTGGGTGTCCTCCTCCGCCGCACACCTCTCCCCCTCTACCCGCAGCTGCATCGCCGCCTCCCTGTCAGCCCACTCCCGCGCCTCCTCTTCCCGCAGCCTCCTCTCAGCCTCCCTCTGTCTCGCCAGCCGCTCCTGCCGTTTCTCCTCCAGCTGGATCTGCAGCCGGATCCTCGCGTCCTCCCTCCTCCTCGCCCCGACCCCATCCTCTTCAAACTGCGACTCCAGCGCCGCCTCCACCCGCTGCAGCCACGACAGGGGTGGGGCCGCGGCTGGTGGAGCCGGGACACCGCCCCCTCTCGCCCTGCTGACCCCACCTGGGCATGTCGGGTCCACGTGCCTCGCTCTGGATTTGGAGGCGAGAATCATCTGCTGCAGCCGGGCTGACCCGGTGGCGGGGGCAGCGCCTGCACCGCACTCCCGCTGCCGCTGCCTGCTGGAGTACTCCGACATGAGGACAGCCGCTGCAGGTGGGGGTGCTGCCGGGCGGAGGCTGGCGGGGGTCGCCCTGCGGAACAGCGGGATCAGCTTGGGGAGGGCATCCGCGACACGGCTCTTCAGCACGGGGGGGAGGCGCGAGAGGCAGCGCGCTGCGGTGGCGGCCTGCGGGAGGTCGGCCCCTCCGAGCGCCAGGGCGACCAGGGCGGGGCCCCCAACCCCTGCCGTTTCGAACTCCACCAGGTGGTCAGGGTGGAGGCCGCTGCAGAAGGCGAGGGCAGCAGCGACATCCTTCGCAGTCCAGTGCTGCACCTTCCCCTGCAGCTGGGTGAGCTCGGTGGAGGCGGAGGAGGAGGAAGTGGTGTTGTTGGTGGGATCCTCGCCCTGATGTTGCGGCTCCCAGAAGCGCGACTGGGGCCCGTGGCGGTGGTGGTGGTGTTGTGTTGCTGGCGGCTCCCGCATTGTGGTGGTGGTGGGGGGTGGGGGTGGGTGTCCCCCCTGTGGAAGGGTGCTGTGATGGGGGGGGGGGGGGGGGGGTAGTGAAATAGAAGTAGAAGGGAGCACAGGAATGATCACCCTTCACTCGTTATGCAGGTTGTGTCTGAAATACAGTGTTGTGATGGGGGGGGGGGGGGGTGATGTGTGTATGATAGGCAGGCCGCAGCCGATCAGGACACAGCGACAAGCACAAGGGAGTGATGGGTGGGGTGGGCACGTGCGTGCGTGGGTGCTGGCATACACCCCATTCCGATTCGGCGCAATATTTTTCACACTCACTCACACCACTCCCTCCCCCCCACCCTTCACCGACTCGCTCCTCTCCCCGCTATCGTTTTGGAGACCTTTCTGAACTGATAATAATGACTAGGCATTCCCGAACCAGCACTGCCCTTGGGATAGGGAAAACACGAACAGAAGGGCAGTGGGTGGGGTTGCAGTATGATCGAGGGTGCCACGGTGGTCAGGTCGGCGAACCGACCTCCACCACCGTGGAAGTCGGGGAGTGTGCGTGTGTGGGGGTGATGTGGGTGCACACACCCCGATTTTTTTTGTTTCGGTTTTCTTCCAGAGGATGGTCCTCTCATGGACGACATATAATTGTGTGTCCTGGTTTCGTTCGACCCCCGTCCCCCCGCCCCCCAGTAACAAAAGACTGCGGGACACGCCTGGCAAAAACTAACGCAGCCGGGTGAATCGCAAGAGAAGGGGCAACATTAGTTGGTGTTGAAGACCCCCAAAAATACCATTGGCAAACCCGCGATGAAGAGAGCGACTTCACCCAGAAGCCAAACGGTGTGAGGGACACGCTCCGATCCGCGAGAACACCGCTTCCCACAGCGGACGGACACCCAGCCCCTCCCTTGCACCCCCGCTGGCATCTGTCTGCAGTGGTGAGGCCCAGCAGGAAGGGTCGCATTGCCACAGCTCCCTGCGTGTGTTTGAGAACAGGCATCCGAAAGAGAAGTGAGTAAAATACACGGCTGGTCTGCAGAGCAACCGCAGCAACCAGGGCAGCACTGCCATGCTGAACCGCTTGGCTGGCTGGGCGTGGCTGCACAGCGGTTGGCACGGCAAGGCAAGACAAGCCACACGCAGAAACGGCCCCCCTCAGTCGTTCTCCATTTCGTAGTCGTCGAGCTGCTTGTTGTACTCCTTGACCTTGCGCAGGATCTTGCCCTTCCACCACGTCACGTAGTCTTCCAGGGCCCGCGGCACCAGGTACGCGGGGTCGGTGATCTGGTGCGGCCCGACACGCACGTGCCCCTGCTCGACAAGCTTGACTGCCATCTCAAGGTGCTGCGCCATCTGTAGAGGGAAGGAAATCAAAACGGGGGGGTGGGGTCGCAAAGCGGATGAAGGTAATGGGGGTGGCGCGGCGGCCTGTCAGGGTTTTGACCAGGCTGTCCCTGGTCAAAAAAGGGCCTGGCTAGTGACCAGGGGCCTGGTCAACCGTCTGGTCACGCCGCTGACTAGGTCACCGTGTATAGAGCTGCGGATGCATGCATGCTGGGGCATACCTTCAACTTGACCAGCACGACTGGCAGCCTCCGTTTGCAGAATGATGCTGTTGTGAGGCGTTCGAGGCCACTCAGGTTATCTGTTGGTGGTGTTGGAGGTGACGGTGGCATGCGCGACGCGTGGTTCCGTGTCTTGGGGACACCCCCCATCAGCAAATATAGGACACATAGTTGTTGGCTCGCCACTACCGCTCCCCAAAGCGAGAGCCTTTAAAATACCCAGGGTGCACCACCTGTTGGGTGGCAGCATGTGGACAATGGGCAATACCTTTCTGGTCGATCACCCCCATGCTGTGCAGCTTGTCGAGGACCTGCTGGGTCACCTGCAACCGCACCTTCGACGAAGGCTTGAGGTACCGCAGGTGGTGCACCAGGGAGGTGACCTCACCCGTCAGCTTGTTGTACTTCTTGTAGTCCTCGCGGTTCTGCAGGTAGTAGTTGCGGATCACCTTGTCCTCATTCGACTTCGTCTCCTCCCTGTATTTGAGGAAGTCTGTTTTTCTCAGAAGCTTCTTCTCGTGCTTCTTCAGCTTACGCATCATCGTCATCTTCGCAGGCTACCCGCGCTTGCGGCACGCCCACCCCTCTCTAATAGACACGGGCAGAACAGCCCAGACTCTCCCTCAGATGGCCACACCTCCCTAGCGCTGCGTGTGAGTGTATTGACCCTCCGGTGTGTGGGCCTGTGTGTGGGGTACCGTGTTGGTGCTGCCTGTGTGATAACCTAGGGGGCCTTCACGGTATGGAGGCCCTGGCCGTGCCTGGTGTGTCTTGTACGCTGCTCTGTAGCTGAGGGCAGTAGAGGCCGTATCAGACGAAATTCGACCGTCACGAATATTTTTTGAGTGTAGGTCCATCCGAAGGGATGACAAGGGAGGGGGTGTCACGTAAGTTCAAAGACACAAGCTCCGCTCTTGCCACCAAGCTGTTCAAAACTGCTCAAACGGGGCGAATGGGGGATGGGGAGGGAGGAGAGATACTCAACGGCCAGCTCTGCCATACGGCTCAGGGCGCCAGGGCTAGGTGGAGCCCCCCCTCCCCTGCACACGCGCAGGGGCTTTTGTTGCACACATGGCTTTGGCTGGGAACATGCCCACACCCACACACAGCAAACACACGCACACCCTGCACACACACACTCATCACTTCCTTGCCTGCACCAGGATGATGTGGTAGCCGAATGGCGTCTTGACAGGTTCCTTGCTGTGCTCGCCAACATCGAGCTTCAGTGCTGCCTCCCAGAAATCGGGGTCGAGCTCTGTCTTGCGCTTCCAGCCGAGGAGGCCTGACCGGCCCGCCTTGTCAAGGGAGTGCTCCCGCGCCGCTTCGTTGAATGTCAGCTTCCCGTCGTCGATCACCTTCAGCACCTCCAGCGCCTTGCCGTGCTTCTCGAGAAGGATGTGGCGGACCTCCATGGAGTCGATGCCGCCGCCCGCACCCGTCTTGTCATTCTTGTTCTTCTTGTCGTCCTTCCCTGAGGGCTTTGCGGGGCCCTTCTTGTCCTTCCCCATGATGAGGCTGTGGCGGTTGCCCTTTTGCCGCAACGCGCCGCGTCAGATCCTTGAGAATTCAAACCGCACAGACCCTCTGTGTCTGTGGCCTGTTGTGGTGGTGGGGTTTCATGGGTATTGGGCAACAGCGACACTGTTAGACGAAGCCTGTAGTTTGGAAGAAACGCAGCGAGGTTTTTTTTTTCCCGTTGGCATCCTGAACACATTGCATTCGCAGGCACCTTTCGTACACAACAAGGCCAAACGCAATACCAAGCCTTGTTGGGCAGTGCATCACTAGCCCAGGTTGTTCGGCTGGAGTGGGGGAAAATGAGCCGGCGTGCGCAACACCGCAACACGCTTTGTTTGTGCAAACGACGAGAGGAGGGGGATCGGGTGCGACGGGGAGAAGGGGGTGGTGACGACTTTGTCGGCAGGCAAATTCAAGCCAACTGCGAACCCACTGCATACACCCCACACACACAGGCACGGAGACCCGTGGCCTACCCACAGGCACAGTTTCATGCGACGCGCGCAACAAGCCATTGGGGTAGGGGGGCCGGCCGGCTGGCCGGTTGAGGGCCGGGCGGTGGGATATACGGAACATCAACAATACACATCCAGAAGATAAGATACCTGTCAGGCTTTGGGCAGGCGAACGAAGGGGGGAGTGGGGAGTGGGGGGGGGTCACTTTGTTGGGGCCATCTATTTAGGACACATATCGATACAGCGCATTGCGAGAAAGAGACGGGGGAGAAGCGCACGGCACCACTCATACTATCCAACCTGGGCAAGGGTTTCGGAGCGACTTTCCAAGGTTTTGTTTTGGGGGAGGATGACGGGCAGATAGACAGGCAGAAACAAATTATATTTGACTTCCGTACGCTTCACTCACAACGGTTGGCATCCCACGTGGGCAAGAGGTTTTGAATTGGGGTCGAGCGGTCTGCACGGGGGTGGCGGGGGGGGGGGGGGGGGGCGGGGGACTGTGGGGTGTGGGGGTATAGCGATATACACCATAGAGTAGAGGGAGAGAAGTTAGGCACAGGGAGAGTTGCCGCCCTACCCCGTTCACCCTAAATGTACTGCAGTGTCTGCAGCCACGCGTGGGCAAGGGGTGTGTGTGTGTGTGTGAAGAAATTGCAACTCTCAGGATCAGGTCCCCGCCTCACTGTTTGAAACGCGTCGGGTGGGTGCGATTTTGCTTGGCGTGTTCTGCAGGTGGATTTCGCGATGATGATTTTGATTCCGGCCGGAGCAGGTTACAGACGCACCGTTGGGATCCCCTTGCTTTTGGTGAACATGTCGACGGCTTCACTCACAGGCGTCTTCTGCAAATGCACGTCATCGCTGTCGAGGAGAAGGGAATGGTGTTGCTTAGCTGCCTAGCTGTGTGGATGCACCTTCAATAGATGGCAATCAAGAACAGGATTTGCATCCCATCTGTGTACAATGCACGGCAGAATCCTGACATCACTCTAGTGGAGTGCCCTCCTCTCAGAAGAAGTGCAGAAACACGAACCGCCCCCGACAGCATCCCAGGTGGGTGCCGCTGGTGGAGAGAGTCGCTGTGAACCAACACACGGTGGCCAGGATTTTGTGGGATATGGAAACGGGATATCCCGGTGGGATATCCCGCGGGGGAGGTCTCCCTCGCGGGTTTGATATCCCGCCAGGGTGGGGGGTCATCTCCCCCCCGGGAGATGGGGGCATCTCCCGCGGGAGATGGGGTCATCTCCCGCGGGAGATGTGGGCATCTCCCGGGGGGGAGATGACTCCATGTCCCACGGGAGATGACCCCATATCCCGCGGGAGATGACCCCATATCCCACGGGAGATGACCCCATATCCCGCGGGAGATGACCCCATATCCCGCGGGAGATGCCCCCATCTCCCGGGGGGGATATGACCCCCTACCCGGCGGGATATGGTTTTTCCAAAACGCGGGATATGTCACTTTGAGACGTGGGATATCCCACCGGCATATCCCGTTTTCATATCCCACAGAATCCTGGCCACCGTGCAGGGCCCCTCTCTGGGCCAGGCCCTATTAAACAAAACAACAAAACGAAAGGGAGAAGGGGAAGGGGGGGCAATCGACTCCCGTTCCCTCGAGATGGCCATACCCACCGAACTGCTCTTGCTCCTGTTTCACGCGGAGCGTTTCCCGCAGCTGATTCTTGACTTTGATCTTCTCAGCAGGCGGGAGGAGAAGGAACTGTTCACTGTGGCGGTGGCGGTGTTGGTGTGTCGTTGTGCCAATCGGGATGCTAGATGTGCAGCGGCGGGAGGGCGTGCGGCAGCTGCCAGAAACATACTGCATGCCGGTCGTCTCAAGCATCTCCAACAGCAGCAGGTCCTCAGGGTCTGCGGGGTCATTCTCCCCCTTCTTCAGGAAGGAGAGCAGCACCTCAGGAGACGGCGACGCCCGCTGGCTCGGCTCCAACAGCGACTCCGAACCCGATTCCGACAGCGCTTCTGCTGAAGAGAAACAGAGGGATGAGATAACACAACCGGGGGTGCAGCACAGATGGTGGTGGGGTTGCGGTGGGGGGGGGGGGGGGGGCGGAGGGCAATTTTTTCTCGCCAAATAAACCCCCCCCCCCTTATTTTCACCCCCTCGAACCGGTGGTGTGTTGTGTATTTTTTTGCGCGGCCCTCATGCCGATGCCAAGCCGTGATGCTGTCCTCTCTGCCCCCCACCCACCCCAGGCCACCCGAGAGGGACACCGCGCATCCAACCGCACCACTCCCACCCCCACCCTACCAGCGGAGCTGCAAGCACCCCCCGCAAGACTTGTATACGTTGGGTTGCTGCGTATGCTCAGGTGGGCTGGTGTATACCTAAGCCTGGTGGCCGTGGCCTGGGCTCGCGTGCGCGTGCTTCGGAGAAGTCGCCCTGCTCTATAGTGATGGTGCCCGAGCCTGCTTCGCTGAGGGGCGCGTTGGAGGAGAAGATGTCTTCTGACGGCTTGGCCTCGAGGGCCTGCGGCTGCGACGGGGGCGACACAACCAGGGCTGTGTTGTCGGTTGACATCGTCGCGAAAGGGTCGCTCGCGGTCTGCTGCAGGCTCTGCCCCGGCGGGATGTAGATGGTGCCGGAGGGCAGCACGGACGACACGGACCCCTGACCCGACAGGTCGTCGGCCTGCCCGCACAGCGACACCACAGGCGACTCCCCGCTGGGATGTGCTGTGAGAGGCTCCGACTGGCGGAGCTGCTGCTGCTGTATGTGCTGCTGCTGCGCAGGTGTCGGCTGCTGGAAGGCTGTGTGGTGCTGCTGCGGTGCCTGGTCGTGGTTCTGCGGCACCTGCGGCGGCGTCTGGTGCTGGGGGGGCTGTTGGAAATGAGGTTGCTGTTGCTGTTGCTGTTGAGGGTGCGGAGGTTGTTGCTGTTGTTGTTGCAGTTGCTGTTGTTGAGTCTGTTGGGGTTGCTGGTACTGTTGATGTTGCTGTTGAAGAGGTTGAGGCTGTTGAAGCTGTTGCTGATGTTGAGGTGGTGGTTGCTGCTGCTGCTGCTGCTGCTGCTGTTGTTGGTGTTGTTGGTGTTGTTGCTGATGTTGTTGCAGTTGCTGCTGTTGATACTCCTGCTGCATCTGCTGATGCTGTTGTTGTTGCAGCTGCTGCTGCAGCTGTTGATGTTGTTGTTGCTGCGGCTGTTGTTGCTGTTGCTGTTGCTGCTGCTGCTGTTGTTGTTGTTGTTGTTGTTGTTGTTGTTGCTGCTGCTGCTGCTGCTGCTCTGCCTGCCTCTGCTGCACCTGCGACGGCAGCGGCAATGCCGGCTGCCCCATGATGGCGACAGGAGGGAGACTCTCCATCGAGACTTCCGCCTGCAGCTCCGACACAGCAGGGGACTGGCCGTGCGACACAGGGGTCAGCCTGCGGATTTGGTCATACGCACGCTGCTGCTGCAGCTGCTGTTGCACTTGCTGCTGCTGCTGCTGGGGGTCCGGCTGCTGCTGCTGCTGATGCGCCTGCTGTTGCACTTGCTGCTGCCGCTGCAAATGCTGCTGCTGAAACTGCTCATCCACCGCCAGGCTGGGCGTCATCGGCGACACCGTCTGCGGGAAGGACCCCCTCTGCCCTGCACCCCCGTCCTGCTGCACCTGCGTCCTCTCCAGGCTGTCCCCCACAGGCACCTCCGCCACCCCCAGCTGCGGCGTGTTCGTCACCACCGACTCCAGCGTCATCGCACGCGGCAACGACTCAAGCGGCGACAACGACATCTGCACATCACCACCACCACCGGTGTTGAGGGGAACCCCCTCGCTGTGTGCAAGAGGGGGGATGTACTCCCCACCTGCCAGGGCCATGCCCCGCTCCAAGAGGGAGTGGAGGTGGGAACCGCGGCGGTGCTGGGCCGCCGCCGCCGCCATCATCACATCGCTGCTGTCGTAGGCCCCCGCCGGGATCTGCAGCCCATCCATAAACGACACCCCATCGACATGGCTCGGCGCCATCAGCCCGTCCAATGCAACCACACTGCGCGCAACACTCCCGCTGGGCGACCCCTGCGAGTGCAGGCTATACACATCACGCTGCGAATAGGACCCCTGCCCAGACCCCTCCGAGTCGCCATGAATCGACACGCTCACAGGATGCGGCCTCCGCAATGCAGCGTTCATCGTCGGGCGCCTCACCGCCGCACCGGTGTCATTGACTGACACACCCCCGGCGCCAACGCCAACGCCAACGCTACCCCCACTTGGCCCCACCCGCACCACCTCATTTGAGAATGCGATTGTCGCGCGCCTCCCCATGTTGGGCTGCGGGCGGGCGCTCCCCCCCGCATGGCTCGCGAGGATGCTGGCGGGGCTTGCGGGGCTCTCCGACGCGCCTACCGACAGCCGCGTCGGGCTTCCGGAAGCCGGGGGCCGCATGCTGCTCGCATCCCCCCCGCCACCCCCCATCAGCCCCGGCGCCGCCGCGCCGCCCGCAGCGATGAACTGATGCAAGCTCTTCCTCCTCTCCTGCTGCAGCATGGCTGGCACCTCAAACGAGAGGTGCTCCACCGGCACTACGGATCTCGCAGAATGCGTCGGCGACGGAGAGAACTGAGCAGGCCCCGCCCCACCCGCCGCAGCGACAGACACGCGGCGTGACCCGGCAGGCGACCCCATATAGGTTGAGGCCCTGCTGCGGGTGCCCGTCGCCGCCACGGCGGCGGCGGGGAGCGGGGCGGGTGGGGGGGTCAGCGCATGCACCGCCTGCCCAAAGAGCTGTGGCATGGTCTCCATCGGCGACAGAGGGGCTGGCTCCGGCAGGGGCTTCTGCGGGAGTGTGGACATCTGCACGGAGTTGAAGGAGGACCCGATGCCGGAGGGGAGGGGTGCGACCGCGATGGACCCCGCCCGGGAGCGGGGGTAGCCCGCGGCGCTGTCGGGCGGGGCTGCCCCAGGGTGGTGCAGCGCGTGCACCACAGAATGCGGCGGGGAGGCACCGGATGCGGCAGACGTGGAAGCAGTGGCGGAAGGGGTCTGCTGCTGCTGCATATGATGCGGCGGTGTCGGCACCGGCTGTGCCTCTGAGGAATGGAGCGAGAACACATCGGCACGCCTCAGCCGCACCTGCGTCGCGGGTGACTGCCCCCACCCCGTGGGTGTCGTGGCAGGGGCGTGGTGGTAGTGCTGCTGCTGCTGCAGGCTCCGGGGAGGCGTTGCGGCATGCTGCGGACCCCCTCGGGACACGCCACGCGCCACCGCTAGGCTGTACTGCCGCAGCCTCGCCGCAAGATCCTCTGTCTGCGAGGGAGGACCCTGACTGCTGCAGGTGCTGTCCCCACCACCACCGCTGCAACTGCTGCTGTTGGTATCCGGGGGACAAGCCGCACGACCTCCACCTCCACCTCCACCCTCTCCTCTGCGAGACACCCTGGCATGCTGCGCCTCCGCCACAACCGGGGGGGGAAGTGTCGAATCTGGCGACTCCGCGGCAGGGTTGTGGCGGTGGAAGTGCTGCTGCTGCTGCTGCACCTGCGACACCGATGAATCCGACAGCAAAGGGGAACCCTTCGGGTTAGGGGGCTCCGTCCCATACATCAAGGCGTGCTGCCGCATATGCGACAGAGCCAGCGCGTTGGACGTTGTGGACAGCGGGGGCGGCGCGCTCGCCGCGACGCCTGGGTGCGACACCCGCCTGCCCCCGCCATACGCACCGCCCCCCAGAGAAGCAACACCTCCGCCCCCAAAGGAGGAATCGTCGTCCTGGGCTGCCGCCAGCGCCACGCCCCCCCGCAGCGCCAGGTGCGGCAGGATCCGCGCGGCACTCTCCGCACCACCTCCTGCCGCCTCACCGAGCAGCATGTCCAACACCTTCTGCACTATCAGCTGCTGCTGTGCCTTGGGGTCATCTGAGGAACCCACACCCTGCTGCTGCTGCTGCTGCTGCTGCCCCCTCCGGGACTGTCTCTGCTTGCCCTCCCGAGGGGTTGCGGTGCGGTCGGAGCGCTGCTGCTGCTGCTGCTGCTGCTTCGCCTCCCGAATCTTCGACGGCGTATACCTCCTCCGGATCTCCTCCAGCGCAGCCAGCTTCACCTCCATCCGCCGCACCTCCGACTCCGTCAGCCCTCCGCCCCCCGCGGCACCACCACCGCCCCGCCCCGCCTTCCGCGCCTTCCCACCCCGCCTCCGCTCGGAGCTCTTAGCCTGCTGCGGAGGGGGCTGCACCCCATCCCCATCCCCAGGCAAACCTACTGCCGATGCGGAGCCCCCCCGTTCACCTCGCCCGGCATCCTCGTCACCATCCACACCCTGGAGAAGAACGGCGCTGCTGCTGCCGCCGCCGCCTGTCGGCGGCGCTGCTGTTGCTGATGCAGCATGCTCGACGCTGGATGCTGTCTTGGCGTGTGGGATGGATGGGGGTGTGTCAGGTGTGGCAACGGCGCCCCCCGCGGCGCGGGAGATCCGTTTGGAGCTTGACGGGGAGTGGGATCCGGTAGCGGCGGTGGCAGCGGCTGCCAGCGGTGTGTCAGCCTGCCCGGGGGGCTGGGGGGTGGCTGCGAGCTGGCCCTGCGAGATGGCACGCCTGGGGGAGAGAGACAGGGAGAGCTCCCTTGCCGCAGAGGGTGTGATGTCGAGATCCGCTTCGTAGTGAGCAGTGCCGCGGTTGGAGCTCTTCAGCCGGACCGTGGTGGTGGTGGCGACGGCGCTGTCACCCTCGCCGAGGCGGAGGCAGACGCACATGGTCTCCGGTGTGACGGAGTGGTCCTTCAGGATCTCGTTGCGTATCTTCTGCAGCATAAACTGCTCCCGCATCGTCTCCGCCACGGCGACCACCGCAAGCGCCGCAACCGAGACCACATCGAGGCTTGCCTTAATGCTCCGATACCTAGGGGAGAGCCCGTCCTCCCCAAAGACACACTCGTTGTAGACATGCAGCTCGCGCCGTCTGAAGATCTCCTGCCTCTCCTTCTCCTCTTCCTCATAGTCGCATTCCGCAAAGTCTGCACCCCTCTCGTCCGTGAAGTAGTATCGTGGGACTGTGCCTGGCTCGTATGAGTCTTCCACAGCAGCCCTCGCCCTTGCGAGGGCAGCCTCGTCGTCAGAAGAGTCGGATGCGGTGGAGAGCTTGTCGGGGTGGGCCTCAACCTTGGTGGTGTCCTCCGTCTTGTCGTAGAGGAAGATGCGCTTGTTTCGCCACACCGCGTCCTGGTCCTTCTTGATGCTCTTCTTCAGCTCGTTGACGATCTGCGACAGGCGGAGGAAGAGGTCGTCCCCGACACGATTCGCAATCTCCGTCGTCAGCTCCTCGGTGTCCCCAAACCCGGACAGCCCCACATTCATCTGGGTCTGCTCCTGCACCCGCTGCTCCGCCTCCTGGCGGATCTCCGTCTCCAGCTGCTTCACAGATTCGAGAGCCTTCACCGCGTTGTCCCTTTCCCAGGCACCCTGTTCCTGCTGTGACACCGCCATCTTCTGCATCGAGCTGATCTGCCTCTGCAGCTCTTCCTCCTTCTTCTGCTGCTGCTCGAAGGCGTTTGCGAGGAACATGTTTTCGGTGCGAGCCTCGCGGAGCTTCTCCTGGTTCTGCCGTGCCTTCGCCGCGATCTCGCGCTGGATCACCTCGAGCTCCCGCTCCTTCCGGTCGATCTCCTCCTGGGCCCTCTCCTTCTCCTCCGCAATCATCTGCGCGTGCAGCACCGCCTCCTCCGCATCCTTCCGCGCGCGGGACACCTCATCCTGCAGCACCTGCTTCTTCCTCTTCTCGATCTCAATCAGGTCGTAGTGCTCCTCGGCAAACGTCGGCTTCGCCAGCTTCTTCCTCTCGTTCACAAGCTCCTCCCTCCGGGCGACGGAGGTGGCGATGCCCATCGACGCGGATCGCCGCCGCCCCGGGCTCCGTGGGGCTGGGGGCTGCATCGCTGCGGCACGACCCGCAAGGGGGGGTGGGCTGGGTGGGGGGGAGGCTTTATGCGGACCACGCCCACATGCCACAGGAGAGGGGGGCGTGGGGTGGGTGTGTGTGTGGTGGTGGGGTGGTGGTGTCAGGCCACTCCGCCCACTCGCCTGGGGTGGTGGTGTTGGTGGTGCCTGCGGTCAGCTAACAACCGTGTGTGGGGTGTCGTTGTGGGATGGGGGTGTCGAGTGTGGGGTCACCGCCACCAGCTTTTTCGTCTGTGTCTGAAGGGGGTGGCGGACGCTGGTTACGCCTCCCGGAAAATGTGTCGGTGTGAGTAAGGTATAGATGACGTTTACATATTTTGCCAATGACGAGTGCCAGTGAAGCAGACACCGCACGCAACTCGCAACTCAAGGGTCTGGGCCTGGGGGGGCTGTGGGGCAGTGGGGGGCGGTAGTTTGGCAGGCAGACAAGGCAAGGCATCCAACCACAGCTCCTGGGGGAACTAAATATCCCCGTCAAATGTCAGCTGGAAATGCATCCTGAGGGTCTTATGGGAAAGAGAGAGGTAGGGAGAGGGCCTTCAGGCAACCAGAGTTGGGGAACCACCTCTGGTGCCACAGCCCCTCAGCATGCCGCCCCAGGTTATGGGTGGGTGGGCGGCAGGGCGGGGTGACTGAGTGTAGGGTTGCTTCGGCAGGAAGGAAAAAGGGCAAAAGAAAAGAACGCAGCGGTGTGAATACAGCAAGGGGGGGGGGGGGGAAGGGCAGGCATGCATGGGGTTGGAAATTTTCTGCTCCGCTCCATCGCTAGGAACCGGCAAAACATCAAACCCGGTTCTGATGTAACACCGATGTACCTTCGCTGCGGCGCGCGTGTTTTGGTGGATTCACTCCGAAATTTACTTACAGGAGGGCAACGCCAAACATGAGAACCTTGGTGAGATGAGCGCTGGATGGTACATTCGCCACACTGCCTCAGCGCAGTGTGGTGCTTCACCCGAGATGACTCTGGGCAAAAACCTCCCGCGTGGCACGCCTCCCACACCCTGCCACTCCACACAACATACGGAAAGTGGAGCACTTTGGGGAACAGCCCTCTCGGGTCAAGGGAGATGTGTGCGGGCAACCGGGCGAATCACAAAGAGGAGGGAATCAACGACAGTTGATCCTCACACACCACACCACACCTCCTCCCCTTCCCACAGCCTGCATTGGCGTGCGCACTGCTCCGCAAGGATCCGCGCGGTGAAGGGAACTACTCTCTGAGCTGGCCTCGGTGTGGCACCCCCGCTCCTCAGGGGAGAGCTACTTCTTCCGCAGCACCCCGCTGATCGCCCACTGCAGAGCCCCCCCCCTGCGGGCTCTGCACGCTGTGGAACCCCACCGCCTGCAGCGACGCTTCATACTCCTGCTCCGCCATCCGCTCCACCTCCGCCTTCCGCTGCTCCGCCCGCAGGTTCACCGCAAACGACGCACCTTCCATCGCATCGGCACCCCCTCCTGCTGGAGACCCTCCATCACCTCCCCGCGCATCACCACCACCACCACCCAGAGACGACGCAGCGCGTGACCCCGCCCTGTCGCCGGCTCTCCCACCGAGCCTCTTCCTGAGGATCGAGTTGGCTTCCGAGCGGAGCCAGGTCGCGACCTTTGCGGGCTGTGTGGCAGCCTCCGTCACGCCCTGCACGGCCATGTCCATGCGGCACCCCCCGAGCCACATGTCGGTGCCGCGGGAGGCCCTGCCTCCAAAGGAGCTCTCCACGGCTTCGCGGGGGCGTTTTGCTTTCTTATCCCTGAGGTACTGGTCGCAGTTGACCTGCTTCAAAATCCTCTCCAGAGCTGCCCGGTTGTCCTTCTTCGTCGGATCGTGCCTCTCCCTCCCGCTTGCATGCCGCATCGACACCGCAGGCACGTGCTTGCTCTGCAGGAGCGCTTCCGCATCAACCATCTCCCTCACATCCTCCGATGCTGACGGGAAGGAGCACGCCATCCACTCATATCTCGACAAGGTCCGCCTTGCTGTTTTGGATATCTTCCCCGACCCCCGCGATGCAGCAGGCATCGCCGACGCAGCATCCTGCGAGATATCCCACGGGGCTAGCTTCTTCCCCCGCTTCTCCCCACGGCTCCCCCGCCTCGGCTTCGGCGTCGGGGCAGCGGCAGTCGAGGCATAATCAGTCGTGGGGGACACGCTCCCGCCACCCCGCTCCCCGGCGAACACACCGGAGGGGTTGCACGATCTGCCCAGCGACCTCGCGAGGCTGAAGCTGTGGACATGCCTGTTGGCAACGCTGCGGGTCTGCCCTGAAGAGTCCCAAGCAGAGTGGGTTGGGTGTGGCTCGGCAGTGGAGGGGCGAGGGGGGTGTGGGGTGGGTGTGGCTGAGGCGCAGACAGCTGTGTTGGCGGTGGGTGAGCCCGGTGCGGAGCAGCACTGGCTGCGGGCCCCGCGCCCCCCGATCTTCAAGGAGAGCTTCCCGTGGGAACCGACATGGCGGAAGGAGGATATGACGTCGTAGCTGCAGCAGTCCGGCTGCACATCCCGCCTCCTCTTCCCAGGGAAGGCTTCGCGCGCCACCTTGTCCCTCCTCAGCGACGGTGTCCCCGCCCTCCGCTCCCGGCTGCTGTATCGGTGCGACACGTCATACACTACATCCACAGCCCCGCGCACCTTCAGGCTGGTGGAGACGCTGCTGTGGAAGGGGTCGAAAACCTGCTGCGACCTCCCGCATGACTTCACATAAGCGCACGACCCTTTTACATGCCGGTCACTCACGGGCATTGCAGCCCCAGAGAGGGGGGGGCAAGGGGGTCCCTGTGTCGGAGGGGTGGTGGTGTGTGCTGGATGCGGGTCTGTGTCGACACCCCTCTGTTTGCGTCTGTGCGGCCTCTCACAAAGTTGCTGGTGTGTGGCTTGGCCCGGGGGGCCCAAAACATGTGAGAGGATAGCATCCAGGGAGCAGAAGCAGATCGGGAGGGGGGGAGCTCGCCGCTGGTGTGCTGCTTGCGGCAACGCACCGACCTGCACAGTCTGAGGGATACCGTGCCCAGGCTAGAATGGGGATATGTGATACAGCAATGGCACAAGATGGATCCCTCTGCATCCGGTGCGAGCTTCCGGCATTGCTGAACTGTAGGGCAGTGTCGCACACCATAACACACCACGTGTGAGTTCTGTGGTGGTGCGTTCCACCAACCGTTGGTCAGAAAGAAGATAACCCCGGATGAGGAGGCAAAGCTGGTCAAGTGCCACTCTCAGAAGGGGGCAAAATTGCCCGAGTGACAGAGGACCACACCTTGGGCACAGTGTGTGTTCGGGCGATGATGTAAAATAACAAAAGAAGCGGCAGCGCGGGCAGAACGTTTCTCCCGCTCGGAAGCAGTGTGCCACCTCAGCGCTGAGGGGACTGCTGCCGAGCTCGTCGCCCACTGCCCCTCCCCTTCGTTCTCTCTGGGGAGGGGCGCCTAAAGTTCGGAATGGTTCATGCATCGTAGTCTGGAGGAGTCTGGCGTGTTTCAATTCTGACTTTGCTTTGGGGTAGGTTTTAGCCAGCAAAAGTCCTGGCGCTGCAGCGAAGCCAGGCTGCGATGCATGGTACTGTTTTTATTTCATTTTTTCAGAACTGAACCGGCGTACATAATGTGTTTTTGTTTGTGCAACCAGGGGGGGTCCTGCAGAACTACTGACAGGGCAGAGAAGCAAATACAGAGAAAACACGACCACAACAGGCCCTCACTTTACTTTCGGCCTCAACACACTTCTCACCCGAGCAGGTGATGAGTTTCGGGTTCTCAAAACCTAAACCACTTTACAGTCAGGAACCGGGTCACTTTCCTTTCCCGGGTAGGGGTACAAGTGAGAGAGTGAATACACCCCGATCACGCTGATGCCTCCTGCGAGCAACACAGCAGCTCTGCTAGTGGGTGTGCTGCGCCTGGGGGGGGCGGACACCTACACGGCGCTGGTGCCCATGCAAGGAGGGGCTCGAGGAGACGAGAAGGCACGCGCGGCGCACAGTGTGACACAGAATTGTGCCCGCCGCCACCCCCTTGCCTTTCACCCCAGCAAAGGGAGAAAAAGCACAGCGGCCCAACAAGAATAGGGCAGCACAACGGTTCTGGCAAAGGGGTGTGAACACCTACCGATCAGGACGAAGTCATGCCACAAGGCAACAGGCTAAACAGGCACGGGGACTGAGGGAGAGCACGAAACACTGATGTGCTGTTTCCTGCCGGATCACTTCGGGTCCCGAACAGCGTCAGATGCACAGGCTTTCCTCAGCGTATATGTCAGTCACGTTTGCTGCATCCAATGCACTGTTGCAGCTGCCTTCTGACGAGCCATCGCCCTCTGCAGCACCCTCAGTAACGGCTTGTGCGAAGCTGATGTCCTCCACCTGAGAGGGGCTCTGCATGGTCTGCATGGTGTGCATCTCTGTGTCGTCGTCGAGGAGGAACAACGTGTCGCTGTTGCCTGCTCCCGTGTCGAGGCTGTGCAAGGGGGCTGTGCCCAGTGGAGGCAGGTCGTACAGCGCACGTTCAGCAGGGTCGGTGAAGAGGGCCTTGGTGATGTCGGGCATGTTGCGGGGCCACCAGTTGCGCTGTGCTGCGGAGACCATGAGGGCGGGGACCAGGATGGTGCGGATCACAAACGCGTCCAGCAGGACCGACACGCTGAGGATCAGCCCGAACTGCTTCAGCGTCATCTCCGGGGCGAAGAGCAGCCCGCTGAAGGCGATGACCATGATGACAGCAGCACCGGAGATGGTGGGGCCCGTGCGCGCCACCCCCAGGATCACTGCCTCCACGTCGCTGTAGCCCTGCATGCGCAGCTCCTCCACCCGCGTCAGGAGGAAGATGTCGTAGTCCAGCCCCAGCGCGATGCACACAGGCAGCACCACGGCGGGCACGGTGAACGCAAGCCCGTCGTTCTCAAACAGCTCCAGGTCGGGGATCGCCCACCACAGCGCCTTCGTCTGGAACGCAACCACCGCAATGCCCAGCGTCACCAGCACTGTGTACAGCAGCGCAAAGGCCAGGCGGAACGGCAGCACCGCACTCCGGAACACAACCCCCACAAACACCATCACACACACCATCACCAGCGACAGGGCGGCGGGGGTCGACGCAACGACAGAATCAGCCACCTCCACGTCACCCGCCACCGGGGAAGCGAGGTGGAAGCGATACGCCCCACCCACACCCACACCCACAGCCGCCTTTGCATTCAGCGCCTGCAGCCTCTCCCGCATGCCACGATACCACACCGCCCCCCGACCGCTGCTCCCGGACTCAAACGGCAGCCGCACCTCCATCAGGGCCACCCTGCCCTGCCCCCCTACATACTGCTGCCGCACCGCACGGTACCCGGGCTGCCACCGCAGGAGACGCGGCACATCTGCGGGGGTCACTACAGACCCGTTGTAATGCGCGACGGACACCAGCATGCCGTACCCCACACCGCCCGCCAGCGGCGCAGCCGCGGCAACCGCCGCATCACCGGCGGCGCGCAGCAGCAGGAGTGCTGGGGGCGAACACGCAGCCCCGCAGACAACACCAAGCCTCCCCGCTGCCGGAGGCAGCGGAGGCGCGTAGGGCAGCTCCAGTGCAACGTAGCAAGGCGACAGGCTCCCCGCAAGCAGCCCGGCGCTCTCCAGGGAGTCCACCCCACTCCATCCCGGAGTGGGGGCGGCCTGCAGCCTGCGGCTTGTGGATAGAGTCAGGAAGGGCGCCTGCACAGCGAGGGGAGCTCCCAGGAGCAGCACCACCGCCGCAGCCGCGCAGGGGTGCCGCGCCACGCAGCAGGCTGTGCGGAGCCACGGGTTGTTTTGCCGGGGTGGGGGAGGGGCGCACTCCACCACCACCACCTCCTCCTCCTCCACCACCACACCTCCACCGGCACCCCCCGCTACATCTGTGCAGCTCCCGCTGGACCCCGAGGCAGATAGGGGATGCGCTGCTGCTGCTGCTGCTGCGCCACCACCCCCCTCTCCGACATCACCGCCATCTCCACCTCTGCATATCCCACCACCCCCATCGGAAAAAGCTTCTCTATTAATCCAGAGAGATGCTGCGAAAAATGCGATGAGTGCCCCAGCTTCCGCAGCGGATGCAGACACCGCCAGGGTGATGCAGGCTCTCCAAAACCCGCCTGCGGGGATCAGGGCTGCGGGCACCGCGAAGGCTATAGGGAGGATGAGGGAGGCAAGGCATGTCTCCCGCAAGGCGTGGCGGAGCGCGCTCCATGGGAGGTGGGGTTGTGGAGGGGGTATAGATGCACCGCTCACTCGGAGGAGGAGTGAGGTGGAGGCGCGGAGCGTTGTGGCGGCGGGGAGGGTTGCGCAGAGGAGGGGGGTGCAGACATCCAACAGGGGCGGGGCGGAGAGCGCCTCTGAGGCGGCGAATGCGATAGGGATTGCAGAGGCAGACCCAGCGGAGGCTGGGAGCAGACTCACCCAGCTGCCTGTGGTGATGCGGAGGGCAGCAAGCGAGAGTGCTGTCGCCACGGCCATCACAGCGAGAGCGGCGGTTGTGATACCACTACGCCTGAATTGCGGAGGGTCGTGGGGTGTGAGAGCCTGGCAGACCACAGCCTGGGCTCCCACAGGGTGAGGATACGGAGGAGATGTCGCGTTGGAGGCGGCGGCGGTGCGGAGGAGGGGCACAGCAGCCCCCCCGGAGGTGTAGATCGCGGCGGTGCGCCCGCCGTGCCCTATGGAGAAAGGGGGGTCCCACACCCGGAGAGGGGGAAACCCGCTGCCCCGAACCCTGCGGGCAACCCCTCCTGCGTAACGCATGAGCCCCGCATGCCTCCTGATGTCCTCCGGAAACTGAAGGAGCAGCGCAGCGCCTTCCGTCACCCTGTTAGGGAAATGCAGCCCGATAAAGGCGTTTCCCCCGCCCGCGGGTGGGGGAGGGAGGGTGTGGTGGGGCAGAAGTGCGGTGGGTATGCAGAGCGCTGCGAGGGCCGTCCAGGCGAGCAGTGCGGCGGCGGAGGCGGGGCGGGCCCAACCGGGGGGCAGGTCGTGAGTTGCAGAGGGGGGGTTGTTGGGGGGGGGGAGAGGGTCGGGCATGTGAGTGACTTCCTCCGGGGGTGGGTGGGGGTGTTGGAGTAGAAGGAGAGTGAAACACAAAGGTAGTGGTGTGGGTGGTGGCACTCGGGTCCTAAGAGATTGCGATCCCTCTCCTCCTAACTAAAAAAGGCTTCAGGCATATGGGATCCCCACCGAGGGGGTGTGTGTGTGGGGGACGTAGGACCACCCTTCCGTCTCGCGGTCGCCTGTCTGGGGTGGGGTGTGGCATAATAGAGGGGAGAAGAGAGGGGTCTGTGCGATAACACATCTGCTGCAAAAAAAGCGTAGCGACCGTGCTTCCTTCTTCCTTAATGATGCGTTGACGCTTCCACCACCCTAGAGCCTGCTGCTTTGATGTGGGTGTGGAGCACATGTGAACACGAAATAGCAAGACACACTGAAAAGAAGCAGGTCGTCGGAAGCACTCCTACACTCTTACGCGTCATGCATGTGCTTAAAAAAACAAAGGCCTGGGGGGAAGGGGGGAAGGGGAGAGGTGGGGGGGGGGGGGGGTCTGGTATTGCAGGATGCCACCGCTCTCTCTGCTCGAGATTCCCTTCTTGCAGGGGGTATTGATATTAGCAATGCCCTTCGGGGCCTTTCGGGCGCTACCAGGTGTGACCCAGTCTGGTCGAGAAGAAGCAAGGGACACCCCCGCCCTCCCTCACTGACTTACAAGCTGTACAGCGTATCAGTTCTCGTGCGTCGTCTTTCGTAGACGTTCTGTACGATGCGGGTCCGTTAATCCAACGTAGAAAACGACAAGCTGTGACGAGCTGTGACTGGTAGCGAGGGCACCCACTGTGCTGCTTTTCGCAGCGTCCCCCCCCCCCCTCCCCACACTGGAGAAGCTGGAACCAACGGAGTAAGCAGATTCGATTGAATATTGCAGCACGCGCAGCGCCGCTCTTGCAGAGCCGCATCTCACCCCATTCACAGGTCGAGGTGTGTGTGGTTCACCACAACCTCCCTCCCCCCCGCCCCCCCCCCCCCCCAACCCCCCGTGTTGAGCGACGTGTGTTGAGTTTGTTTTATTTCCACTCATGTTCTTTTGAAGCCTTGCTGGAGTGGCTGCAGCTGTTGCTGCAACCCTCAGTGAGGCAATCAAGTAGCTGCTGGTTGCACGCACGCAGGCCTGGCTTGGACGATTTTATTTTTGGCGTGGTTTCAGGATATTTTTTTTGGTGATAAACGCACCGTGATCACGGAAAGTGTTCAGATCTTTTTCAGATGACCATCTCAAAGAGATATTGCAGGGCAGTGGGGGCAACGTTTTGATCTCCTCCCCTCCACATGACATGAGGTGACCGAGAAGATTTGTACAAAACTACATGTGCCCCCGCTGAATCGTAAAACGACAGCAAAACGAGACAACAAACCGATTACTGACGAAAGTTGTTTTGTTGGAACGCAGACCCCACTCTTTGTGTACACCACTCCCCGGTCTGATGAAGTGGTGTGAGTGGCGAGCGCGCGCACTGTCGTCTCCTGAACTCCGCTCGAGCGGTGGACAACACGTTCCTGCGGCCCCCTTCCCACTGTACCTGCACCATCGCCCGCCTCGTAGACAGCGCGTCAAACGGAGGCTCTGTGGTGCCCCACGTGGCATCGATTCAGTGGTAACGCCCGGACCCAGTGTGGAGGGCGTATTTCCCGGTGCGTGAGGAAATTCGAGGCCCCGGAGGTGTGGGCATGCCAGAAGGATTCTCGGAGTCGCCTTCTTAATGAGAGAGGTGAGTCCCCGCGGACCGGAGCTTGTCGCACGCTGCAATCGCTGTTCGGGCTTGTGCGAGTAGGCTGCTGGGCACTCGGGAAGACTGGCTGACTGCCCCCCAACCTTGTGGAATGATCTCGGCCCGCTGCCATGGCTGCGGTTTCGGTGGACCCCCTCAGCGGCGGCACCGCTGACACAGGCGATGCGGACGCGTCTCTCAGTCGTTGCTTCTTTTGCTCCCCGAGCAGTGCAGCTTGGGAGAGCGTCTCGGCTGTGTTGGATACCTGATCTCTGTGTATGTCCCACGGCACCTCGCAGGTGTCCAGTCCGGTGTCAGCGGCTCCCCTTTCCTGCATGGAACTGTGAGGTCGTACGTCTCAACACCGGGCCACAGACGCCCGGAACTCCCCCTGACCCCTGTGAATAATGCAGGCTTGAATGTGTGTCCCCGGCAGGGAGACTATGCTTCGACGGAGTATGCCCCGCTTGGAGCGAGTGCGGGCATCCGCTTGACGCCGGGGTGCGCGTAGTCGGCATTCGCGCAGATAATCTGGGCACGACAGACGTGCCGGCTTCTCGGGGGCGTGTCCGGGGGCGTTGCATTGGTACACGAAAACTGTCGCCCTCCGGAAAGCTCACGTCGCGTCACCGTGCTCGAGCTGGATCTGGGCTGTGTGTGACAGGCCACCCTTCCGCCTTCAGGTGCCGTCGCTCGGGCAAAAAAGGTGTATTTCTCAATCAAGAGAGTATGCCCCTCACGATTGTGGCACGCTTGTGTCTCCCCGGGTCAGGCTCGGTATTCCAGTCGAAAGCGTAAATGCCCCTCGGCGCTGTGCTGGGCGGGATTGTGACTCGGTCAGGAGAGGAGGTGCCCCTCAGGCAAGATCCTGCGTCTCGCGGTCGGGAGTGAGTGCCCCTCGGCAGGAATGTGTCTCGGCCAGGTGTCCCTCAGGCAGGGAATGTATGTCTCGGCCCGGTGTCCCTCGGGCATGAATGTGCGTCTTGGCCAGGTGCCCCTCAGGCAGGGTGCCCCGTAGGCGGAAGTGTGTGTCGCGGCCAGATGCCCCTCAGGCAGGGTGCCCCGTAGGCGGAAATGTATGTCTTGACCAGGTGCCCCTCGGGCAGGGTGCCTCGTAGGCGGAGGTGTCTGTCTTGGCCCGGTGCTCCTCAGGCAGGGTGCCCCGCAAGCGTAAGCTGTAGGTATGTCGTGGCCAGGTGCCCCTCAGGCAGGTAATGTCTCGGCGAGATGCCCCTCGGGCAGGAAAAATGCGTCTCGGCTAGGTGCCCCTCAGGCGGAAGTGGGTGTTTCGGTCCGATGCTCCTCGGCAAGATCGTGTCTCGGTCAGGAAAGTAGGAGTTGGATATCACTGACGTCACTTTGCTGCATCAGTATCGACCCATTGATTAGCACCCGACTGTTGCTCTTGGTCCCGCCACCTACCGCCCTTGTCAGCGCCTCGTTTGTGACGAAACCTCCAGCTGAAGTATGCGTTCGGGAACCTCGAGGCGTTGTACAGAGGCTGGCTCGCTGCCTCGAGGGGGGAGCCACGGGAGGACTAACCAGTGCCCGTGTCGGGGTCTGACCCAGTCGTCGTTGAGGAAAACGCGCTGTTCAATGGTGTCGTACCATAAAAAACCATTTCGTGGGGGTCCAACTTACGCACCGTGAGGCTTACCCGGCATGCCCCCCTTTATCAGGCGGTGTTGAGTCAGGAGCATCCTTCTGGCTTGCTATCTGCCGTCTGTACCCAAACGCGTGCGGTCACCCGCGTCGCAGCGGGACTCGGGTGAGTGTGACAGGGCTCTGGGTCATTCTCCCCCCTCGGACAGTCCGGTTGAGGGAATCAGTGTCTGTCGCCGCAGATCTTTGTGGGTACCGACACGAAATTCGTGGAGATCAGCAGGCGGTCTCGTGATCATGGCGCCCTTGGAGTACGTCCTGATGTACTTGTCCCTGCGCGGGCTCGGGGTCGCGATCAAGCGTGAAGCAGGTTTTCGGCGAGGCGCGGTGATAGTCTCGATGGCTGATGGGAATGTCCTCAATCCGCTGCGGCCACGGGCGCAGCGCTGTCCCGCTGTCACGTTCATTAGCGGCGGAGGACCACATTGAACACCACGGCGTCATCATCCCCATCTTTTTGCGCCCCTCCTTCGTGCTGATCCCCCCGTGCACCTCGCCGTCATTTATTAGAACCAGTGCGTGGGGGTGTTGTTGTCCTCAACCGCGGCTCCGGCCCTCTTGAAATCTGACACGAGCATGGTGTGAAGGTCGTCTTCACGGTCGGGATTTGGTGCCCCTCGGGCAAGATTGTGTATCTCTCGGTCGGGAGAGTGGGTGCCCCTCGGGCAAAATTTTTGTCTCGGTCAGGAGAACAGGTGCCCCTCGGGCGAGATGCTGCGTCTCTCGGTCGGGAGAGTAGGTGCCCCTCGGGCAGAATATTGTCTCGGTCAGGAGAAACGGGTGCCCCTCGGGCAAGACTGCGTGTCTCTCGGTCGGGAGAGTGGATGCCCCTCGGGCAGAATATTGTCTCGGTCAGGAGAAACGGGTGCCCCTCGGGCAAAATTTTTGTCTCGGTCAGGAGAACAGGTGCCCCTCGGGCGAGATGCTGCGTCTCTCGGTCGGGAGAGTGGGTGCCCCTCGGGCATAGTTTTGTCTCGGTCAGGAGAACGGGTGCCCCTCGGGCAAGACTGCGTGTCTCTCGGTCGGGAGAGTGGGTGCCCCTCGGGCAGAATATTGTCTCGGTCAGGAGAACAGGTGCCCCTCGGGCGAGATGCTGCGTCTCTCGGTCGGGAGAGTAGGTGCCCCTCGGGCAGAATATTGTCTCGGTCAGGAGAAACGGGTGCCCCTCGGGCAAGACTGCGTGTCTCTCGGTCAGGAGAGTGGGTGCCCCTCGGGCAGGGTAGAATGTTGCGTCTCTCGGACGGTCAGATCGTGTGTCCCTCAGTCAGGAGAGGAGGAAACGCGCCCCCTCGGGCAGAGTGGTTGTGTCATCGCTGTTGTGTCACACCTATTGCCTCTCGGGCGGTGTGTCTTTTTTGATTTGACAACTCCGGTTTGGTGTACCTCGATGAGCTTACCTTACCTTGTCGTCGGACACAACATATCATCGTTGTCCCAAACCCCGTAACCCACGTGAAGTGGATCATCTGAAGTGCAGAATGAGGTGGAGCAGGTGGAGCACGAAACATAAGTAAACCATAGCAAGAGAGGCCAGCAGCAGTCCCGAGTCCATCGCGTTCCTCGTAGCATTTCCCGTACCACACAGGTGTGTTATGTGCAACAAAAAAAACCACCGACGAACGGCTCCTTTTGCCGTGCTCTTTGCAGCCCCCAGGGAGGGGCTGCTACCCCCTCGGTTCTTCCACTCTTCCACGGCCTGCACATTCGGTTTGATGCGTTGACGCTTCCACACACACTCAGGAATGATACGCCTTGTGACTCACGCACTATTGACATTCCAGGACATACTCCTGGTTGCCGCTGTTCTGGCAGCACAGGCCTGCGGGGGGCCAGACAAAAGCAGACAGGAAGGCACGCAGGCTTAGCGACTGCCAGCAGGGCAACTGGAGTGGCGACAACGAGGACCCGCACCCGCCACGACGGCCGGGAAGAATGAAACGATTTGAACGATTTCGGGGGGGGGGGGGGCGGGTGGGACTGCAGAGCGCTGCCCCTGCATTTTTTTGCGCCTTCTTCGTAGAATTGGGATTCCACGGCGATGCACAGACAGAGGTCAGAACCAGCTGCAAACCCGCTACATTTCGTGGGGTTTCTGGGCGATTCTTCACGATTTCTTTTGATGCGAAAAAAGCAAGAAGTGATGGCGATACAATCTGGTCCCTGCGACTGTTGATGCCTTGGCCGCTTCCACCTGATGGGGCCGAGATGACGCGAGTCGTGTCTCTTGCCGTACGACCCTTACCACACGAGCGTGTTCTGTGCATAACAATGACAACCGTGTTGCCTTCTTCCGGACTTGACGCGCTGACGCATCTCTCACCCAATACACAGCAGGCGTCAGGGCTCGCCTCTCACCGTGATCTGCACTCACTCACCTTGGCACAGGCGAGGGGGGTAGGATGTGTTGAAGCATCGACGCAGCAATACACCGTGGGTTCAACACACAACAGCCTCCAGAAAAGCGAGATCGAAAACCGTCGTGGGAACAAACCGATACACTGACTGCGGCAAAATTTGGGTGTTGGGAGCAGAACTATATCCCTGAACATCCAGCTAGCTGATTGTCCTCGAAACACGGCAACCGGGATGACGAAAGGCAGTGGCACTACAAGGTGCCACCATTGGAATGAGAGAAAATCAGAAACGGTTGCAAACAGAACAAATAGAAACCGGAATACAGCGACAGAATCGCTGGTGCTTCATACTGAGATGCACTCAGCGCTCACACAGGGTGCCCACGTTGTCTGTCAAACTGTGCTGCTGCGACACAGAAACTGTGGCCCGGTATTGCTGGATTTCAGTGACAAGGCCCACACAAAATGAAACCAGGAATGACTGGGCCAATTACCCCAGAAGCCCTCTGAGACACAAGGCTCTCGCCTCCACCACTTGTTATTCGATCAGATCGACATGGTCTGTGTCACGTTCGTCAACATCCATCAATTCGCTGTTCAGGTCAGCCATCTCCGTCTGGGTGATTCGGTCCAAAGGGGGTAGCTTGTACAGCGCACGTTCGACAGGGTCTGTGAAGAGGGCCTTGGTGATGTCGGGCATGTTGCGGGGCCACCAGTTGCGCTGTGCTGCGGAGACCATGAGGGCGGGGACCAGGATGGTGCGGATCACAAACGCGTCCAGCAGGACCGACACGCTGAGGATCAGCCCGAACTGCTTCAGCGTCATCTCCGGGGCGAAGAGCAGCCCGCTGAAGGCGATGACCATGATGACAGCAGCACCGGAGATGGTGGGGCCCGTGCGCGCCACCCCCAGGATCACTGCCTCCACGTCGCTGTAGCCCTGCATGCGCAGCTCCTCCACCCGCGTCAGGAGGAAGATGTCGTAGTCCAGCCCCAGCGCGATGCACACAGGCAGCACCACGGCGGGCACGGTGAACGCAAGCCCGTCGTTCTCAAACAGCTCCAGGTCGGGGATCGCCCACCACAGCGCCTTCGTCTGGAACGCAACCACCGCAATGCCCAGCGTCACCAGCACTGTGTACAGCAGCGCAAAGGCCAGGCGGAACGGCAGCACCGCACTCCGGAACACAACCCCCACAAACACCATCACACACACCATCACCAGCGACACCACGACTGGGGTCATGTTGCTCAGGATATGTGCCACGTCATGTTCAGTTGCACTGCGGCAGTTCAGATGCAGGCGGTACTTCCCTTCTACCTCGTGGTTGATGGCGCTGAGGCGATCCCGTATGGCAGGATACCACTTCCCTCCATGCGCACTCTGCAGTTCGAAGGGCACATAGATCAGAACGAGTGTCGATGTTTCGAAATTCACCCACTCCTCTTCAGCCACACGGTACCTGTAGCCTTGTGCACCCTCCTGCATCGACTGCCTGTACGCCAGATCGACCTTCTTGCCATCGAAGTATGCGATGGACCAGACCAGTTTTGGGTTCACACGGCCAGGTTCCGCAATACCGTCGAAGGATTCAAACACTGCATCGCCTACCTTGTGCAGTACATCGAACGCCTCCGGCTCGTAGACGGTGGCGTTCGGCTCGAGAACCTGAAGCGCGATGTAGTTGACCGTCAGCAGGCCGGGTGCAATGCCGTGCTGCTCGAGCTCCCACCCCACACGCATCGAGTCACTGATCGGCAGCCCGTAGTTCCGGTTCATTGAGATGTTCAGGAAGGGCACCGCCACCATGAACGGCAGTCCAATTAACATCGCCACAACTGTTGTGCGACGCGGGTTGCGTGCCACGTGGCACGCCAGGCGGAACCACGCTGTGTCCTCTTCCCTGGGCGCCTCCTTCTTGCATGAGGCAGGCAGCAGGGAGAAGGGCAGAGGCTTGGTGATCCAGTTCCCGAATATGGCCAGAAGGGCGGGTGTGACGGCGAGGTTTGTGAAGACGGTGACTGCGGCGGCAATGCCGGTGCACACCGACGCAACACGCAGAGGCGGCACAGGCAGAATCACACCCGAAAGGAACGACATGCACACCAGCACACCCGATACCAGAACCGTGTGTCCGGTGTGGATTGTCATATCCAGTGTGGCCTCCCACACGCCCATCCCATTGTCGCGTGACTCGTTGAATCTTGTCAGGAGGAACAGGCTGGCATCGATTGACAGTGCCACGCACAGGCTGGCCATCACCTCCGTCACAGACGAGGTGAGGCCCCACTTCGCAGCAACAGGCATTGCGGCTGCATACGAGCCCCCGAGCGACAGCACGATGCCCACAAATGGGATCATCAGCATACGCAGCGATCGCAGGAAGTAGAGAAGCACGCCGAACGCAATGGGGAGCACAACTACCTCTATCTTTGTCATTGACTCCAACGGATCGCCTGCCTCTGCCTTCATCATGATGCCCCCGGTCACACCGCACGCATAGCCCAACTTGTCGCCTGTGATGGTCCCATTCGGCGGCACTGCGTCAAGGATGTGGTCAGCAACAACACCCCTGTAGTTATCCAGCTCGTTGTAGTTCACAATAATCCGCTCCGGCTGACCCAAGTCATACTTCAGATGATTCGCGTATTCCTTCGCCACCCTCTCCTCCACACGCGCCATCGGGAAGAAGACCGTCGACCGGTTATTCATGCTCAGGAGCAAATCCTTGTCGTTGTGGTTTCCGAACCCACGGAAGTAGCTCTCGACGTATGTCCCAATCGCAGAACCGTCAGCCTGCATCACATACTCGAGAGTATTTGCGGTGAGCCAGTCGGCGTACCGCTGCAAGGCATCATTCGCATGGATGTCGATCGGGGATGTGACCACCAGTGCAAGGTATCGGTCGGCCTCCTGGAGCGTCAGCCAATACTGAGATTCGACATAGTGCCGCTGCGCTGCCGCGTCCCCTATCGGATACAGATGGGACCCCTTCGCGTGGAAGATCTCCGGCGACGCGTTGAAAAAGACGAAACCCAGCAAAACCCACACCACCAACATCAGGCACCCGAGACTCCGTGCCCATACGGGTGTCGAGCTGTCCCACGGGCTGTACGACATTGCTACAGCTGACAGCCACACCTGGCTCCCCCCGCTAGAGAATGACTGTCGATGCTGTGCGTCTCCTCAGCCAGACTCCGAGCGCTCTGGGGGTACTGCTCGGCAGGGGGGATCGTTTCTGTGTCTGGTGGCTCTGCCGGATCTTGTGCTAAGAATCCGATAACGCACGCCACTTCATCTGCCTGGGATGGGGGCGGGGGTGGAATTTAGCGAACACCCGGGCTTGGCGCACAAACAACGCCCCACCTTACTGCTGGCAAAGAGGGGGCAGGGGACGCGAGGCTACCACACGAGAGGGAGTGGGGTAGGACGGAGCGCACAGCCTGTCACAGTTTGATTTGAAAAAGCAACCGACCCGATCACACCCCACCGATCGATGGGGGGCAAGTCCCCGTCCAGCAGACAACTGGAGGGCAGCTTAGGATGCCCACAGCCCTGCTGGGAAGCTGGGCTCCGAGAGGCAAGGCAGCCCTTGAGGCGGCTTTGCCAGCGCAGGGGGTGCACCTCCTCTCCGTCCTAAAGAACACCTCCACCTCACCCGAACACGCGTGTTCAAAGGAGCAGCAGCATGCAGGAAGCAGGGAGGGCGGCGTGGGCCGCTGGAAAGGGTGGGGGTGGGGGTGGGGAGATCAACAGCGCTCACCCCTGCATGCCCTCGCTCCTCCTGGGTAGGGTGGACGACTCACCCAACTTTTCAGCTAAGCTACTGTGACAAAAAATATTGGCTTCAAAAAAAGAAATTCCTGGGTTTCTCGGCCACTTTTGAGGTAATTGCGCGACAGTCCTGAAGTTGGGAACCCCAAATGTGGAAAAGCAACACCGAAAACTCGATTTTCGGGCCCCACACTGTAGACACAATGTGAATTTTCGGGGGTACCTGGGACCCCCCGTGTTTAAGTCCCCCCCTTGGAGGCGACTTTCGGCCAGGGGGGGGCTTAAACACGGGGGTGGCACGGTGGAGACCAAGAAGACCTCTTCCGCTTCCGTCGTATGGGGGTGATTCCGGTCCGGATGGACTTTTGGCACCCCACTTTTCGACTCTGACAGCACCTGGAGGGCACCAGGTGGCCTAGCGGCCACCTGATGACCCTCCAGACCAGCGCACTCCCGTGTTTAGGTCCACCTGTGCTTAAGTCCCCCCTGGGGGGACTTTTACACGGGGGGTCCCAGGTACGAGCAGTGATCTCGTGCCAGGGCTGGCATGGCCCGACCTCAACATTTTCCCATCACATGTTGTGGAGAGGCCAGACTATCTTCAGTAGACTTTGGGTTTTTGAGTTCGGCCGGGTGAACATGCGGCGCAGCGTGCGAAAATCCAACGCCACCATGAGAGGCAGGTGGATGAAGCTTGATGACTCAGTCGCGCCGAATCGTACCCAAGTGAAGGATATCCCCTGGAATGCGACACAGCACCAACCGGTGTGAGACGTGCCTTCAAAATCCTGAAGGATGTTCACCGACCAATAAAGCGACCAGATGGTGGTCCCAAATTTGGGACCGACCAAAAAAGCGACCAGATGGCGGTCCCAAATTTGGGACCGACCGATAAAGCGACCAGATGGTGGTCCCAAAATTGGGACCGACCGAAAAATTTACCAGATGGCGGTCCCAAATTTGGGACCGACCAACAAAGCGCCCAGATGGTGGTCCCAAATTAGGGACCGACCAACAAAGCGACCAGATGGTGGTCCCAAAATTGGGACCGACCGAGAAAGCGACCAGATGGTGGTCCCAAAATTGGGACCGACCAATAAAGCGACAAGATAGTGGTCCCAAATTTGGGACCGACCAATAAAGCGACCAGATGGCGGTCCCAAAATTGGGACCAACCAATAAAGCGACCAGATGGTGGTCCCAAATTTGAGACCGACCAATAAAGCGACCAGATGGCGGTCCCCAATTTGGGACCGACCAACAAAGCGACCAGATGGTGGTCCCAAATTTGGGACCGACCGAAAAATTGACCAGATGGCGATCCCAAATTTGGGACCGACCCATAAAGCGACCAGGTGGCGGTCCCAAATTTGGGACCGACCAATAAAGCGACCAGATGGCGGTCCCCAATTTGGGACCGACCAACAAAGCGACCAGATGGTGGTCCCAAATTTGGGACCGACCAAAAAAGCGACCAGATGGCGGTCCCAAATTTGGGACCGACCGATAAAGCGACCAGATGGTGGTCCCAAAATTGGGACCGACCGAAAAATTTACCAGATGGCGGTCCCAAATTTGGGACCGACCAACAAAGCGCCCAGATGGTGGTCCCAAATTAGGGACCGACCAACAAAGCGACCAGATGGTGGTCCCAAAATTGGGACCGACCGAGAAAGCGACCAGATGGTGGTCCCAAAATTGGGACCGACCAATAAAGCGACCAGATGGCGGTCCCAAAATTGGGACCAACCAATAAAGCGACCAGATGGTGGTCCCAAATTTGGGACCGACCAATAAAGCGACCAGATGGCGGTCCCCAATTTGGGACCGACCAACAAAGCGACCAGATGGTGGTCCCAAATTTGGGACCGACCGAAAAATTGACCAGATGGCAGTCCCAAATTTGGGACCGACCAACAAAGCGACCAGATGGTGGTCCCGAAATTGGGACCACCATCTGGTCGCTTTCTCGGTCGGTCCCAATTTTGGGACCACCATCTGGGCGCTTTGTTGGTCGGTCCCAAATTTGGGACCGCCATCTGGTCGCTTTATGGGTCGGTCCCAAATTTGGGACCACCATCTGGTCGCTTTGTTGGTCGGTCCCAAATTTGGGACCACCATCTGGTCGCTTTCTCGGTCGGTCCCAATTTTGGGACCACCATCTGGGCGCTTTGTTGGTCGGTCCCAAATTTGGGACCGCCATCTGGTCACTTTTTCGGTCGGTCCCAAATTTGGGACCACCATCTGGTCGCTTTCTCGGTCGGTCCCAATTTTGGGACCGCCATCTGGTCGCTTTATTGATCGGTCCCAAATTTGGGACCACCATCTGGTCGCTTTATGGGTCGGTCCCAATTTTGGGACCGCCATCTGGTCGCTTTATTGGTCGGTCCCAAATTTGGGACCACCATCTGGTCGCTTTGTTGGTCGGTCCCAAATTGGGGACCGCCATCTGGTCGCTTTATTGGTCGGTCCCAAATTTGGGACCACCATCTGGTCGCTTTGTTGGTCGGTCCCAAATTTGGGATCGCCATCTGGTCAATTTTTCGGTCGGTCCCAATTTTGGGACCACCATCTGGTCGCTTTGTTGGTCAGTCCCAAATTTGGGACCACCATCTGGTCGCTTTATTGGTCGGTCCCAAACTTGGGACCGCCATCTGGTCGCTTTATGGGTCGGTCCCAAATTTGGGACCGCCACCTGGTCGCTTTATGGGTCGGTCCCAAATTTGGGACCGCCATCTGGTCAATTTTTCGGTCGGTCCCAAATTTGGGACCACCATCTGGTCGCTTTGTTGGTCGGTCCCAAATTTGGGACCGCCATCTGGTCGCTTTATTGGTCGGTCCCAAATTTGGGACCACCATCTGGTCGCTTTATGGGTCGGTCCCAAATTTGGGACCGCCATCTGGTCAATTTTTCGGTCGGTCCCAAATTTGGGACCACCATCTGGTCGCTTTGTTGGTCGGTCCCAAATTTGGGACCGCCATCTGGTCGCTTTATTGGTCGGTCCCAAATTTGGGACCACCATCTGGTCGCTTTGTTGGTCGGTCCCAAATTTGGGACCGCCACCTGGTCGCTTTATGGGTCGGTCCCAAATTTGGGACCGCCATCTGGTCAATTTTTCGGTCGGTCCCAAATTTGGGACTGCCATCTGGTCGCTTTGTTGGTCGGTCCCAAATTTGGGACCGCCATCTGGTCAATTTTTCGGTCGGTCCCAAATTTGGGACCACCATCTGGTCGCTTTATGGGTCGGTCCCAAATTTGGGACCGCCATCTGGTCAATTTTTCGGTCGGTCCCAAATTTGGGACCACCATCTGGTCGCTTTATGGGTCGGTCCCAAATTTGGGACCACCATCTGGTCGCTTTATGGGTCGGTCCCAAATTTGGGACCGCCATCTGGTCGCTTTGTTGGTCGGTCCCAAATTTGGGACCACCATCTGGTCGCTTTATCGGTCGGTCCCAAATTTGGGACCGCCATCTGGTCGCTTTGTTGGTCGGTCCCAAATTTGGGACTGCCATCTGGTCGCTTTATGGGTCGGTCCCAAATTTGGGACCGCCATCTGGTCGCTTTGTTGGTCGGTCCCTAATTTGGGACCACCATCTGGTCCATTTTTCGGTGGGTCCCAAGTTTGGGATGAGGAACTCCGTGGGCACCATTGGTCGCCCTTCGGTCGCCACCTGTTCAGACCCCTTTTCAGGGGATTTGAGCCCCAGAGAGACCTCCTGGACCGGTTTTCTGGTGTTTTATGCTCTTCCCGACCCTGTCCTGGCCCACAATGTGGTCTGGAGCGAGGTTCTGCTGATTTCCGCCTGATGCGGACCCTCCTTTGGGGTCCTCCATTTATTTTGCGCCTGACCGTCACCTTCCCCACCTAGTTCACGAGGGCAAGGTAAAAAACCGTTTTTTAACCCCAAAAAATGGCATTTCCCGGGTGGCGACCTCTGGCGACCTCTGAAAAATGTGCCCAAAAAGTGATTTTTGGGACCTTGCGGACCTCGAAAACACAAAGGGAAAAAAAAATACCGTATACGTAAATATTTTGGAACGTAAATATTATGGAACGTAAATATTATGGAACGTAAATATTTTGGAACGCTGGTGGGTTGGCGTTCCAGATTTTTTTCGTTCCATAATATTTACAGGGCTTTCTGCGACTCGGGGACTTGGACCAGGTGATCGGACGGCATACAGAGTCCCTGACGGGACCTACTCGTGCACTTTTCGCGCGATTCCTGACGCAAGCCGTCCTCACCACCGAGTCCCCAACTGGCCCTGTAAATATTATGGAACGTAAATATTATGGAACGGACCGGCCAAAAATGGGCCCGTTCCATAATATTTACGTTCCATAATATTTACGTATACGGTATTTTTTGTCACACCCCCTCTTGGGGCGGTACGCCAGTCTATCCTGGGCCAGGCTGTGCGCCTGGAAGGCACACAGCCTGGCCCGGCGACTCCTGCATTCTCGGGGAAATAAGAAGAGGCACCTGCGACAAATATACGGCACTGCCACACTCTCGCAAACCCTGGCTGGGCGAGGTGAGATGGGGTGTGTGTATGTAACAGCAAGATCACAAGAGCAGGGCTGCTCGGTGTGCTCTGCGCCACTATAAATAGGTTCAGCTGTGTATGTGGAAGAGGCAGCGGTTGTGGCTCTCGTTGGTGCGCGGCTCCCATGGGTGGGGAGGAGGGGGGGTGGCGGGTGCAGCATGCTGCCTGTTCGCAGGTCGCAAACGAAAGGGTTGGTGTAATGTTATGATTCGATGGCACGCCCCACCCCCTCTCACCAGGTTCTTCCCCGCGCGGTGCAACAGACAGGCGCAGCGCCACAGAGCGGGTGCAGGGAGACACACATCACGCCAACAGCATGTAACGCCCCCGCCTGGCATGCGGGGAGGCAAATGGTGTCGCCATGGGTGTGCACATCCACTCCACTCCACTCTGTGCGCAGCGTGTTTCTGTTGCAGGCTGCGCAGAACAACACGATGCGAACAGGGTGGCATAGACGCGTGTGGGGCAGTCTCATGGGGCGAAACTACCCCATGTATCGCGTTACAATTCACGGTGGGGGCCACCGTGTTCGGGCTGGTCAATGCAACCCGTGAAATATAAGAACACTGGGCTGTGTGGGGAGCGGGGCTGTGCCCTGTCAGCGCAAAACCCTCGTGTAACCCACACAGCTACGTGAAGGGGGGGAAAAACAAAGGGGAAAAAAACACAGCGGGGGTGGAAGGGATGTGGAGAGAGGAGAGGGAAGAGGAGGACCAACCAACGGAGGTGTGGTTGGAAATCGTACTCCTTCCGCTATAATAAGAGAAGCACCCTGCCCAGCAACTGCAAAAAAGGCAGATCCGGGCTACTTTTCGTTGAGGCACACTCCTGTGTCAAAGGCTGTGTAAGCCCCTGTGAAGTGGCATGAAGGTGATCCTTATAAAGCTTCAGTCGTACGATTTCCTTCGTTACTTCGTGTCTTCGCTACGCTTCGTCGCTCGTAACTGGTAACAAAAAAATAACGTTGGCAAATGTCGGGTTGGCGAATCTGCATCGAACAGAAGTCTACGAGAGACATGCTGCACTAGAACTTGATACGCTATCCACACCATTCCCTACGGCACACCACACGGGCGAACAAAAAAAACGGAGTGGAAGGGATGTGGAGATAGAGAGGGAGAGGGGAGAGGAGGACCAACCAAAGGGGAAGAGGGAAGGAATCACAAGCGTTGCGTCCCGCCGAGGCACGGGTGTATCTGGGGTCCCGAGCCTGATCGCACACGGGATGGGGTTCTCCAGGGAAGAGCCCGCATCCGGGGATGCAGCGGTGGCACGCCTGCTGGGGTTGGTGCACTACCCAGAGAGACAGGGAGGCTGTGCGTCTCACAGTGTGAGTGTAAGCAGAGCGCCGTGGCGTCCCGAGTGTAAGGGAGGGTGTGGGGGTTGTGGCGAAGCCGTTAAAGCAGGCTCTCGAGAGAGAGAGGGGCAGCAGGGTGGTGCAGAGAAACGTAATATACAGTGCCATCAGTGCAGTGGGGTGCCCAGCGGGTGTCGCACCACACGCCGTATGGAGGAAGCTGCCAGGCTGGCAGGGTGCGGTGCACTGCAGCCCAGGGGTGTGGGGGCACGGCAAGAGGCAGCCTGGGTCAGCCTCCTGGACTCGGTGGGTGAGTCTCACCCGGACTTCGAGTGCGGCTGTGTCTGTGGTGCGGGCACGGGCCCCACCACTTTGGTTGTGGGTGTCGGAACAGGTGCAGGAGGTGTGGTCGGAGGAGGTGATGTCGTCGGTGCGGGTGGCACAGGGGTGGCAGGCAGCGGTGCCGGGGTGTGTGCGTCACCCCCCAGCACTTCGCAGGGCCACCAAGCCGCCTTGGTGCACGACTTCCGGCACTGAGCGTACCACGCCGAGAGCCTGTAGCATGTGAGCCCCGCTGCGCAGCACCCAGGTGCAGACTTGCATGCGTTCCACACCTGCAGCTCCTTGGCGCACCCAGAGGGCGAGGGTGACGACACAGGCTGCGGTGTGAGTGTCACGGATGGCGCAGGCGTCGTGGTCGGTGTGGGCGTCTGCGCAGGCGGGGTTGTGGGCACCGGCTCAGGCACGGGGGTGGCCTGCGGTGTGGGAGTCGCGGGTTGCGGCGGCGGCGTCGGCGTCGGCTCGCCGCCATTCTGGAACACAACATCGATCGCGTTGTAGAAGCTCGCTGGCGTGTCACCCACGTCCCAGATCGCGAGCACCACGTGGTACCCCTCACGCGACGGCACGGTGCAGTCGTGTGTGAGCTCCGCAGGCGGCTGCTTCATCCCGTAGTCCAGGGTGCAGAAGGGGGCCTCCTCAAACGACGACGCATCAAGCGGCCTGTTCGCGTCCCACCCCACGCGTGTGATGAAGTACCGGAAGTCACGTGTCACATGCGCAGCCGTGAACCGCCACGTGAACGGGGTGGTGCCTGCAGACATCGCAACCTTCCCCCAGCGTGTCGCAGACTGCGCATTCAGGGCTTGTATCGCAGGGCTCCCCGCAGACGCCACCTCCCCCGCAGCAGGGCCGCCCGATGGCCACCCGTCAGGGCCCTCCACGCTCTGCGGCTCGTACTGCACCTGCCCGCAGTTCTGGTTCAGCCGCCCCCCGCCCGACGAGCAACCGTACGCACGCGACACGGGGGACTTGACGTAGCCGTGCCCGCTCACCCCACCCAGCACAGCTGCCGCCACGAGGCAGCCGAGGTACGCACTCTGCGATGGCATTGCCTTGTCTCGATATGGTTTGTTTGTTGTGCAATAGAAAGAGGTACGATTGGGAATATGTCCTGTGAGGGTGTGTGAGATGCAGTGCAGTGCAGTGTGGTGCGAGGGGGGGAGTGAAACCCCCACCTGCACAGCGCCTCACCAACAACACGACGCAGACCATGCGGGGGTGGGGTGGAGTGGAGCAGGGCGGTGCGGGTGGCGACACTAGGAGCGGTCTCATCTGCCCCTGCGTGGCCCTCGCTCTCCTGGCCGCTGTCAGACGGGCATATTCACTGGGGCGTTGTACAAGTCGCAAACAGTCTGATTTCGAAACACTGCCGTCTCGGCTGCGAATACTGCGGATCTCACGATATTGGCGTGCACGGCAGGTGATCCCTGCCTGGGTTACACAAGCGGACTTTCACGTGTTGTAACTTGACAATTTCATGCAGAACTTTGGCATTTGATCCAACCTGGGCACGCGACGCGAAGCCCATCTGCAACCATCACGGAGGGCCCGTTGCCAAACCGAGAACGGGTCGGCTGGCCCACAGTGCCGTGTAATCGCAGCATCAGGGCCACCCCAGATGCTGGCTGGACAAACACAGTGTCTCCACCGTCAGGGAACATGGGGGAAGAAGAGGCAAAATGGTTCCTGACATAGTCATGCAGCATGCGGGGATGTGCTGCTTGAGACTTGAAATATCGATCAGATCCTGACCTAGCCGGGTGTGCGGCCAGCGGCCAAAAAAATGGGCAATTGGGGCAATTCTGGACTGGGCTTTTTTATTTTTTTTGAAATGGAAGGCCAATCTTGGATTGGCCTTGAAAATTGGCCTTTTTTTTCCTCCGATTTTTTCTGGCCAATTTTTGAGGGGTCCTGGTCGCTTGGTAGGGCTGATGCTGGTATCCCCAAGGAGACGCTGTCCCTGTATGTCAAGAATTTCACTTCGAAGAGTAGGTCTCAGCCCGACGCATCGCTGGAAGAGTACCTCGCGTGTCGGGATGCGGTGATGCATTGGCGAGCTGCAAGGAACAGATGTTCACTACCGTGGCCTCCGGCGGCTGGGGGGCTCCGCCCCCCAGACCCCCCCTATGGCATGTAACTGTTGCAAACAAGTCATTGCGTGCACGGGATTGTGGCATGGTCCTGAAACGCATTTTTTGATCCATCCTCCGGCACCCGAGGCTGGGTCCGAGCACTGATCTCTGACGGAGGAACCGGGAGGGAACTCATTCAATGCGAGACTGGCAAGTAAAAGAATCTGGAAATAAATCGGGAAGTCGGGCTGAGAGTGTGGTGTGGCACTGCAGCGTCACGCAGGCCCGGATACCTGCCAGGGTGACGTCAGCGGGCGCGCGAAGCGCGCCCGCTCCAGAGCTGACCAGGGGTGGTTTTTATTTTGGGAGGCCTGTCAGAGGAGGGGGCGTACCCCCCTATTTTTCATTTTTTTGGGATGCGTTCCCCTCGAATTGCCCAATTGAAAATCAGGAAATTGCCCATTTTTTTGAGCGCTGTGTGCGGCGCGGAGGATAGGTGCGCTGCAGCCTTTTTTTCTCTTTGCCGTGGCCTGGAAACAGGCACGTAGCTTGAAATTGGATTTTCAGATTTTTGCTGGTTCTGCTGGTCTGGGGAATTTTCCGGCGCTTCGCCCAAAATCTTGTCCTGACCGAACACCGGGTTCTCCGGAGCGCGTCCGGAGGCACGGAGTACACAGCGCCAGTGGGTCTTCGCTACGGTGCCGAAACGGTGTGTTGGTGATTTTCCTATGCATGCATAGGAAGAAATCGCCGAACTTTGACGAAAACTTGACGGTAGCGAAGAACCCCACAGTCGCATATTGACAAGCACAAGCCACAGGGGGGTCTGGGGGGCGGAGCCCCCCAGCCGCCGGAGGCCACGGTAGTGAACATCTGTTCCTTCCGGGCTGAACACGGTGTGGATCTCTCCGACATCAGGTCGGAACCCAGTCCTGCGCGGGAAGCAGTCCTCGGGAGCCGAAGCCCTCGTGGTTCGGGCCTGCTGCAGGGTACATCTTCGGCTTGGTGTGAGGGAAAACCCCCCCACCAAAAAAAATGCTGGGGTTTCCCGGATTTATACTTTTTTTTCTTCCCCCCCCCAGACCAGCAACATAGGCAACTGCTGGTCTCGAGACCAGCTGGACCCCCCAAGCTACATGCCTGCCTGGAAACCGTACCCTTTCGCTGTACGGTAGACACCCTGTCCAGCAACTTTGTGGGATGACATATCCGCACTACTTTAGTTGCCGAGGGCAGTCAGCCCACATACTGACACAGAGATAAGGCTCCCCACGCTTGCAAGCCGTACGCTTGCAAGCGGTGGTGAAGAAGAGGCTAGCTTGGGACGAGGTCAGGGCCACAGGGGGCGGCAGTGTTGCGATGTGAATAGGGGTCTGAGACAGGACCTAGACACGCCCCATGCATTGTGGGGGCTCGAAAGAGGTGGTATAGACGGGAAGCAGTTCCTCGCTGAGTTTCCCAGCAACGTGGCTGCAGGGAAAGGGCGAGCCGGAGGCAGAAAGGTCGGGTTGGCGGAGGGGTGGGTGTGCCACAGGCATGGCCGCACCACTGGGTGGGAAGCAACAATTGACATTGACTTAGCACAAAGTCAGAACGACAGGACTGTTGTTTGTGCAGGGATAATCATGACACCCGATGCCGAAGGCGGGTCGTGATGACCTCAGGCTCGTCGATCGAACAGCTCAGGTCAGCCATCTCCGTCTGGGTGATTCGGTCCAAAGGGGGTAGCTTGTACAGCGCACGTTCGACAGGGTCGGTGAAGAGGGCCTTGGTGATGTCGGGCATGTTGCGGGGCCACCAGTTGCGCTGTGCTGCGGAGACCATGAGGGCGGGAACCAGGATGGTGCGGATCACAAACGCGTCCAGCAGGACCGACACGCTGAGGATCAGCCCGAACTGCTTCAGCGTCATCTCCGGGGCGAAGAGCAGCCCGCTGAAGGCGATGACCATGATGACAGCAGCACCGGAGATGGTGGGGCCCGTGCGCGCCACCCCCAGGATCACTGCCTCCACGTCGCTGTAGCCCTGCATGCGCAGCTCCTCCACCCGCGTCAGGAGGAAGATGTCGTAGTCCAGCCCCAGCGCGATGCACACAGGCAGCACCACGGCGGGCACGGTGAACGCAAGCCCGTCGTTCTCAAACAGCTCCAGGTCGGGGATCGCCCACCACAGCGCCTTCGTCTGGAACGCAACCACCGCAATGCCCAGCGTCACCAGCACTGTGTACAGCAGCGCAAAGGCCAGGCGGAACGGCAGCACCGCACTCCGGAACACAACCCCCACAAACACCATCACACACACCATCACCAGCGACACCACGACTGGGGTAATGTTGCCCAGGGCTTGTGCTACTTCATATTCGGTCGCAGATCTACAGTTCAATCGGAAGCGGTACTTCCCTTCCAGCTTGTGGTTGATGGCGTCGATGCGAGCCCTCATAGCAGGATACCACTTCCCTCCACGCGCACTCTGCAGTTCGAAGGGCACATAAATGAGAAGGAGTGTCGATGTTTTGGCCTTCACCCACTCCTCTTCAGCCACACGGTACCTGTAGCCTTGTGCACCCTCCTGCATCGACTGCCTGTACGCCAGATCGACCTTCTTGCCATCGAAGTATGCGATGGACCAGACCAGTTTTGGGTTCACAAGGTCAGGATCCGCAATACCGTCGAAGGATTCAAACACTGCATCGCCCACCTTGTGCAGTACATCGAACGCCTCCGGCTCGTAGACAGTGGCGTTCGGCTCGAGAACCTGAAGCGCGATGTAGTTGACCGTCAGCAGGCCGGGTGCAATGCCGTGCTGCTCGAGCTCCCACCCCACACGCATCGAGTCACTGATCGGCAGCCCGTAGTTCCGGTTCATTGAGATGTTCAGGAAGGGCACCGCCACCATGAACGGCAGTCCGATCAACATCGCCACAACTGTTGTGCGACGCGGGTTGCGTGCCACGTGGCACGCCAGGCGGAACCACGCTGTGTCCTCTTCCCGGGTGTATCCTTCTTGCATGAGACAGGCAGTAGGGAGAAGGGCAGAGGCTTGGTGATCCAGGGCGGAACCACGCCGTGTCCTCTTCCCGGGCGTCTCCTTCTTGCATGAGGCAGGCAGCAGGGAGAAGGGCAGAGGCATGGTGATCCAGTTCCCGAAGATGACCAGAAGGGCGGGTGTGACGGCGAGGTTTGTGAAGACGGTGACTGCGGCGGCAATGCCGGTGCACACCGACGCAACACGCAGAGGCGGCACAGGCAGAATCACACCCGAAAGGAACGACATGCACACCAGCACACCCGATACCAGAACCGTGTGTCCGGTGTGGATTGTCATATCCAGTGTGGCCCCCCACACGCCCATCCCATTGTCGCGTGACTCGTTGAATCTTGTCAGGAGGAACAGGCTGGCATCGATTGACAGTGCCACGCACAGGCTGGCCATCACCTCCGTCACAGACGAGGTGAGGCCCCACTTCGCAGCAACAGGCATTGCGGCTGCATACGAGCCCCCGAGCGACAGCACGATGCCCACAAATGGGATCATCAGCATACGCAGCGATCGCAGGAAGTAGAGAAGCACGCAGAACGCGAGGGGAAGTACAGTCATCTCCATCTGTGTCATCGCCTTCAACGGATCGCCTGCCTCTGCCTTCATCATGATGCCCCCGGTCACACCGCACGCATAGCCCAACTTGTCGCCTGTGATGGTCCCATTCGGCGGCACTGCGTCAAGGATGTGGTCAGCAACAACACCCCTGTAGTTCCCCAGCTCGGTGTAGTTCACAACAATCCGCTCCGGCTGACCCAAATCACCCTTCAGGTGACTCGCATAACTCTTGGCCACCTTCTGCTTGATACGGGACATCGGGAAGAAGACCGTCGACCGGTTATCCGGGCTGAGCAGTGAACCCTTGTCGTTGTGGTCTCCGCACCCACGGAAGTAGCTCTCGACGTATGTCCCAATCGCAGAACCGTCAGCCTGCATCACATACTCGAGAGTATTTGCGGTGAGCCAGTCGGCGTACCGCTGCAAGGCATCATTCGCATGGATGTCGATCGGGGATGTGACCACCAGTGCAAGGTATCGGTCGTACCTGCCCAGGCTGTAGTGCTTCTCGACATACTCTCTGTCTGCCTCCACGACGCCCCCACTCACAGGGTTGAGGTGCACACCCTTCACGTGAAAGATGTCCCCCGACAAGTTCAGGAAGACGGCCCCCAGGAACACCCACACCGCCAGCATCAGGCACCCGAAGTACCGTGCCCACAGCGGTGTGGACGCCGTCCACGGCTTGGCCCACATCCCACCGGAGGCACAGTGGCCTCCAACTGCACGCCCCGCACCTCCTGCCAGGTTGGTGTCGAGTGGGTGGGGTGTATTTGGCACTGTTGGGGAAGAGAGGAGAGAGGGGGCTTATTGGTTGGGATTGTTGCCGGCAAAAAACACAACACCAATGACGCGATTGAGGGGGGTGGGGGGTGGGGGGTCATCCTGAGTTGGGCCCACGCCCGAAGCGCCAATAAAGAACCTGCGCCGGTGCAAACCCTTTGCAGAAACACCGACCTCCCCACCCCCCCCACGCAACAGGCGCGTTGGGGAGGTGTCCTCACGGGTCTCAGAAGAACAGAACCCGCAGCAACTGCGATTCATTTCATTCATCCCGACTTGATGCGTTGACGTTTCCACCACCACCACCACCGCCTCTCGTTCTCTCTCTCTCGACCCCTTCAGCGAGAAGATTTCAAAGCACACAAGATGGGCTCCAGGGTGCTATCCGATGGCGCCGTGCTGTACCCCTTCGCCAGCTGCCGGAGCAGCGCGACATCATCACTCCGAAGCCCCAGCAGACGCGCAACCCTCTGTGAGCAGAGGAACTGCACACACTGCGTCACATTCCGGAACACCGGGGCGTCGTGCACCGCAGCCCTGTCGAAGTCAAGCAGAAGAACCCGCGCCGGAAACACGCCCCCCACACCCTTGCCTGGGAAGACGAGGATATGCCTCTCAGGGTGCGTCCCTTCGCTCTTCACGATCCCCAGCCTGTCCAGGGTGCGGCACTGCCCCAGGAGTTCTGCCACAACCGCATCGGCACAGGCACCTGCACCGGAGGCCTCCAGAAAGGCGGCAACCGGCAGCCCCCCGCCGCACCACTCCAGGAGAACCCGGGCTTCTGTCGACAGCGGGTGAAGCGCCGGGCCGACCCCCTCGGGGTTGCACAGCCGCAGCGCCCGGATCTCGCGGGCGTAGTGCCCGGCACATCCTGCCGACGCCGCCACCCCACCCCGGGGCAGCTTCACAGCCAGCACCTCCGGCTGCGAAGCTGGGGTCTGCCGCCCCCCCGGGGTGCCAGCAGCAGGGTCGGGCTGCCCGAGGATGCACCGAAACACGACAGAGTGCTTCCCCGCATGCGCCGGGCTGCTGAAGCAGGGCCGCCCCACACCCGCCGGCCCCCCCCGGAGGTTGGGGAATCTGGAGGAGACACCCCAGTCCGACCACCGCTCTGCGGCGCCCTTCCGGGTCTCGCGTGGGGACAGAGCTGCGTGGCGCGCGACAACACGCAGCCACCGTGTGGCTGCGAGGAGGGGCGCCAGGGCGGGATCGAGCAGGGGAGTGTAGGCGGTGTGGGTGTGGGGGTTGGGGGTGCCAGATTCATCAGGGGATTTCCGCTTCCGGGCATTCTGCCCGGCAGCGGTGGGCTGGGCGAGCGGGCGGTTCTCGCGTGGGGGAGGCACGCCTCCTCCATTTGATATAGCTGGCGGCGCACCGCTCAGCGCGGCTGCGGCGCGGCGGGCTGCCCGGGAGGGCCTCCTGGGTGCCGTGGGGTTGGTGCCGCCGCCGCCGCCGCCGCCAACCTCCCCGCGGGGCGGAGCCCCGCTCCCCAGGAGAAAGTCCTGTATGACGATCACCCACTCCTCGACACCCAGCCCGGCAAGCGGGCCCCGGCTCTGCGGAGAGCTCATCACCCGCTCCTCCGGTGGTGGCATGGTGTGTCGTTGTCCGGGGCACCCCCCGCTTCCTCCTCCTCCTCCTCCCCCGCTTCCTCGTGAGAACAGGGAGGGGTGCAGCAAAAAGGGGGGTGTAGTTGCATGTCGAGAGTGAACAAAGGCAACGGCAAGCGGAGGGGTGGGGTGGGGGGGGGGGGGGGGTGGGGGTTTAGTGAAGTGGAAGTAGGAAGTCGAAGGAGGGCCAAAAAGGGGTTGATGATGGGGTTGGGGCGGAGGTGGGGGCAATGGGGGTCGGACAGTAGCGCACGTTCTCTTCTCTGCCGAGCTCCCGGCCTGAAACGCTCTTTTTTTCATCTCTTTCACCCCTCCCCCCTCCCTCTCGGTGTTTTGAGCTTTTTGTGGTTTTTTTGCGGGTGGGGGGGGGCGAGTGGGTCACAAAATAAGGAACTGGTGCACCGAATGTGTTGTATTTGTTGCTTGAGTTCTTGTTGTTGTTGGGGGGGGGGGGGGGGGGTGGGGGTGCTACCCGGGTGTCATGGCCAGCCACCCCCCCCCCCTCACCCCCCTCCACCTCCATCATCTGCAGGGGATGCATCTGGGGTAATGTATTGGCCACAGACACCCAGGTCGTGAACACACGGGAGGCAGATCTCGATAAGTGCTGAAAAACTATCTGTGCCCCCGCTGAATCGTAAAGTGACAGCAAAACGAGACAACAAACCAATTACTGCTGAAAGTTGTTTTGTTGGAACGCAGACCCCACTCTTTGTGTACACCACTCCCCGGTCTGATGAAGTGGTGTGAGTGGGGACGCACGATCCAGCTAAAGGCACAGAAAGTTTCCCCAGTTGGCTACGCCAAACTAACAACAAAAAAAATCGAACAGCGCAACTTTTCTTTGGAACACGGGGGGGGCGGGGGTGGGGGGCGCCGGCAGGCGGAACGGAGAAACCCTCCTCAGGCAAGCTCCCAGGCTGCACAGTCCTGCCGAAAGAACTCTCGCTTTCGAGGCGCTCAACACGGCACACACACCCCCTACAAGCAACAAACAACCTCACACACGGTGAATCCCATATATAGTAGTGCAGATCGCGCCAGGGCACGCCAGAGCGTGCTCTGCTCTTGACGTGCTCTCCACTGCACACACGCGAGGCCATGGTATTTGCCTTTGTATATCGGGAGCGCACCAAAAAAAATTGCCACCTGCTCTTTGGTGGGGTCTCCCGCACCATCACACACACGTAGTTAACACGGAGGGAAAGATATGGCGTGGTGGGGGGCAAAAAAGAAGCGTAGCAAACTGTGATTCCTTCAGACGTCTTCATATTTTGATGCGTTGACCGGAAGGGGAGGGGGGGCAGCCACTCACGGGACGTGCAAACGGGCTGCACCGGATACCCCCACACCACTGGCGATATCAAAAACGCGGCTCTCGGATCTCTGGTGGAGGCAATAGCGAAGCGTTTTTTTCGAAGGGAAATTTTACTTTTTTGCGCATCACGGCAACCACACAAAAAAATATACTGGGCACGCAGGGGTGCACTATAACACTACACGCGGAGACTGCCCTCACGCGACAACCACCTGGGACAAAAGAAGTTCTCTTCCCTTCCTCCCCCCCCCTCCCTCGTGTGTGGTACGAGTATCCTTCGTAGCAACAACTGAGTGGGAAGTACACTCGCACCCTATATCGCTGCCTAACCTACAACATCAGATATGTCACCAGCGAGTTCCGGGGAAGTGCGGCATGCCAGAGAAGGCAAAAGGGAACCGTGCGCCCCACTGTAACCACGGTTGCAGAGAGGGGATCTGTGATCTTGAGGCGATGCGAGAGGAAGGCTCCGGCGAGTGGTTTGTCTATGGTGCGGGGGTGCAGAGAAGCGCGGAGAAAATAGCACGGCCTCCCTTCACCCCCACCCTGTGCAGCTGGACCCCCCTTTTCACGCAGAAAAGGAAGCATGTGGAGGGGGGAATTGGGGTCGTCGGAACCACTGCTGCGCTTAGGTTTTTTAACCACGCCATGAAATCGTTCAAAATAACAGATCACACCGACACAGGTTTGGCACAGAGCAGGAGTCTCTGCGGGAATCTCGAGACGGGTGTGCGTGTGTGGTGCCATTACACGACGCGGTGGCCGGTGACCCGGCTCGGATCGGAAGAAACTAATAGTCAGCAGCAAGCTGCTCTCTGTAGGACCTCGGGGCTGGATGTCACATCCAGCCCTTCATGCCGAGTCGATACACCCCGGAAGAAATGCACACAGTCAAATTGCACAGCATTCACACACGCGGGTGTGTGTTGTGTTGTGTTGTGTTGTGTTGTGTTGTGTTGTGTTGCTGAAAGAAGATGGGGGGGGGGGTGCAAAAAAGTTAAAACTCGGGCAAGGCAAACAAATGGAAGATGCATCGGCGACAAAGGCAAGAAGGTACCATCGCAGCAGGGGTGGTGGTGGTGGTGGTGACTTTCACAAGGAGCGAAACACTCCCACCCCTACAATTGAACGATTTTTTTATTCGAGTCGTACAGTCACCCCCCCCCTCCCCCCCCCCCCCCCCCACAACGAACGCAACAGCCACGCAACACGCGGTTTTGCTTGCCCCATAAAGCACACCGTTAGCCTGACCGTTACGAGACGGACAGGGCGGAGATCTAAAACCCACCCACCCCCCCCGCCACCGATCGACACCTCCCCCCCCCCCCGTCCACCCGAAGAGAGGTTTGGGCGATAAACGTGTGTCGAACTGGCAGGAGGGAAGAACACATGACACGCAAATTGACACTGGGGTCACTTTTCTGTACTGTCTGTACTGCATCAAAGCAAGCATCCCCCCCTCCCCCATGTCCCGCAGCATTTTGATTTGAAAAATGGGTTCCTGGGGGGGGGGGGGGGGAAATCCCCCTCTCCCACAAGCTTCTTCTCTGGATGGTTGCACTTTTCCTGTTATGCCTGCATCCTTGACAACGTGCAGCTTACAGTAAGCCCCCCCCCCACGCCACATTGTTTAGCCCAGGGGGATGTGTGCACACCCACTCCGGGAATGAAGCGCGAGCTGTGCTCTTTCTGCCCCACCCCACCCCACATTGGCACACGGGAATTTTAGACAAGTTGCGATTGCAACAGACACGCGGGTGACTGAACAGATCGGTGGGAAAGGTGGGCGGGGGAGAGAGGGGGCGGAAGGGGGGGGTGGGGGGTGGGGGACGCTGGCGCAGGTAAATCAATCAACCCGAGAACAGCCACTGCGGCAAGCCAAAGCATGGCCGCCACAACTCCCAGAGCAGCCAAAAAAAATAGTCCGCGAGACTGAGAGCGACGGGCCCCAGCACACACAACGGGCGGATGTATCGGGAGGCAATGCGGAGTGCGATGAGCGACCTACCTTTTTTTTAAAAAAAATACGGCCTCAACTTGCTGCACGCCGCATCCTGCCCGCCCACTCACACTCAGCAACTGCAGGATGACTTCTTCACCCCAGGGAGAGCGTCACGGGACTCCGTCAGAATTCCACGCTTTGCCGCAGTGTTCTTGTGTGGACCTTCATCCTCGTCATCCTGTCCGGACGCGTCGAGGTTGTTTTCGTAGATATGCTGGACGAGCGTGCTGATTGCCTGGTCCACATTGACGCCAGTCTTCGCCGACACCTCATGCACTGAGTGGAATTGGTGCTCATGCGTGAGCTGCTGCTGCTTGTTGTGCGACAGCGCCACAGACTGCGGGAGGTCCGCCTTGTTCCTCACAAGGATGCATGGGATGGACCCACCTCCGGGGAGGAACACCTTGTGGTCGATATCGGCTTTCCACTCCAGCGCACCCTCGAGTGTGGAGTCACGTGTCCCGTCGTAAACGATAACTGCACCAACCGCCTGGTTGTAGTAAACACGCGTGAGGTTTTTATAGCGCTCCTGCCCCGCAACATCCCAAAGCTGGACGCGTATTGTGGTGTTCTGCGCGACATCGTAGATCTCCTTGAGGCTGAAGTCCACCCCAATTGTTGCCTTATAGTTCGGGGCCCACAGGCCGTGGGCATACCGCTTCACAAGACTCGTCTTCCCAACCCCGACATCGCCGACCACCAAGATTTTGTACAGCAGCTCTGTCTTGTCACCCTCTGCCATCGCGCCCTCCCTTTTTTGCGATCCCGCTCTGCCGCAGCCAGCCGCCCTGCCCTACTGCCCCCGCCTAACGGTCCTTTGGGTCGTCTACACAGAGGCGACACACCGCTCTAATGGGGAAGAATTCACTCTGCCCCCCGACACCGCCGCTCTCCCGTTTGGCTTGCCCTGGAGCCACCAAATTCCGCTTCTTCACAAAGCGGGTTGGCGGGAGCAAGGAACGCACACACCCCCGTGTGGGTTATATCCCTGGCAGTTTCTGGGGGACTTTAGCTCCGGCTGTGCTTCAGATAACTGAACGATGGTTATCGGAGAGAGCCTTACTGTGTGCCTGTAGGAGGAGGAGTGATAGGCAAACAAAACACAAATGATTTTGTGTGGGAGGGGAGGTGGGGTGGGTGGGTTTGGGCATTGCATGTGGCATGTGTAGGCGTACCGCAGGAATGTGAACAACTCGTGTGGAAGCGTCGTATAAACCAAGCCCCATGTGAGTGAGAGAAGAGGGTCAAGACGAAGGAGGGTGGGGTGGGTGGGGGAAACCCGCTTCCACATATTTTGACCGATTTTGAGCGTAGTGTTTCAGCCAGAATTCCTTAACGCACCGACACCGACCCCCCCCCCCCCACCCCTCCCCCTTTTTTTTGGAGCCTCCACCGGAACAAATGGCGAGCCACACCCTCGGCTCGTCCGTCGTGTTAGGGGAAGGGGGGGGTTCCCCTCCCCAACCAATCCCACCCCCACCCCACCCCGTTTCCCGGCCTTTCCCGACCTTCGCCTTCTTCAGTTTGATGGAGGGGTGGGCTCGAGAGGCATAACCTTCCTGGCGAAAGTCAAGAAGAGGTGCGATTGAAAAGGTCTCCCGTAAGGCGAGGCTTCTGTTGACATGAGAAACGAATGAGACTTCAGGGGTTGGGGGGGGGGGGCGGGACGGGGTAGGGTATGGTGTGTGGTGTGGTGGGGAGGGGAGGGGGGGAGGGGGGGGGGAGGGGAGAAGTCACGGTTGCCTGCACGCATGCAGAGCAGGGATCACCTGGTGTGGACACCAGTGCAATTCCGAAAGATATGGGCGGTGGGATAGGTGGGGGGTGGGTGGGGTGGGTTGGCTGCGCACGGCGCACTTCAAGCCGGCGGAGCGGGTGTCTGAAAGAGGTCGCTTTCTTTTCAGCGGGTGCCAAATACCCGCTAATTTGACACCCGTTTAGACACTCTTCCCGTCGGCTGAAGTACAACGTGTGGGTCGGGTGTCGGGGAGAGGGGGGGGAGTGGGGGATCGGGGGGCCAATATCAGCGGCCCTCCCATCCCCCCCACGCCCCCAACCCCGCTGGGATCTTTGAAGGATCTTTGAAGTTGCAGTAAAAAAATAATATAATAATCATGGCAACAAACCAAAAACGGCTGCCCCGCAAGTCGTTTTGTCGGAAACGCAAGGCCCCACTCTCGAAGCATACCGCTACCCAGGGCAACCCGCTGGAGTGGCGTGAGAGGAGTGGGTCGTAAGACGGCAGCAGGTAAAAAGGCACAGAACAACAGGTTCTCCCCCCCCCCCCCTCCTCCCCCGAGCTACGGCCAGGCATGTCGCTAAGCGTCGACCGTCGACCCAGTGATTTTGGGTTTCCCCCCCCCATAAAAAAGCGTCGACCCAGTGGACTGGGTTGACGCTTGGTCGAGGCTTGGAGCGTCGACCTAGTGGAACTGGGTTGCCATTCAAGCCTGGACCAAGCGTCAACCCATTTATTACACTGGGTCGACGCTAACCTAGCGTTGGCCCGGTTACACTGGGTCGACGCTCACCAAGCGTCGACCAAGCGTCAACCCACTTTCACTGGGTCGACGTCGAAGAGAGTATGGTTTTGCAGGAACAGATGCTCACTACCGTGGCCTCCGGCGGCTGGGGGGCTCCGCCCCCCAGACCCCCCTGTGGCGTATGTCTCGTACTCAAGTCATTCGATTCCCACCGGGTCAGGGAATCCACCCACTCCAGTAGCCTCAGGAGGACGCAGCCAACTCACACAGAATCTGTACGCCCACAGTGAACAGATGCTCACTACCGTGGCCTCCGGCGGCTGGGGGGCCCTGCCCCCCAGACCCCCCATCTCGCGTGCCCGTCTAGTAACCAAGTCCTTGCGCTTTGACGGCCGTGACATATCAGGGGGCAGCGTCGAAATCATGGTCCCGAAAGCCATTTTTTGGTTTCCTCCGGCACCCGACGGCGCGAGCGGGAGAGGAACCACGGAAGGAACCCAGCGCCTCACACCGTGCCCACCTAGTGGTCCACCGATGGGAAAATTTGGCAACAACACGAGCGCGCGCGAAGCGCGCGCGAGAAAAATTGACCCCTAGTGTTTTCCCCCCTGATCCCCCCCCCCCCCAAAACAGGAGCGTCAACCCACCAAATCTCCAAAATCGAAAAGTTAGCGACAGGCCTGAGCTACGGCTATGCCGAATCATCAAAAGCGCTACTACGCTCGTTCTGCAGCTTTGCTTCCGATACCTCATTGCGTTGACGCTTCATTCACACGTTGCGGTTTGAACGATTTGAACGATTTTTTTGGGCACGGTCTTAGCAGCCCCTCCCCGGTGAGTGAGAGGGCCGTCTTCCTTTGGTTCTTCGTGTTGTAGCTTTGGAATAGCGGGCTGGGATCGCGGGGTGTCCCCTAGAGGTGCACAACGCGAGAGCAGGGGTCCGCTATTCAGTCGAAGTTCGCGGTTTTGCTTGTGGTCGGGAGACCCTTTTTGAGGCACACACATTACAGGACATGCCACACACACACACACAGGAGGAGAGAGGGATACACGGGCAGGATGTCACAGGCCGACCTCCACGGGGTCTCCTCCGGTAACACCGGCCCCCAGGCCGGTGGCCAACAGGCCGCCCCCCTGCCCCCCCTCGTTTTCAACGAACCCCGGGAATACACCCTCGGGCCCCTCCCCCCCCTGTACCGCGCGGCGCATGTCCGCGCCATCCTCCGCCATCTCCAGTGGGAGGCGCATGTCGAGGAGCCGAAGGACGGCGTAGCCGTCGTCATCGCGGACAGCCCCCCCCCCTCTGGCACCCCCCCCACATGGTCGGTGCAGGTGAACGGCAAGGCCGTGGCCCTCACGGACACGGCGATGCTGGAGGAGGAGAAGCGGCGGCTGGCGGAGGAGCGGAAGAAGGGAGAGGAGCTGGACCGCCTCAAGAGGCGGTACGACGGCCTCCAGGCCAGAGTGCGGGAGGAGCGCGAGGCGGCGGCGAAGGCGGGCCGGGCCGCCAAGTCCAGGACGCACCTGGGGAAGACCGGACGCGGGGGTGGCGCCGCAGCGGCTGCGCAGCAACACGCGCAGCAGGCCCGCCAGCGCGTGGAGCGGCTCCAGAAGGACCTGGAGCGTCTGGGCCGCCGCCTGGTGGCCCTCGGCCATGACCCCGCCGCAGCCACCGCCGCCGCCACCGCAGCTGACCCCGGCGCCAGTGCCCCCACGCAGGACGGCGTACCCGCGCTGCAGCAGGAGGTGCAGCGCCTGCATGATCTGCTCAAGGAGCAGCAGAGACAGCAGGACCTGCAACGGCAGCGCCTTGAGCAACAACTCGCTGCACAACAAGGCCACCAGCAAGCGACCACGCAAGGGGAGCGCGCCGAAGTGCGGCGACTTCAACAGGAGCTTGGGGAGCAGAGGGCAGCCGCGCAGGAGGAGCACGCCGAGGTACGGCGACTCCATCAACAGCTCGGGGAGCAGCAAGCCCGGCAGGATGAGCTCCTGCAGCGCCTGGCAGCCCAGCAGCGCCAGCTGGACGACCTCCAGGAGCGTCCCGCCGCGACCCCCCCTCAGCCTGGCACGCCGAAGGCTGTGCGCGAGCTGAAGACGCAGCTGGAGGGGCAGGGCGTGGAGCACGCCCGAGTGCACGGGGAGCTGCGCGGCCTGCTTGTTGGCCTGCGCAAGGACGCGGAGAGCGGCCTCGGGGAAGAGCGCCGCAGGGGTGAGGCCCTCGGCGGGAGGGCGGCGAAGCTGGAGGCGAGCCTCCGGGCAGTGCGGGAGCAGCTGCAGCAGCACGCCACCCGCCACGACCAGGGCGAGGAGCACCGCAACGCCCTGCTCGCGGAGGTGCAGGGGGCCCGGGAGGCGATGCTGGGGCTGCAGGGGAGCGTGGGGGAGGCGCAGCAGGCACTGCCCCAGCTCCAGGCGAAATCCCTGCAGACGGGGATGAGCGGCCTCCGCAAGGAGCTCAAGTCCTTCAAGGACGAGCAGAGGAGGGTGAGCAGCGCGGGGCAGGCAGAGGTCGCCCGCATCACGGCCGCGCTGAGCGAGCAGCAGCAGAAGGGGGTGGAGCTGCTGTCGCGTATGGCCGCCGTCGCCGATGAGGGGCGCCTCAGCCAAGCCCAGGCGGACGCGCGCCTGACAGCCGCCCTCGCCGACGTGCAGGCGACAGCGCAAGCGACTGCGGAAGGCCTGCGGGCCGCGAGCGAGCAGCAGCTGGGCGAGCTCCGGGAGGAGCTGGGCAGGCAGCGCGTGGGCAACGATGCCCAGCAGGCCATGGTGGCGGACGGGCGGCGGCAGCTGGAGGGGATGCGCGCCGAGCTCGCTGAATCACAGCGGGCAGTCGCGGAGGAGACGAGGGCGCACCTCGCCGAGCTCCACCACCACTACCATGCCCAGCCCGCCCGGGGGAGGCCAGGTGAGCAGCGCAGGAGCCGGTGCCGCTCCCCGCGGCGGGCCCGCAAACGCGAGGGCAGGGACACCTCCAGGGAACGGGAGAGGGCCTCGGCGACCCTGCAAGAGGTCATCCGCGAGGATGCGCAGGTGAGGGAGGCGCTGCTCCATGCAAATGCAACGGCAACGGCAGCAACAACAACAGCAACAACGGCGCCACCCCCCCCAGTGGCGGCAACAGCGGAGCCGGCCAAGACTGAAACGGCAGTCGCGCCACCACCGGCGGGGGCTGACCAACCTGCCCCTACAGCCAACGCTGACCTCGAACCCCCCGCGTCTGATAGCAACAACAACACCACCACCGCCACCTCCGCAGCGCCCGCAGCCGCCCCTGCGCCCGGGGATACACCCGTGCCCGCACCGCAGCAGCAGCAGCAGCCTGACCCCGGATGCGGAGGCGAAGGGCAGCCCCCGGCGTCCGAGCAGCTACCCCCCCCTCAGCAACCCGCGCTCGGGAACAAAGGGGCCGAGGCCGGACAAGGGGACGCGGCAGCTGATCAGGACGTCAACGACACACCCCGGGTGGCGGGGAAGGGCGCGGGCAAGAACGGCAAGGCACCCCGACTGTGGAGGGGGGCTAAGCGCTACACCCCCTACTAGGGGGTGAGGCGCCCCCTCAAGGGGGGACCCGGCCTACACCCTAAGGCTTCCGGTTCCCCCGGCGGGGGCGCCGACCAGGGGATAGGGGGAGCGCCCGTGGCGCAGCACCCTCTCGCCGCCGGCGAACCCTCCCCACAACCCCCCCATAGAAAACCAAAACCCGCAGGGACAGGAGTAACCTCTGCGGGACCCTTAGATAGAGCGAGAGAGCATAGAAGCCACGCCCCTGGGGCAGGAGAACCCCGGGGGCTTCGGGGAGGAGGGGGACAGGAGTACTCCCCCTCCTCAGTAGAGCAGGACGACCGATGGCTGGCAGAGATGGCGCAACGACTGCTGGCAGTGCGAGAGGCGGTGGCGAAAGATGGCAACTGCCAATACACCGGCCTCGCGGTGCAATGTGCGGGATGGACGGCGGCCTCTCTCAGAGCAGCTGTAGTCGAAGCCCTGGGACAGGACGCCGAGAGGCGAGCAACCTACGCGCCCGATATAGATGACCCCCGGGCACCCCCGTCCTACGACGACTACATCGCGGCGCAGGCACAGAGCGGGGTCTACGGGGACGGGGCTACACTCAGGGTAGCGGCTGAGGTGTTGGGGGCCCAGGTGTGGGTACTCGGCACTACGGATAGGCTGTACCTGGGGCGCGTCGGGTCAGGCGACAAAGTGATATGCCTCACGTGGAGGCCCTTCCACTACGACGTGCTGCGCATCCCCCTCACGCTAGCCAGGGAGTTAGCAGCCTCCACCACAAACAGATGGAAACTCCCCACCGCGACTCCCACCCCTCCTCCAGTAGCTCCAACCGCAACCGCTGCTACCACAATCTCCCCGTTACGCGGCCCTGCTCCCAGGCCGCCGCCGCGACGCCCCGCGCCGCGGCCAGCGTCTCCTGGGGTACTCAGGGTGGCGTCAGCCAACGTCACGTCGCTGTCAACCCACTTGTGTGATGTGGCGGACCTGAAGGCAGACGTTGTGGCCCTGCAAGAAACACGTGTCCCGGACCCCAGCAAGGGCACGCTCAGCAGCTACTTCGCGGCCCACGGCTGGTCCATGCACTGGGGTAAGGGCATGCCCAAGGTCAAGGGGGCCAATGGCTACGAGCAGACCCGACCCGGAGGAGTGGCAGTCATGGCAAAAGAGGGCCTGGTAGCGCAAGTGGTGCAACCGAAGACCAAGCTGGAAAAGAAGCTGCATGACAGTACCCGCCTGGTACACGTGGTGCTCGCAACCAGTAACGGCAAGACAGCGCTCCACATCCTGTGCGTTTATGGTCACTCTGGGATGGAGGTGCGAGTGCAGCGGGAGACCCTCCTGCAGGAGGCGCTGGACCTCGCAGCCGGCCTGGGGCAGGTGCCCGTGTTGCTGCTGGGGGACCTCAACACCAACCCGGAGACCAGTGCCGTCCTATCCCAGGCCTGCCGGGTGGGTGGTTGGACCGATGCGGCGGTCTCATACGCAGAGCTGAAACAGCAGGAAGTTCGGAACACCTGCTGGGCATCGAAGGAAGGCACCAGACTGGACATCTGCCTGCTGAACCCCTGCGCGGCGCCGGCCTTGCGCTCCGTCGAGGTGGCAGAAAAGGGCGAATACGGCATCCCCACGCACTGCCCGCTCTTCGTCGACCTCGATCTCGCCGCCTTCCGCCGACCGAAGCAAATCTGCATCCTCCCCGCCCCCTTTCCTAAGTGCAGGCCCACGCTCGGGGGCGCTGCCGCCAGAGAGGTGCTGCTGGATGTGCTAACCGCAGAGGAAACGAAAGAGGGTGCAACAGGAGCGCAACTCCTCCGCCGGGCCTCAGCCTGCAGCGAGAACTTCCTGAAGCGTGTCCACGTGGGCCAACTCGGAAGGCAGGAAACGGCGTACACGGGCAGGGCGGAGGGTTACCACATGCAGCGGTCGAGGGTGGCCACCAAACACCGCCCCGCCTCCGCCCGAGGAGCGGGCGACAAGAACACCCGGGCGAAGGACAAGCTGTTGGGGAACCTCCGGACCCTCATCCTGGAGGGCCGCCACCGACTGCTGGAGTCTGCGCCATACCCCCCCACACCCAACGAAGAGCACGCCTGGGGCGCTGCGAAGAAGCGGCTGAAGGGAGGGGGCCTTCCCCCGGGGCTGGAGGCGGCGCTGGCGGGCACCACCTCACAACTGCCGGACCTCGAGACGATGGAGATGGCCCTTGTCGCCCTGGAGGGATCTCAGCGAGGCATGTTCGACGCGCTCCGCGACGAAAGACTCCGCACGTGGAAGGCGAGGATGCAGAAGGCCTGGACGCAGGAGGCGGGGATAGTGTTCTCGTACCTCGCAGACCGCTTCTGCGCCCCTACCACCTTCATGCGCCGCGAGGATGGCTCCTTCACGGCCTGCCCCAAGGAGGCGGATGAACTGCTGAGGAGCGATACTGCGTGGGGGGGCTACTTCCGGAAGTATGCGACGACGCCTGAGCCTCGCTGGGACACCTTCCGACAGAGGTACAGCGACTTCCTCCCTGACCCGGCCGAGATGGAGTGTAAGACCATTACGGCAGAAGACGTTGGGACAGCGCTGGCTAAAATGTCTACATCCACCTCGCCGGGCCTACACGGCTGGAGGGTGCACGAGCTGCGGCAACTCCCAGGGGACCTCCTCAAGTTGTTCGCGGAGGTGTTCAATGAGGTCGAGAGATCGGGCGAATGGCCGGAGCAGCTGATGCACGCCATGATTTGCCTCATTCCCAAGCCCGGCAGCTCAGGTGAGCCGCTGTCGCAGCGCCCCATCAGCATCACTCCCGTGCTGTACAGGGTGTGGGCAGCAATCCGAGTGAAGCCTGCGCTGAAGTGGCTGGAGAGCATTGCGCCTGAGGACTTGCACGGATGCAGACCTGGCCACGGCGCGGAGGACCTCATCTGGCACCTGGCAGCACGGATCGAAGAGGCCCACCTCACAGGACAGCCACTGTACGGTGTCGCCCTAGACTTTAAGAAATGCTTCGACACGGTGCCGATTGACCTGACCTTCTGTCTAGCTGCGGAGCTCGGCTTCGACGGCCGAGTCCTGCGCACCCTGCGGGCAGCGTACGGGTCAATGCAGCGGCACTTCCGGGTAAGCGGCACTATCGGGGAGGGCTTCCTGCCAACCAACGGCATCATGCAGGGCTGCCCCATTAGCGTCGTGCTGATCAACGTGCTGGTGGGTGTATGGATGCGCATGGCGGAGCACCGGCAGGGCACGAGGGCGTTGTCGTTTGTGGACGATGTGTACGCGGTGACCCCCAGCCCGGGGACCTTGCAAGCAGTGGTGGATGACTCTGCAGATTTCTCCCACGATACCGGGATGGTAATATGCGCAGAGGTCAAGTCACATGTCTTCTCGACGTCCCCCGAGCCGTTAACCCCGATAGTCTACCGGACACGGGACGGCACGGCTACCCCCCTTCGACAGCGCGATAGCTTCGACTGCCTCGGGGCCATGCTGCATGCGCGCCCGCTCGAGGGACCCGAGGTGCCCAAATCGGAGCGCGTCGCCCGCCGAAAAGAGGGCGCAGAGCAGAACCTGCGCAGGACCTCGGCACTGCCCCTACCGGTGCAGTGGAAGGGGCAGGCAGCAGCGATGACAGCGGGGTCCAGGCTCTACTACGACGCCCTGGTCACCCGCTGGGAGGACGCCGACATCAGGCGATGGAGGGGGCTCTTCGTCGCCGCGCTGTGGTCCGGACCCCCCCGCAGGGCGCGGGAGGCTGTGCTGGATGTCCTCCACCATGCACATCGGGTGGACCCCGCCGTCGCCCCCCGCTACCGGCAGATCACCACCTGGGCCATGCAGGTCAAGAAGTGGGGCCGCTGCAGGGTTCTGTCTGAGACGGCTTGGGATAGCAGAGTGAGGCTTACAGGGACAGGCCCCTTCGCGCTTTTCCGAGCGGCCCTTCGGTGGATAGGATGGAGCTGGAGCACGGCGACCACCCTATCTTACACTGATGAAGCGGGACGGAGCATAGTCTTCGACCCCACCGCAGCAACAACGAGCGGATGGGGGATCTTCGCTCATGACCTCCGCCAGGCCCTACGTACACAGGTGGCCAAGGCGCTGGCTGGTCGTCGTGACGACTTTGCGGGCGCTCAGCACGGCATCGACGGGCAAGCCACACGCTGCGTCCTGGAGGGAGAGGGCGCCGCGGTCACGGGATACCAACGGGGCCTCCTTCGTTCCGTCATTGCAGGGGCGGTGCCTGTCCGAGGGCGCACGGGGCAGGGCGGGATCTGCCGATACTGCAACGCAGGCACCCCCGAGACGGTGATGCACCTATGGTGGGAGTGCTCCGCGTGGGACCCAATCCGACAAAACCACCCCATTACGGCTGTGGACCGGTCAACCTGGCCACCTTGCTTGGCGTTATGCGGGGTGGCGCCCGCCTTTAGACACGGCATCCCGGAGGACAGGCAGCCCCTGCCACTATCCTTCGCACGCAGGGTGGATATAGTGGCGCAGCTGCACCGCTACTTCATTGCAATCCTCTCGGCGCGGCAGGAGAAAGATGGACTGCTCGACCGCTCCGCGCGCCACCACCGCACCCTTCACTATCCATGGGGGTGGTGCACACCCAACCCCGAACAGGCCTGCATCCCTGTGCGGGCGCCGTCCACTGTCAAACAGACGTGGGGCAAGCGCCCCCCGGAGCTGTGGGTGGCCCTCTGCGACTGGCTGCGGGGCCTGAAATGGGGGCCGCAGGGAGGGGAGCACACCGTGACCCTCATGGAGTTGGCTGTCGACTTCGAGCTGTCGACCGGCCTCACCCTCCCAGAAGTCGAAACGCGCCGCATCCGCCCCCACACACCTGACCCCCCTGAGAGGGGGCCGCGGGAGGCCCGCCCACGCATCCCCGAGGGCGCATCCCCGGGGCTCACCCTCTACTTCGACGGCGGAGCAAGGGACAACGGCACCCCCTTCGCCCTGGCGGGTGCAGGTGCGGTGCTCTACCGAGACGGCCTCAAGGTGTCGGAAGAGATCCTCCCTCTGCTGAACGTACGCAGCAACAACATCGCTGAGTACGAAGGGGTTCGGGCGGGCCTACGGCTGCTCAGAAGGGGCGACCCGCCCCCTGAGGGGAACGTTACGGTGCGGGGTGACTCGCAGGTGGTGCTGCGACACCTAAAAGGGGAAGCGGTTTGCCGCGATAAATCCCTCCGCCCCCTCTTCCTCAGCACGGCACGGCTGGCTGCCGACCTCGGGCCCCGGATCACCCTTACGTATGAGCACGTGAAAAGGGAACTCAACGTCGATGCGGACGCCCTGAGCAACGCCGCCATGGACGAGGCTGAGAGGCAGGGGGAGACCTCGCAGGAGCAGCTGCGGCAGGACTTCGCAGCCTTCCAGAAGAGCATCCTGGGCAAGGCTCACTCGTTGAGGCAGCTCTGCGAGGTGGTGCGCAAGACTTCCAAGCAACCATGGCACTGTGGCCACACTGCGAGCTCCACTGTCCTCACCGCGATCGGGGGAACCGTGGCAGGGGGCCTGTCCAGGAGAGCCCAGCTCAGCCCAGCCACCGAGTCGGTGATGCGCAGCCTCCAAGCGCACACGGCAGGCCCGGGCTTGAACCAGCGGGACACAGCCTTCCACTCCCGCGGCATGGCGTGGGCCGCAACCTTCGCACCGCAGCCCCACTACCCAGAGGGGTGGCAGCAAGCGGCCCAGCAATGGACTGCCAGCAGCCGGCAAGCCAACGCCCGGACAGGACGGTCATGGGAACGACGGGGCGTTGCTCCCCGGACTGCCCCCCCTGGAGCCAGACGGAACGCGAAGATGCTTACCTGCGCTCTGCACTGGAAACCCCGCTGCGTGGACTGCCGGCGCCGGCGCCTCTCGGAAGAGGACTGCTGCCGGGACCACCACGGGAAGAACGACGGCTTGCAAGTCACCATGGAATTTTGCAAGACGCATCGCATGGGCCGGTGCGGGGACTGCCACAGCAGTGCGAAATCACTCACACACTGTTGCGGCACGCACCACGCTGGCTATGCCTCACGCCCTCCTCGGAGTGGCACTGAGTTGGCCCCACACTCTAACCCGAGTGGGGCATCCGCTGTGACGTAGGGGTGGGCGGGGAGTGGGCACAGATCCGCGCAGGGTTACCCACTTAAAACCACTATCACTACACACACACACACCAGTGTTTGACTTTTTCGCAACTTCATTTCTTCCTTTTCTCCCTCTCCAACCCCACCCGTGACACCACCAGGGTTTAGCTAGCCCTGGTCCGATTATCCCCGGTTCTTCGCTGAAGAGACGCGGCCGGGGGGAGGGGTACGAAGAGTACGCGTCGAAACCGGTGTCACGTCGTGTTGGGGAATCCTTCGGGAGTGCGATACTGAAGGGGAGGTGCTACTGCCCGTGCAGGGCGACACCGCCTTAAAACTTTATAACCACACACACACACACACGTTAACCTTTTCGCACCGAGATGCCGATACACAAACTAACCGAAATGGAGCTGGCCTCAGCAGACATCGCCACTCCCTCCCACTCAAGACGCGGTCACCATGCACACACAACGTGCATGGAAAGCATGCAAAATATGACCCACCCACTGCTGTAAGTTATCCGAAAATACTACGAGAAACACTTGGCCTCTATGCTGTGAGTGTTGCATTGGACGCTTCCACCCAGGACCCTTAGGACCCAAGGACTTAGGGACGCCGCGCGAACGGTCTACTATTGAAGTGATCAGGCTCCGTCGCCCATCGTATGCATCCCTCCGATGGTAATGTACCGCTTTCTACGTTGTCACGAGCACCTTGTACGGAAAACGATCGAACCTCACTCGCTGAGGGGATCCGCCTGCCTCGGCCGTGTGCCGCCGTCGTGTGGTCAGCCTCGTGATTCTTGGTGTGCCCTATCGACAACATGCCTGTCTCTCCAGTTGCCGCACCCGGCGAGAGAGTTGATGCGTCTCAACCCGGCGAAACTAAGGGGGCAAAGGTTGCACACAGCCCCGCCTGTGCTGCAACCACCCGCTCTTGGCTGACCCCCGACGTCTGGTGCGTTTCCCACTCCGGGTATTTGAATCCTCACCCTGTACCTCTTCGGGATCCTCCATCCCCTGGGGAACCCTTCCCCTCGAGGCTTCTTCACGTCTCCGACATATTGGTGTGTGCCCACATGACCCTTCTTCCTGACATCCTCGATGTCGTTTTGCACCCCGGGCGATGCACTGAGACGGCCGTATCCAGGTAGTCAGTGGCCATGCCCAGCCCCTCAGCGTGACAGTCCTCTGGTGCGCTCCCAGCACCACCACCGCGACGCTCGTGCATATTCAGCCACCATGACCCGGCAGCTCTCGCCTGGGGACAGGGCTCGGCGGATCGAGAAATCACAGTCTGAAACTCGCCTCCCAGCTCCTCCGCAGCAGTCTACTGTCCGGCCGTCTTAAACTCTCGCCCTTCGGGAGCCCGGCCAACACCCGGTGCTTTCCGGCGTGATCTCGATCGCTCTGTGGCTCTCTGTGTCCTCTCCGGTCTTCGCTGGCTGCGAGCGAGTTGCGGGGTGAAGCCCAACGCGCCTCTTCATGGCGCACTGGAGACGCTGCATGGAGTGCCCAGGGGTAGGTGTGAGAGGTGCCGGCCCTTCTGGGTGAAAGAGGGCGATCGCGCGCACTGTCGTCTCCTGAACTCCGCTCGAGCGGTGGACAACACGTTCCTGCGGCCCCCTTCCCACTGGGCTGATCCCCACTGTACCTGCCCCATCGCCCGCCTCGTAGACAGCGCATCAAACGGAGGCCCTGTGGCCCCACGTGGCGTCGATTCAGTGGTAACGCCCGGACTCAGTGTGGAGGGCGTATTTCCCGGTGCGTGAGGAAATTCGAGGCCCTGGAGGTGTGGGCATGCCAGAAGGATTCTCGGAGTCGCCTTCTTAATGAGAGAGGTGAGTCCCCGCGGACCGGAGCTTGTCGCACGCTGCAGTCGCTGTTCGGGCTTGTCGAGTAGGCTGCTGGGTACTCGGGAAGACTGGCTGACTGCCCCCCAACCTTGTGGAATGATCTCGGCCCGCTGCCATGGCTGCGGTTTCGGTGGACCCCCTCAGCGGCGGCACCGCTGACACAGGCGATGCGGACGCGTCTCTCAGTCGCTGCTTCTTTTGCTCCCCGAGCAGTGCAGCTTGGGAGAGCGTCTCGGCTGTGTTGGATACCTGATCTCTGTGTATGTCCCACGGCACCTCGCAGGTGTCCAGTCAGCAGCTCCCCTTCCCTGCATGGAACTGTGAGGTCGTACGTCTCAACACCGGGCCACAGACGCCCGGAACTCCCCCTGACCCCTGTGAATAATGCAGGCTTGAATGTGTGTCCCCCGGCAGGGAGACTATGCTTCGACGGAGTATGCCCCGCTTGGGGCGTGTGCGGGCATCCGCTTGACGCCGGGGTGCGCGTAGTCGGCATTCGCGCAGATAAGCTGGGCACGACAGACGTGCCGGCTTCTCGGGGGCGTGTCCGGGGGCGTTGCATTGGTACACGAAAACTGTCGCCCTCGGAAAGCTCACGTCGCGTCACCGTGCTCGAGCTGGATCTGGCAGGCTGTGTGTGACAGGCCACCCTTCCGCCTTCAGGTGCCGTCGCTCGGGCAAAAAGGGTGTATTTCTCAATCAAGAGAGTATGCCCCTCACGATTGTGGCACGATTGTGTCTCCCCGGGTCAGGCTCGGTATTCCAGTCGAAAGCGTAAATGCCCCTCGGCACTGTGCTGGGCGGGGTTGTGTCTCGGTCAGGAGAGGAGGTGCCCCTCAGGCAAAATCCTGCGTCTCGCGGTCGGGAGTGAGTGCCCCTCGGCAGGAATGTGTCTCGGCCAGGTGTCCCTCAGGCAGGGAATGTAATGTCTCGGCCCGGTGTCCCTCGGGCATGAATGTGCGTCTTGGCCAGGTGCCCCTCAGGCAGGGTGCCCCGTAGGCGGAAGTGTATGTCGCGGCCAGATGCCCCTCAGGCAGGGTGCCCCGTAGGCGGAAATGTATGTCTTGACCAGGTGCCCCTCGGGCAGGGTGCCTCGTAGGCGGAAGTGTATGTCTTGGCCAGGTGCCCCTCGGGCAGGGTGCCTCGTAGGCGGAAGTGTCTGTCTTGGCCAGGTGCCCCTCGGGCAGGGTGCCTCGTAGGCAGAGGTGTCTGTCTTGGCCAGGTGCCCCTCGGGCAGGGTGCCCCGTAGGCGGAAGTGTGTGTCTTGACCAGGTGCCCCTCGGGCAGGGTGCCTCGTAGGCGGAAATGTATGTCTTGGCCAGGTGCTCCTCAGGCAGGGTGCCCCGCAAGCGTAAGCTGTAGGTATGTCGTGGCCAGGTGCCCCTCAGGCAGGTAATGTCTCGGCGAGATGCCCCTCGGGCAGGAAAAATGCGTCTCGGCTAGGTGCCTCTCAGGCAGAAGTGGGTGTCTCGGTCCGATGCTCCTCGGCAAGATCGTGTCTCGGTCAGGAAAGTAGGAGTTGGATATCACTGACGTCACTTTGCTGCATCAGTATCGACCCATTTATCAGCACCCGACTGTTGCTCTTGGTCCCGCCTTTGTCAGCGCCTCTGTGACGGAACCTCCAGCTGAAGTATGCGTTTGGAAACCTTGAGCGCGATCAAGCGTGAAGCAGGTTTTCGGCGAGGCGCGGTGATAGTCTCGATGGCTGATGGGAATGTCCTCAATCCGCTGCGGCCACGGGCGCAGCGCTGTCCCGCTGTCACGTTCATAAGCGGCGGAGGACCACCTTGAACACCACGGCGTCATCATCCCCATCTTTTTGCGCCCCTCCTTCGTGCTGATCCCCCCGTGCACCTCGCCGTCATTTATTAGAACCAGTGCGTGGGGGTGTTGTTGTCCTCAACCGCGGCTTCAGCCCTCTTGAGACCTGACACGAGCATGGTGTGAGGGTCGTCTTCTCGGTCGGGATTTGGTGCCCCTCGGGCAAGATTGTGTATCTCTCGGTCGGGAGAGCGGGTGCCCCTCGGGCAAAATTTTTGTCTCGGTCAGGAGAACAGGTGCCCCTCGGGCGAGATGCTGCGTCTCTCGGTCGGGAGAGTGGGTGCCCCTCGGGCATAGTTTTGTCTCGGTCAGGATAACGGGTGCCCCTCGGGCAAAACTGCGTGTCTCTCGGTCGGGAGAGTGAGTGCCCCTCGGGCAGAATATTGTCTCGGTCAGGAGAACAGGTGCCCCTCGGGCGAGATGCTGCGTCTCTCGGTCGGGAGAGTGGATGCCCCTCGGGCAGAATATTGTCTCGGTCAGGAGAACAGGTGCCCCTCGGGCAAGACTGCGTGTCTCTCGGTCGGGAGAGTGGGTGCCCCTCGGGCAAAATTTTTGTCTCGGTCAGGAGAACAGGTGCCCCTCGGGCGAGATGCTGCGTCTCTCGGTCGGGAGAGTGGGTGCCCCTCGGGCAGAATATTGTCTCGGTCAGGAGAACAGGTGCCCCTCGGGCGAGATGCTGCGTCTCTCGGTCGGGAGAGTGGGTGCCCCTCGGGCAGAATATTGTCTCGGTCAGGAGAACAGGTGCCCCTCGGGCAAAACTGCGTGTCTCTCGGTCGGGAGAGTGAGTGCCCCTCGGGCAGAATATTGTCTCGGTCAGGAGAACAGGTGCCCCTCGGGCAAGACTGCGTGTCTCTCGGTCGGGAGAGTGGGTGCCCCTCGGGCAAAATTTTTGTCTCGGTCAGGAGAACAGGTGCCCCTCGGGCGAGATGCTGCGTCTCTCGGTCGGGAGAGTGGGTGCCCCTCGGGCAGAATATTGTCTCGGTCAGGAGAACAGGTGCCCCTCGGGCAAAACTGCGTGTCTCTCGGTCGGGAGAGTGAGTGCCCCTCGGGCAGAATATTGTCTCGGTCAGGAAACCAGGTGCCCCTCGGGCAAGACTGCGTGTCTCTCGGTCAGGAGAGTGGGTGCCCCTCGGGCAGGGTAGAATGCTGCGTCTCTCAGACGGTCAGATCGTGTGTCCCTCAGTCAGGAGAGGAGGTCTCGGTCGCTAAAAACGCGCCCCCTCGGGCAGAGTGGTTGTGTCATCGCTGTTGTGTCACACCAATTGCCTCTCGGGCGGTGTGTCTTTTTTGATTTGACAACTCCGGTTTGGTGTACCTCGATGAGCTTACCTTACCTTGTCGTCGGACACAACATATCATCGTTGTCCCAAACCCCGTAACCCACGTGAAGTGGATCATCTGAAGTGCAGAATGAGGTGGAGCAGGTGGAGCACGAAACATAAGTAAACCATAGCAAGAGAGGCCAGCAGCAGTCCCGAGTCCATCGCGTTCCTCGTAGCATTTCCCGTACCACACAGGTGTGTTATGTGCAAAAAAAATAACCGAACCTGAAACAGAGAAAAGATGGCACTCAACAGACGCCGATAGATTTCGGCACGGCGGTGTGGCGCTGCGTCGTTCTCAGCGGCACCCCCCCCCCCCCACCCGCAAGTCTCGCTTTTCGGTCCGATGGGGGCATACCCTGGGTGGATAGGCCCGCATCGCTGCAGTGAAATAAAAGCAGAACTGTCATTCCAAACAAAGAACCAGATGGCTGTCGTGTGTGTGGGGAGGGAGGGAGGGGAGAAGCGGAGGCTGCGCCCCTGTCTATTTGGAGATCAGATCGGACATGCATGGGTGAGGACACAGTCGGCCGAAGGCAATCGGATGGCGATCACTCACAGCCCTCATTGAGGGCAGAGTGCGAGAAGAGAGATCAAACATCCATCTCCCATCACTCCGGTCTGGCGCAGATGGTGCCCGGGGCAATAAAGGGCACGCCGTACCCCCTCCTGTGAAGAATAAATCAGATCGGATGGCGTCCCCTGAAAGGCCGATTTACGTAGTTCATACGTAGCTTCTACGCAGGGTTACGTAGTTCTTTGTTTTCGTGGATTTTCTCTTGCCTCGAGAGACCCCTTCTTGTATACGTAGTTCGGGCGAAGTTCCGATACGATTTTCAGGGATGGTGCCATACAAACTATATTTCGTTGAGGGGGGAGGGATGCTAATTCTGAATGGTTTCATTTCATCCGATGTTCCTTCGTTACTTGCGCTTCATCGCTCGGAACTTTTGGGGACGAATTTCGTTGTCTTGGCCCTCGTCTCTTTTTCGAAACGCAGAACCTACCCGACACAGCCTGTCTGCATTTTGACAAATATGTGGCGGCGAACGCCCCCGCCAACCTCACGGAAGCTGAGAAGGATGCGGGATACCTGGTAGCTTGTTCATGGTTTTCACCAACCGGGCAACACATCCGCAAGTCCTCAAGCAGCCTCCGTGAGCGGGGAGAGGGGGGAAGGTGGCGGACATAACAGATGCCGACTTCACAGTATGGCACCGCGATTATTGTGCGTGTGTGTGTGTCTTTTATGCCTTGACCACGTTTGGATATCACTGTTGCTCTTGTGAAGGTTGGTGGTGACGAAGCACAGACACATCACCCACATACTTGTTTCTTTCTGAAGGGCACCTGAAAGAACCTGGCCCATATTTCCTTTGGGTTGTAACCTACTTATTTTGAACAAATTTCGGACGATTCTTGGCCGTGCTCCCCCGTGCAGCCCCCAGAATTAGGTGCTGCTGATCCGGGTCCTCCCGGCTGCACGGCTGCACTGCCTAACGCTGCCACCCCACTTCCCCTTCCCCCTTTCTGTTTATTGAGCCAGCCTAGACCCGCAGGATCTGTTTATCCGAAGGGAGAAAGAGCGCCGAGAGCGGGGTCGGTGGGTTGGGCCGGTGGCGGGACCCCACACTCTATACCAGGCCTATATACCAGCGCGACCCCTTCCCAAGTTGCGAGCAGGGGGGAGGGCTTTCGCTGATTCTGCACTTTAGAAGCGAAGGCACTGCCACCAGACGCCACCGCAACCGGGTCAGGCTGAGGCACACCGTGCTGAAGCAGAGAGGTACCACCACCACCACCACCACCACCACCCACAAAATGCTAACCGTGTGAGTGTGTGTGATTCAGACCTATTTTTCGAGGCAATTTGTAGCACATGAAAATCAAGGCTGCTTTCAAAGATCAGCCCTGAGTGTGTGAGTGTTGTGTGTTGTGTGTTCGGTTTGCGAACGATACTTCCCCCCCCCCCCCACTCCTTGGGGTCTGTAGGAGAGTGGTCGTAGTCGACCCACCTCCCCTGCACTATGGCACATCACAGGTCTGGACATTTCTCTGAAGACGACTGCCACATTAGCAAAAGCCCACCCCGACCCCCCCCCCCCCACCCGCCACTTCCCTGCACTTCCGAGAGAAATCACCCCCCCGCCCCCAGACATTTTTGAACGGGTTTGAACGGTTTGAACGGTTTGAACGATTTGAACGATTGGTTCCCACCCCAATTTTTTTTCGCTTTCTCTTTTTAGCAGCTAGGTCAGAGCATTTGATATTGTGTTGCTAAACAAGCTTTCGTTGGGTTATTAGCAAGTGTGCCCCTTTGTCATGGAATCAACGAATCGCACCCCCAAGCCACGTTGGACCACTCAGCGACCCCGCCTCGTTTCAAGCCTACAATGCGTCCCTCGCGGCTCTGGGTCGTGGAGGGCACCGAGTGGGAGGATCACGTTTGGGCAGAACTGAATGAAAATTTTCCGCGTGAAGGTCGTGTGCGTAAAAAATAACATAGCATCGCAAGCTTCACTTTGCTACAACTGCATCAGGCGTCGACGAACCCCCACGGAGTAGAGAAAGGGTGAGAGGGGAGAGGGGAAAGGGGAGGTGCCTTTTGAGAGTGTATTTGCAGTGGAGATTGCATCAAAGAGCTGGTACTCTGTGCGTTCTACACCTGGCGTAAACACACTTCAACAGGGGGAAAAAATAAAACGGTTGCTTTTTTTTATTTCACGTGGAGGGCCGTATCTGAAATGTGTCGATCTGGGGCAGTTCAAAATTACATTTTGCAGGACAAGGCCTGCAAACGACATAACGGGGCTGTGGTTGGGGTTGAGAGGTGGGGTCGGTTGGTGTTGTTTAGAGGAGAGTGTGGGGTGGTGGGGTGGGAGAGGGGGAGTGGAAGAGCTGGGAGGACAGCCTGTGACTTTGTTGTGAAGCCAAAAAAACATCGCATAATGCATCACAGCCACTTCGCCCACCCCACGCCACCCCACCACACCGCCCCCCCCCCCCCCCCTCCCTCCCCCGCCCTCATAGGATTAGCGAAGAGTATTGAAGCAAATCACCCAGCTGTGGTTCCCCGCGATATATTTTGGGGACTGTGCTATCACCACACACCCACCGTGCGTGCAGACAGGTGCGGGTAGAGGGCAACAACAAAGTGCCTGGGACGGAGGTCGTGATGTAAAGAATAATACGGTGCGTAGATCTGGCTGCCCCTTCAAAATGCCCTGAGGAGGTTGGGATGCGGTAGGGTGTGGGGGCCTGTTGTCATCGGGGGGGGGGGTTTGATCGTCGAGAGTGAATGGAAAAGCAAGTCTCCCAGCACCAGTCATCAGGGGGGGGGGGGGGGGGGGGGGGTAGTGAAATAGAGGTAGAAGGGAGCACAAGAATGATCACCGGGTGGGGGTGGGGGTGGGGGTGGGGGTGGGGGTGGGGGTGGGGGTGGGGGTGGGGGTGGGGGTGGGGGTGGGGTGGGGTGGGGGTGGGGGAAAGGATCATTTCTGAAGCAAAAATACAATATGCCGGAAAATAAAGAGTGCTGGGCAATCGGCTCGGTGTTGCCCGAGTGGGGGGTGAGGAATCAGGTGAGGCCGTGGACCATGAAAAGAGAGAGAGAGAGAGGAAAAAAAAACAACAACACCAACAGTACTGTCGCGCGCTGGGGTGGATGATTTTTTGGACAAACTGGGGGGGTGGGGGGCAGCCACAGTTGCCGGAGCCGCAGCTCTCACGGCAGCTGGTCTGCCCCCCAACCCCCCTGTCCTTTCCCCTGAGGGCAGTACTGTTGTTGCGAACGTCATAATTTCTTTTTGCCGCAAGTGGTGCGAAGAGGCGCTTATTATGATTTGTTTCGAGGAGAGGGAGGGGGTTTGCTGATCACAGGGGGGAAGGGGGGGGGCAGGCGTGGTGGGGCGCGTGCCTATTATGTTTGGAATTTCAGAAATTATCGGGAGGACCGAAAGGCGTGGTGCCGTGAATCCCACAAGCTGAGACGCATCCCTGGTGACATGCAGCCTAAATACGGACTTCTCTTGGGCACGATTGGAGATCCGGAAAATCTGGCAGAACTGGTCCTGACAGACATACCAAAAGGGGAAAATGACATATCAGGACAGTAAAAGGGACTTGTTTTCATGCGAATCACCTCACAAATACGAATACAATTCGCACGAAAGGTATTTGTTTCCCAGTTTCCTGTGTATCTTTGGGTTGGTACGGACGGTTTGGCGTGACACGGTCAGCTGAGCAGTGCAGGAGGAGAGGGGGGCTGGGGTCGCCAACCCCTCAGGTCCCCTACCTGGCCGACTCAAGTGCCCTCACACCGGGGCCTCCCTCTCTCTGCTGAATGTCCTCACCAAATCCAAAAGAAACACAAAGTAACTCCACAAAAACAAGTGCCTGTTACTGTAAACCGGCATATCTTTGGAACGATGGGTTGATATGCCGGCAATTAAGAGCGCTAAGAACGCTGGTCTGCAAGATGGCGATGCCTGGGGCATCTGCCTTTGATGTTGTTTTGTTGGTTGTCCGACAGAAGTAAGCGTGGTAGAAAAGCCTGCTCCCTAAAGAGCACGCATTGTGTTGGAGATGGCTGCGGTGCATTTGTGCTTGCCTTTAAATTGTGTGAAAGCAAATGGCGATGACGCAATAACCCGGTGGCAGAAAGCGGGAAATCACGCAGGCGATGCGACGGAATCACAGCGCCATCGGCCAGATTTGCCATTTGTTTTCTAGATTATCGCTTTTCTCATGTTGTCCAGACACCCCAGCCGGAACCACCAACTCAGGAAACTTCTCACCGTGCGGATCCTTTCGTAGTCAGGCAAATGAAATGATCAGCATTCCAAGACAGCGCACGGCACACGGCACACACACCCGAGATGCCACACGCCGTTCTTCCTGGCATGGGCCCCAGTCGGAATGCCTGGGTATACCATGTCGTTTTTGGATTCCGGATTTGGCGTACAAACAACGGCCTTATTTTTGAACGATTTTGAACGATTTTTGGCCGTGCTAGTCGCGTCCCCCGGTGATGGGGGTCGCTGCGGGTTTTTTCTTCTGATACGCACACGCTCACACAGCACGCACCACACCCCTTTCCCCCTCTCCAATTTGGTGGGCAAAAACACCGGGGAAAAAAACACAACCCAAGATACAGACATGGCATCTCCGTTCGCTAGCACTGCAGATCGGGCGGCAGTTGGCGTCGGGCGTGGGTGGCTTGCCACACTAGGCGGGTTGATGAGCCCGATAGACTGCCAGCGCTAGCGAGGAGATTTCGAGGGAAAGAAAAGGAAGGCGTGCCAAAAAAAACAAATATGTGCGGGAAGGGAAGGGGGTGGCTGGGGGGGGGGGAGGGGGTGAGAGGGAAAGGCAATAGGGGGGGGGGGGGGGGGGTGGCGATGCGGTAGCGAAGAGCACGGCTAAAAAGAGCCGGCCCTCACTCCCTTCCCCCATCCCCCCCCCCCCCTTCATCCCATCCCGTCCCAACTCCTCCCCCCCCCCTCCCCCCCACCTCCCACTCAAATTGCAGTAAGTAAGTAAGGGGGACGTGGTGGGGATGTAACATTACTCTGAAGAGAAAAAGGGGGAGGGGGGGGGGGGGGGTTCGCGAGATGCGCCATCATCCTGCACGGTGGTCTTATGCAGAAAATGCATATCATTTTGCTAATCAAATTTTTGCATATCAAACATGTGTTTTGTGTTTTGGCATTTTGAAATCTCCTCTTGGAGGAGGTGCAGCCACAGCTCTTCAGAGCTGCCAGCTGCACACAGCGTTCATTTTTTTTTATAAAAAAAAATTTGGCTGGAAAACTGCAACACCACCGGCACGTAAAAACGGCATGCAACCTCGCTCTGAAGCGGCGCGTCACCATACATCCCTCCCCCCCCCCCCACAACATTTTCTCATACAAGGGAGCCAGGAGCGCGGACACTAAAAGGACTTGGGGTGTTGGAGGGTCTGTTCCAAAACAGGAAATCACAAAAAAAACAAAAAATTCACCTTTTTTCACCTTTTTTCGTCAGCTGATTGAGGGTGTGATATGAGGGTTCTATCCAACAAGGATATCAAGCCTATATCAAGCCAAATTCACCTTTTTTCACCTTTTTTCACCTAAAATCGTCAGCTGATTGAGGGTGTGATATGAGGGTTCTATCCAACAAGGATATCAAGGCGGCACTTTCAAAGTCCTGCCAAGGACAGCGCCACGTGGGTGTGTGCTTCTGATATATGTTATGTCATCATGTGACACCCTCCCCAGCGTGTGCCAACATCCCTGACACGCTCACGAAAAGCATGACACGGAGAAAACAGGTGCCGAAACAACCTGCCGAGCACACGGGTGGTGCCACCTAAAATCACCGAAAATCGCTGGTGACTTGAGAGGCCACAGCGCCTTGTTGCCCTGCAGGGTGGTCCTGTGGATGACTTGTGGGTCCCTGTGGTGGTCCCATGTACCTACACGACGGACTCCAGCCGGTCGAGTGGGGGTAAAAATGGGAGATAGTTCGACCTGTGGGTCTAGTTCAGGGGCTTGTCATCGGAGGATGTGACTGGGAGTCAGCCAGCATGCCACACCTGCCCACCCAGCGGGGCCGCCTCTTCGGGTGTTCCAAAACCTGTTTCTTTTGAATATTTGGAATCTGTGCGGATCGTAGTGGGGTCATTTTGTGGGTCTAGGTGTCAAGCTTCACCCATGAATAAGGGGTCTGGTTCAGGGGCTCCCACACCACACCTACACCCACCCACCTCCGCGGATTTTTTGAAACCCCGTTCTTTTGAACGTTTAGAACCTGTGCGGATCGTGGTGGGGTCATTTTGGTCATGGCGTGAAATCTCCAGTTTACCACCAAACTCCCACAAAACCCGGGCCAAAATCAGCTACAAAATGGAGGTCACTACCATACTCCCAGCCCCAGGAAGGGTAAGATGAGCCTGTGGGGTTGGTCAGGGACTGGTTTTCGTCTTGGGAAGGGTCCCGTTGGGAAGAATATCCGATTTGCTTGACCGCACGACGCCGTTGGGTGAAGGAGAAGTCGTACGGTACACTTCCTGTTCCTGGACGGACCGGGTTCGATCCGTACTACAGGCCAACTGCCCCCCTAAAACAGGGAGGAAGATATCACTTGCACACCCGGACATTACTTGCACTGCATTCCTCCCCGGTTCCAGGTACATTATTGCACTGCGTGCAAGTCAGGGACCTGGAGTGCAAGTACACAGTGGACTCCAACTGCCCTAGCCCGCTAGCGGGAGTCTGGGTACGGGAGTCTGAGACGCGAATGCGTGTCCTAGTCACACAGGCAATGCGAATCGCATTGCCTGTGTGCCTAGTGGGACTCGCGAGATGGCCGCCCGTAGTCCGGTTCAAATTTCAGCGGCCGGACAGGATTTCCAGCCATTTTGGGTAGACCATCCCTTCCCAAAGTCGCATCCCACCGGCCGATATACCCACGTTCCGAATCCCGACCCAGGGGTATCCAAGCTTCGGTAAGGCTTGGGTGGGATTGAAGACCACTGCAAGCCTGAAGCTGAATGGCTGAAGTACCTCGCTGTGCCCAGTTCCCCTGCTGCAGCGAGGTAGTGGGCTGCCTCCTTGTCGCGCTGCAGCAACAGTTCGTTGGTGGCGGTGAGGGGGTGCCGGCTTGGGCAGTGGCGAAAGAGATGCTTCAGGGAGACCCTCGATGGGGTGTGGCCCGGTGCTGCAGGCAGGGTACACGTACTGGTCTGTGTCCGGCTGCTGTGGTCATCGACAAGGCTGTGTGGTCTGTCCGAAGGAGGTGGAGGGTGGTCTCCCTCAGGTGGAGCATCTGTGGATAAGGACTTCGCGTCTCTCCGATCCTGCATGGGCTCAGGTCTCCAGATGATCATCACCCCTTGCCTTGCTGATCAGGCAGGCTCCTTGAGGCCTCCCAGGTGATGTGCGCGCGCCACCCCGTGGTTCCTTGTAGAGTCGCATACAGGTCCGTGCGCACGGTGGGAGCGTTCGTATCGCCCGTTCCGTGCCAGGTCCTGGAGAATACCTTTGGTTGAGTATTGACTCTCGGGTTCAAGCCCCATTCAAGGTCCTTCGCTACGACATCACTGGTCGTCAGTCAGAGGGGAAGAACGGTGTCCCTCACTTTTTTCACTGCTCACGGGAGCGAAGGCCAAGTCCAACAGGGGTAGCCTTGTAGAGAAGGCTCCTGATCTCTCCAAACATTGCACCGAAGACCACACCTGCCCATCAGGTTCTTCCCCGTCAGTCGAACAGTCTTTCTTGTTCATGTTCTGGGCAGGGTGCTCTGCCTCGGTCACCCCGACACCTAGGCTCGCCCAACATATTCCCTCAGTGTTCTCACAGGGGTGTCCTCAGTATCTGGGTCCCTACGGCAAGGCAGCGTACCAGGCTTTGCGAACCCGAAACAGCCTGTACTGATGGTTGCATACCGCCGCAAGTACGACCCTGTCGCCACCCCATGAAGTGGGGTGGCGACAGGGTGTAAGTCACGAGGGGAAGGGCATGTGGAACGGCCACTGCCCAGTCCCCAGCGCCCTCCACCCCATAGGACATTCGATTTTTTGCAGGGAACCACCATACAACACCGCACAACACTACCAAACGCCACCAAACACCTCCAAACTCTGCCAAATTCCTCCAAACTCGGGTCAAAATCAGGTGGCGGTACATCAAAAGGGCCCAAATCCATAGGAAAACCCCCCCGCACGCCCCAAAAAAAATCCGTTTTTTCACCTTTTTTCACCTTTTTTCACTCAATTTAAAAAGCTCTTTTAATATGGTTTGACAGAATTCTTTAAGAATTAGTAAGAATTCTTACTGGGGGGGGTCAAATTGTACTACCCCTTTAAATACAACTACCCCCTCAAATACAACTACCCCCTGGGTTTTTCAAAATAGATTGTTTTTCCAGTATATTAGTACTACCCCCCTTTTTGCCCGTTTTTTCCCCTTTCTAAGACTGTTGCCCCTGTAGTAGGGGCATGCCGCTGAGAAAAATCGGTTGCACCGAGCCTCCTGGCTGAGCTGGTAATTAACGCCACGCTCTGAAGAGCAGCACTGCCAACCACTGCAGACCATCGGATACATAAGAACCCGTCCAACCCGTTTCTCCCACACAACTCTCCCGAAATGTGACCCGTCATGACCTGGCGAACCTTGAAGCGATCGCAAGGAAGAGCTGCAGTACGCAGTAACCTGCATGAGGGCACTGGCTGTGGGGGAGGTTGTCTAGCGACAAACTGGCGTTAGCTAGTGAGTCCTCGTTTGGAGACACCAGTCAGGTGGGGAGTTTGGTTGGGGCGGCACACTCTGTTACACATTAACGCAGGTGTCCGAAGGCAAGCTCAGTGAGAACAGAAATCTCACGTAGAGCATAAGGGTAAAATCTTGCTCGATACATGATCTTCAGTACCGATCCTCGGTGTGAAAGCATGGCCTAACGATCTTTTGGTCTCGCTCGAGCCTCTGCAAGCAGGTCATCGACCTCAAGAGACGCCCCTTCCACACCGCCGAGCGAGGTGGGGCCCTCTCGAGCACGGCGCGCGACACGTGATTCGCCGCCGTGTTGAACACCAGTGACGCGGGTGTTTACTGGGTGTCGGTAGTGTACCGGCGAGGGGATCTGCATGTGTATGATCCCCTTGGATCCCATTGAACCTCTGGAGGGTCTTTGGCCCGGAAGCCAACCCATAAACAAGGTTGAAATTAGGCAACTCACAACTGAAATGACCCCATCACAATCCGTACGGATTCCAAACATGCCGATAAACAGCGTTTTGGCGACCTGGGGGTCATAAAAGTGACTCATCGTCACCAATTACCATTTATCTACATTTTCACGATTTAGGCAAGCGGTCCCGCCTATTAGTACTACCCGGTAGTACTATTTGACCCCCCCAGTAAGAATTCTTACTTTTTCAATTCTTAAAAATTCTTGAATTCTTGGAAATTCTTACCAAGAATTCTTAAGAATTCTTAAGAATTTCCAAGAATTTCCAAGGATTCTTGAAGAATTCTTAAGAATTCTTAGGACTTCTTGAAAGGGGCACGCACGAGGTCCCCTGACAGCATACGGATGTACGTTCTTATTGGGAGGTTTTCTGAGGGAGAAGGTGAAAATCACAAAATGACCCCCTCCAGGGCCTTCTTCCAGGGAAAATAGTCACAAAAATGGCCTCAAACCTGTTTCTGGCCAGCTGGGACAGCCATCCATCGCTGCATTTCCGCCTTCTTGGGAGACTGGCTACCGGCTGGCTACCCAGCAACACACCGGGCACATCCAGTCCTTGTCCCCCATCCCCTTGACGAACTCCTCGTTACAGGAGGAGGGAACAAAGGTATCGAGGCACGAAACCGCCGCGCGGTGTCCGCACGAACGACAGTTGAGGCATCCTTCACCCTCGTGCTCAGCATCATACTCCGGGAACACACACTTCGCGACCTCCGGAGCGCAGAGGCTCAGCGAATCCCACTCAATCTCCTTCGCCTTGAAGAGAGAGCGGGTAGACATACTGCGCACAAGCGGTAGTTTTTTGTTTGTGCGCTGGTTCGTTACCTGTGGGGTACATGGGTGAACACATGCGCTGCCAACAGTCTTCTTTGCTGCCGAGACCAGGAGCCTGGTTAGCGCAAAAAAGGCAGCCATCGATCAGCAACTGCCTTTGCAGTTTGAGGAAACCCTCAACCTACCTGAAGAGCACGCTTGTTCGGCACATAAAGCCAGGGATGGAAACTCTACCAACACAGTGTTAGCGAGCGTGGGCATCTTTGTGTGCGATTGAAGCACATGAAAATGTGCGTGAACACGTAGCTCCACTGTTACGGTCTGAGTCTGGGAGCCCTTTCTCGTGGGTGACGTATTGCAAGGAGGGTGGAGGTGTCCATTGGCGCCACCAATATCTCGCCGTTGGGCAAAATCCACGACCTGTTGGAGGCGAGCCCCTTGAGTATACTGGTGTCTCCCATCCCGTCCCAGGCTCAGTCTGGGTGCCGGTACGGAATCTGATCCTGCACCCTCTCGGCACAACCAGGGGGAGGACATTGTGCCCAGGTCATTTCCTCCCAGATTACGCCGGTGAAGATCCACCGGAGGCAGGTTTGAACAATTTTGAATGAGTTTTGCCATGCTCTCAGCAGCCCCACGTGAGAAGGTCCTGTTCTGGGTTATTCTGGCTGCACGTGGTAGGTTGGCAGATCTGGACGATTCACTTCCTTCCTCCTATTCCTTCTACGGTATCCACTTTCCTGCCGGTTCTCGTGCGTCCTGTGCCTTCTTCATCATTGCTGCAGCTGAGGTGAATATATGCATGCCTTTCTCCCGATTGGAGAACAGAAGGACCACGTCTGTGTGGGGATGCTGTAGGCCATGCAGTAGATGATGCATTTGGTGCTTGTGAAGTGGTCTTTCGCAGACTGCTGTTCGAGACCAGCTCGCATACACCGGTCGTGCGGAGGGGTACACTTCCCGGATTCCCTATCGTCCTGCGTGCCCTGGGGCGCAGATGCGGGTGATTTCGTTGCTTGCTACATCATGTATGCATAGAGCGCCCTCTGGGGACCTTCAGGAAGTTCGCCCAGGGTGCTCAGTGCCTGCACGACGGACTCCAGCCGATCGAGTGGGGGTATAATGGGAGATAGTTCGAGAGGGGGTTGGTATCCCGAAAAGCGGGGGTGGCAACCCCCTTTCCGCGGTCTCGAGACAGAGACGGATCAACTGTGTCTGGCCGATCAGGTGCAATCGACTGAATAGTCTTTCATCTTCGACGGATGTATGAGTCAACGTGGATGCCAAGATACACAGCCTCTGGAACGTTGGGTAGTCCTTTCCACAGTCACGAACAGGGAAGTCGAGCAGGATATCGGGAGAGGAGTCGCATGTCTTCCGACACAGAGTGACCATGACGCCCGTTCAGGATCAGCCATTATTCGAGAAGAATGGCCGTCTCCTGCACGGTGGACGCAAGCGGTGGTCGGGTAACCCTTGTCGGGAGTCTCGCCGGAGTTTTTGGTGCTAGCGGGAGTCCATTTTCCCCCTACTTTAGGCTAAAGACTCCCACTCCCTGACTAATATAGAATACCAGCCGTACGAAAATTCTGCGTACGCGTACGCAGCGCGGTTTTCAGAAAGTGCGTACGGCATACGCGTACGCGGACCGTACGGCCGTACGCTGCCACCACTGCACTAGGGTGGCTGGAGTCCACCGTGTGTGCTACATTTTGCCGCACGGACGCGCCGTCCTTGCACGCGTGCGCCGTACGCACTTCTGGAAAACACGATGCGTGCGCCACCACTGCAAACCCAGCATCCTCTCCGGCACGGCGGAGGGGTTCCGGATCCGGAGGGATTGATTCCCCTTTCGTCGGAGCAGCTGTGCAATTTGAATTGCCCACCGGTGCATCCAACTACACTGGCCGAAGCCGGGTTTTCAGGATCTGAGCCGCACCGGGTGGAAGTTAGCACCTGGAGCCCCCGATGACTGAAAAACTTGCCCATCCTCCCCTCAGAAACGCCTCAGGAGTTTTCAGGAATTTTCAGGAGTTTCAGGAATTCTTCAGAATTCTTAAGAATTTCCAAGAATTCTTAAGAATTTTCAAGAATTTTAAGAATTCTTGAAAATTCTTAAGAATTCCCGAATTCTTACGAAAAAAGAGCTTTTTCTCTTAAGAATTCTGTCAAACCATGTTTTATAAGGGGCTCCGTGATTTTTGGTGCCTGCTGGACCCCTATGTCCTTCAGGCCCCAAAGCAGGCAACGATATGGGAGCAACCTAATAGGGGAGGTGAAGAGGGCACGGGTCTTAGCCTGATGACACACTGCAACCTCAAGGTGACTGGCGACACCTCTCCCACAGTCTGCGGCGACTCTGCCGTGGCGACAAGGCTTCCTGTCATGGGAGATCGCTGCGTGGATCAACGTGGCACCACCCGTGTGCTCGGCAGGTTGTTTCGGCACCTGTTTTCTCCGTGTCATGCTTTTCGTGAGCGTGTCAGGGATGTTGGCACACGCTGGGGAGGGTTCACATGATGACATAACATATATCAGAAGCACACACCCACGTGGCGCTGTCCTTGGCAGGACTTTGAAAGTGCCGCCTTGATATCCTTGTTGGATAGAACCCTCATATCACACCCTCAATCAGCTGACGATTTTCGGTGATTTTCGGTGATTTTCTGCGATTTTTTGCGAATTTCCCTGAACATAGGAGATGGAACAGACCCGCCAACACCCCAGGACTTCGAATTTTTTTTCGAATGGGAAGACGGGGAAGAGGGGGAAGGGGTCCATGATTGTCGGAAGTGAAGGTAAAACAAGCCTCCTTCCGCCCCCCCTCGAGCAATGGGTAGAGGGTGGTGGGGGGGTGGGAGTGGAGGAGTGGGAGGGCAGAGAGGGGGGGAGCGGGGGAGTGAGAGGGGGGGGGGGGTATTCTTTCGTTCTCAAAAAAATGCAGGAAAAGGCGGGCCCTGCTGCCAGAGGATCGTCCCACTCTGGCACCCACATTGTGTATCTTCTAAAAAAATACACGGTGGACACCAACCATCACGATGGAAAGCCATTTTTCGCACGGCAAAGACCTAAGGCTGCGTTCTTTGTTTTGTACGAACGGTGACTGCCAATGTAATATGTGCAGGATGTCGAACGCTGCCACGAGTCTTTGCAGTGTGCGAAAAGCGAGAAGTTCAAAAAAAACGCAGAAAAGTGGCTTGTACTCACGTCTTCCGGACAGGCAATACACCGAAAGTTTTGACAGAAGCCGGCAAAATGTTGGGATTCGCGAGCTGGCATCGAAGCAGCAGTCCGTGGAAGACCACGGCATGTTAACCTTTTCTTTGCATGTTAACCAAATGCACGATCCGCTTCGTTGTCTGCGTCAAGCCAAGGCTCCCTCAAACACTGTCACACAGTGCGGGCACATGGAAGAGGGAGAAGGCGCCCAATCTGTTCAAATCGTTCAAAAGGCAATTGCGTGCCGTCGCAGAGCCAGGCTCCATCCCACACCAAAAGGCTGTATCGGCTGACCCACCCGCTATATTGGCCAATGCCAAGGTCTTGGCGGGTGTTTCGGAGCCCCCCACCGATTCAGCACAACGGAGGGTGCGATCCCCAGATCCCGGTGCGCTTCAGACACCTTTCTTTTGAACTGTATTTTTTTTGTTGGAGTCGCCCAGCAACAGCCCAGCAGGGTTGTAGGTTATTTTGTCCCCTCGGGGGCCCCCGCTACCAGCCACTGCTCGTCACAGCTCGTCCGTCAGTGAGGGGAAGTGGGGCTGGTGCTCGCTTGTTCTCACTTCGTCACACCTGGTAGCGAGGGCCCTCCTCGTATTCGTATTGGAATTCGATGCGCCGGGTGGCCCATGAGGGAGGGCTAGATGGGACAGACAGTTGTGTGTTGGTGCCGACAGCCATCAGCCTGACATACGGATGGGAACAGGCGCACGATGCTGCCATGAAGGCCTTTTTGTATTTGCATTGCATTGCCCGACCCACGCAAAACGCCTGCTCTGAAACACACGCCATCCAAACCCAAAGAAAGAGCTCACTGATCGATGAAAGAGTAGTTGTTTGGAGCAGTGAATCCACAAGCCCCCCCCTTCTCGAAAGGGGGTTGCAAGATTCCCCATCGATTATTGTTGTTTCTGACAAGGGCTGGAGGGGTGGGACGAGAGGGTGAGGGGGGGAGATTTATTGACGGTGCAAATGCGCCACCTCCAGCCCAGCAGCTGCTTTCTCTCATGGCACGCTGGCGATCCGCACAATACAAAATTAAGACTTTGATTTGCACTATTTGCAGTGTACGAATGGTTGCCCGTGCGCCTGCAGGAAAAAGCAGGGGGCAAGATAATGCTGGTGATGGCTGTTGGCGTTGGTATCATTCCCTTCTTCGTGAGCCTCGGGCGCTGTGGCAGAAGGGTATGGCGGTAAGGCCACAGCACCACAGCACCACACGCCTGCACGAGAGACATGAAACAAAAAAAAGGATGGGGGCAGAGGAAACCGGAGGATGGGTGTAGAGCAACGGGCATGCACGCACCTTCACCTTCACGACTTCTCTGCTCTGCTGTTCATAGCTTCGGAAGAAAACGGTTGCCTTAATTGCCGGGGGATCTTCCCCCACCCCCCACCCCCCGCTCCCCGCTCCCATCACCACTGCCGGGAATAATGCCAAGTCCTAAGTTGTCCCGGACCCTCCAAATCGTATGGAGCGATTTGAACGATCCCCTATCTCCAACATGGCGATGTTTTCTGCAAGGGTTTGCACACGGTGGGATCTTGTAAATTTTACATGTAAAAATACTGATTTTTACATGTATTATACATGTATAATACTTGCATGTCAACTATTATACATGTATAATACATGTACCGTATACGTAAATATTTTGGAACGTAAATATTATGGAACGTAAATATTATGGAACGTAAATATTTTGGAACGCTGGTGGGTTGGCGTTCCAGATTTTTTTCGTTCCATAATATTTACAGGGCTTTCTGCGACTCGGGGACTTGGGCCAGGTGATCGGACAGCATACAGAGTCCCTGACGGGACCTACTCGTGCACTTTTCGCGCGATTCCTGAGGCAAGCCACCCTCACCACCGAGTCCCCAACTGGCCCTGTAAATATTATGGAACGGACCGGGCAAAAATGGGCCCGTTCCATAATATTTACGTTCCATAATATTTACGTATACGGTATATGCCTGAAATATACATGTAAAATACATGTATATCAAGCAAAAATACATGTATAATAGTTGCATGTCAACTATTATACATGTATTTTTACTTGATATACATGTATTTTACATGTATATTTCATGCATTTACATGTATTTTACATGTATAATACTTGTCATGCAAGTATTACCGTATACGTAAATATTTTGGAACGTAAATACCGTATACGTAAATATTATGGAACGTAAATATTATGGAACGGGCCCATTTTTGGCCGGTCCGTTCCATAATATTTACGTTCCAAAATATTTACAGGGCCAGTTGGGGACTCGGTGGTGAGGACGGCTTGCGTCAGGAATTGCGCGAAAAGTGCACGAGTAGGTCCCGTCAGGGACTCTGCATGCCGTCCGATCACCTGGTCCAAGTCCCCGAGTCGCAGAAAGCCCTGTAAATATTATGGAACGAAAAAAATCTGGAACGCCAACCCACCAGCGTTCCAAAATATTTACGTTCCATAATATTTACGTTCCATAATATTTACGTTCCAAAATATTTACGTATACGGTATTATGGAACGTAAATATTATGGAACGTAAATATTTTGGAACGCTGGTGGGTTGGCGTTCCAGATTTTTTTCGTTCCATAATATTTACAGGGCTTTCTGCGACTCGGGGACTTGGACCAGGTGATCGGACGGCATACAGAGTCCCTGACGGGACCTACTCGTGCACTTTTCGTGCGATTCCTGAGGCAAGCCATCCTCACCACCGAGTCCCCAACTGGCCCTGTAAATATTTTGGAACGTAAATATTATGGAACGGACCGGGCAAAAATGGGCCCGTTCCATAATATTTACGTTCCATAATATTTACGTATACGGTATACATGTAAAATACTTGCATGACAAGTAAAATACTTGCATGCAAGTAAAATACATGTATTTTACTTGCATGCAAGTATTTTACTTGTCATGCAAGTATTATACATGTATTTTACTTGTCGTGCAAGTATTTTACATGTACCGTATACGTAAATATTTTGGAACGTAAATATTATGGAACGTAAATATTATGGAACGTAAATATTTTGGAACGCTGGTGGGTTGGCGTTCCAGATTTTTTTCGTTCCATAATATTTACAGGGCTTTCTGCGACTCGGGGACTTGGACCAGGTGATCGGACGGCGTACAGAGTCCCTGACGGGACCTACTCGTGCACTTTTCGCGCGATTCCTGACGCAAGCCGTCCTCACCACCGAGTCCCGAACTGGCCCTGTAAATATTTTGGAACGTAAATATTATGGAACGGACCGGCCAAAAATGGGCCCGTTCCATAATATTTACGTTCCATAATATTTACGTATACGGTATAATACTTGCATGACAAGTATTATACATGTAAAATACATGTAAATGCATGAAATATACATGTAAAATACATGTATATGGGCTCGTCCCATAACCCCCCCCCCCCAAAGTGGCCTTTTTGGGATTTTTCGCTGAAAACCTGAAAGATCCAGGACATAACCGGTCCTGACCCCCAAACCTGGCCCAAAAGTGATATCTGGGGCTATCCGGGGGTTTCCTGGGGCAAGTGAGGGTGCAGGGGGGTCTGATTCTGGTGGTGATTTCCTCTCCCACGGCCTTTCTTCGAGGGGGCTCCTCCCCCCCTGAAACCACCTCTTCCGGGCCTTGACTGAAGCCCTCTCATCCGGACACACGTTCTCAAGCGGGTTGCGTGTGCTGTTCAGAGTTCTTTGTTTTATGCCAGGAAACTTGCACACCCTTGTCGTGGGGTTTGAGCTTGAACAATCTGACTATCTCGGAGAGTCTGAGAGTATGCCAGCGCTGATCTGCCGCCCTGTGCTTGTAGCAACGGGCAGAATGATAGTGTTTCTTCTGTTCGTGCTTTGCGGCTTTCGGTAACTTGATGACAGGACTTGATGTTGCTGGACAGTTCTGGCGATTGCCAACACTGTCGAGGACCCTCGCCTCAAGTGTTTCTGAATCTTCAGTCAAGGCCCGGAAGAGGTGGTTTCAGGGGGGGAGGAGCCCCCTCGAAGAAAGGCCGTGGGAGAGGAAATCACCACCAGAATCAGACCCCCCTGCACCCTCATTTGCCCCAGGAAACCCCCGGATAGCCCCAGATATCACTTTTGGGCCAGGTTTGGGGGTCAGGACCGGTTATGTCCTGTATTTTTCAGGTTTTCAGCAAAAAACCCCAAAAAGGCCACTTTGGGGGGGGGGTTTTTGGGACGAGGCCATATCAAGTAAAAATACATGTATAATAGTTGACATGCAACTATTATACATGTATTTTTGCTTGATATACATGTATTTTACATGTATATTTCAGGCATATACATGTATTATACATGTATAATAGTTGACATGCAAGTATTATACATGTATAATACATGTAAAAATCGGTATTTTTACATGTAAAATTTACAAGATCCCACCGTGCACAGGGGGGGGGGGGGGGGGGGGGAGGGGGGCACACAGCCCAACTAATTCGTACAAAAATAATTATAGAAGGGGGGGTGCAGGCATATCGTATGATCTTTTGTTTTCTTCCTTCTTCGGTTCGCATGAAAATTTCCTGCCGTTCACTGCATTCTGCACTTCCGAGCGACGCCACCCCTGCCCTGCATCCCACTCTCAAAGCAGCAGAAAAAGCGAGCTCGGCCGCCAAACAAATCCAGCACCCCCGGGGGGGAGGCCGCTGGACACACGCCACAAAATAGTTCAAAATTATTGAAACCCTGTGCCTGGAATTTTGACCGAGTTAGATAAAATTTTCAGTGCAATCCTTCAGCAGCACCTCCCCCCTAGATTTTTAGGTTTTCTTGACCCAATGGTCGAAATCTGCGACATAGTGGAAATCCCGGGGACATGTCGAATTCGAAAATTTTGGGTCAAAAAACCCCAGGGGGGACCCTTTGGTTTCACCCCCTGCTGGGGGGCCTGGTGGGCGTTCAGGTGTGCTGAGACCCTTCGGGTTCTGACAGAGTGCAGCAATGGTAATCAACCGTCGTGAACGTACTTTCGTGCCGGCATGGCTATCCATGGGCACCGTGGCATGTCGCCGCATCCGTCCCGATCAACAAGTGCCAGAGGTAAATCAGGAGTCCTGGTCCAGTGCAGGCACCTGCGCTGCAGATACCCAAGGGACTGTTGTGCACAAAAATGCACACGCAAGGACATCAACTGACCGAGGCAATGCACCTCGCAGCCTATCGATTCGATTCGGGGCACCAAGCCTCACGAGCTGGTCACGCGATACCAGGTTACTCTGCGTGGCATATTCCTTGCAGCCGAAATGGCTTGGGCAGCAGTGCACAGGAACTTCTGCTGCACTGCGACAGGACAACCCAAGCACGTGCCGCGTACATCCGGAGGTGAAGTTGGATGAGGAAGATCGGTGGCTTCTGGGAGGAAGAGGGCCACCGCGTCCACGTCGCGGCTAGCACACTCAGCACACGAGCGGGCGTTGCATGAAATCCCCCATGTGTAAACAGGGGAAATCGGCCTTTTAGGTGATCCTGGTCAGGAATAAAAATTTCCACACATATTTTTCGACTTCCTGAGGCCAAAAACCGGTGTTCCTGGACCCAGATGTGACATCTGGATGACATAATAAAAATCCAGAGTGCCTTAGAGGCGCGCGGGACATTTTTTTGGGGATCGTGGCTGGGGACCCCCTATTTTGGGGGATTTCCCGTAGGTGGAAAATGTCGATTTTCCGATTTTAAATCACTCTGGGGGCACCTGCGGGGCCATATTTTGCATTTTCAGACAGGGGACCTACACCCTACAAACCCGATTTTCGGGTTTTTTGACCATTTTTTGCCTTGTGCGAAAACGTGATATTTTTTGGACAAAATTCCAGGCACAGGGTTTGAAGCAGAGAGGGTGTGTGGCGACCCCACCCCCCCCCACACCCCCACGCTCCACCGCCAGCTAACCAGGCGCGCACTTCAGAAGGCATTTTGCCTTCTGAATGATGCGCGACATCTCCCGGAATTGGAGGGAGCGGGGGGAGAGGGCGGGAGACAAAGGTAAGGGCGCGTCGTGCGGGTATATTTGTCTCTGCACGCAGTGTCCGTCTCACCTCGCTGTCTCATTTGCAGGGCAAGTCTCCAAGGCTGACTAGAGATGCCTCGGGGTATGTGTTTGTGACAACATGACGTGTGCGGCGTCCCCATCGGGGGTAGGGTGGGGACGCAGGGAAGGGGGTGGCTGTATGACCAGTACACAATAACGATAAAGAAGAAGATGGAAACGGGCTCCCTTTCGTCTGCGAGATGCAGGGCTTTGAAGAGAAAGAAGTGGCATCTGCAGTGGTGGCCGGGCGATGACCAGGGGAAGACGGGAAAGGGCGGGGGGTGTGGGGGTGGGGGGTCGCCATGGTTTTTGCTCGAGCACAAATGGAGTGAGAGAGACGGTGTATTCTGCAAACATGGCAGGGTGGCGTTCGTGTGTTTATGACCTGAATCAAGACACTCCAACCAACGCACGACCCCTCACAGGATATTTTTTTGGCATCTGACGCGCACAGCTGTCACGCAGAGCCGAAGAAGTTTCCCCAGATGCATAAAATCTTTTTCAGGGAAACGGGATTTTTTTTGAGAAGGCGCCGGTTTGTGAAGCACGCCAAACCCAGGGAAAAAAAAAGCACAGCAAAAGATGGAAAAAAAATGAACGCGAAAGAATAAGGCTGAAAAATCGAAGAGGGCCGTGGCTGGATGGTTTTTGTTGGTAGTGTCTGCAGATCGGGGCACTCTGAGAGCGAGGCTGCTGTACAGACCCCCCGACCTGCCACCTCAACGCCCCTTCCCCTGCGTAGTATGATGATTGTTTTGAAAAGCAGCGGGGGCGCCCATAGAACGAAAGAGAAGATCCGAAGGAACTGAGCAACCGAAGATCACCTCTGAGCCCGCTGCGAGCAACACAGCTGGCAGGTCATCTGCAATAGGATTTGCATTTCGTCACAGCTTCCAGGACATCTCCTGCATTGTGGGCACAGCTCTCCAAAAAAAATAGTGGCACTTCAATCCCGTGGGGAGGGATCCTCTTCCTGTTGAAATTCGTCTCACTCCTTGCACCGCGTGTTTGCACTACATGGCCACACTCCAAATAGACTTCGTTTGATATACGTTTGACGCTTCTTTGACGCACACCACTTTTCATAACACACCCCTGGGTATGATGAAGGCGGTGTGCAGATCACGGTTAGCAGAACTGGGGGTGTCCCTTCCCGTGCGAAAAAAAAAACCGCATGCGTAAAAAAAAATGAACGTATTTATTTGGGGACATCCCCACTTTCTCACTCTCTGCCGCCAACAAACAGGTGCCAGGGCGATACCTACAATAGGGCTGGGCCCCACTCTCGCTGCACTATAGACCAAAAAGCCCCTCCAATGGGTGCCTTCACTCAGATGTGCGGAGAACTGAGCCACCACCACAAAATAGGAGGCAACGGGGGGGTGGTGGGGGGTGGGGGGCACTCGCTTGTTTCGAAAACTGGCACAAAAAAAAACGCCCCCCCTCCCACCAGGCTTTTTGTCTTTTTGTCTACTTCAGGTCGCACTGAGCGATGCTCTGATGCCACCTCTGATAAAAAAAATGCCACCCTGCTAGCCCACACACACACACACACACACACACACACACAACATGAATACTTTGATATTAGCGCAGAGAACACCAAGCCCTTGCACTTGGTGGGATCCCACTGTCACACACACACACATCCACACAAGAGATGCAGCCGGGAGAGAGGAGTACGAGAGAGTACGCATCGAAACCGGTGTCACGCCGTGTTGGGGAAACCCTTCAGGAGTACGAGACTGGAAGGGGGAGGGGGTGATGTAGCCCCGTTTCAGCGCTGACACCGCTTTAAAATGTGTTCACCACACACACACACACCTTTTCCCTGCCCAACCTCATCCACAAAGTATCCCGCCGTTTTCAAGAGCTGTGGGAATTCTTGGAATGTGGAGGCAAGCCCCCCCACCCCCGCCTGCCTCCAGCAATGCGGAGAGACAGACGGGTTGGGTGCGGCAAAGGCGGGAGGGTGGGGAGGGGTGAGAACCCCCCCCCCCCCCAGACCCCCCCAGTGCAAGGGCCGGTGGGCTGCGCGGGAGAGGAAACAACCACGGGTGCTGCCTCCCCACCCCACGCCCCCCCCCCCCCTCTCCCGCGCGGCGCTTCCGCTATTGCCAGCCGGGTGAATCGCACTCCTTTTCGCTTTATTATAGACACCCTGTCCAGAAGCTGTGGGAGAACAGCTCCGGATTACTTTTTTTTTGCTGAGCGCACACTATAAAAAGGATGAGTGGGTGGGGAGCTGCACACCGCTGCCTGGTGTGGGCCCCACAGCCATCCCGACTGCTGTCAGGCATGGGCTGATTGGAAGTGAGCAGGTTGGTGTCAAGGCGTGCCGTTCTGCACTCTCTGAAAAACCCCGCTGTAATCCTGTCTCTGTTTGATCTTGACGGGGAACGCAGCCCTGGCCGAACGGGATGACGACCTGCAAGCAGCGCGTCCTTTTGATTTCTAATTTAGGGGGTGGGGGGTCCGGCAGTGATGTCTGCAGACGCGGTCGCAACGCGCCTGCAGCAAATCGGCAGACGTCTGCACGTCTGCAAACAGCACTGCCCTCGGGGGGGATGCATTTGCTCTGTGCAACACAAACCACACAACATATTTTTTTGCGCCTTTTATTTTGTCCTGACGACCACAACACATGCCGCTAAAGACACACAGGCAACTAAAAAAAATCATGCAAAGGAAGGGCGAAAATAACGGGGAAGAGGGGGGGGTTTTTTTTGATTGTCGAGAGTGAATGAAAAGCAGGGGAAGAGGGGAGGGGGGTGCGCGGGGGGGGGGGGACGAAAAGGTGTGGGCGGACGGAGGGGAGCTGATCGATTGAAAAATATGGTTCTGCTGCTTGACTACACCAGAGAGGCGATGTGGTGACACGCACAACAACCTCGGGCTTGCGGGGGGCGTGAAGTGGAAATAGAGGGAAGCACAAAGATGGCTTGCAGTGGGGAGGGGTGCGGGTAGTGAAGGGGAGCCGTGTGAGGCACCACAGCAATACCTCACAACAGGCTTATTTTGCGCTCAATTTTCCATTTTTTGACAGTTTCCATTGCATGGAAGTCACAGAAAGGGGGGGGGGGGGTGGGCGGGATAATTGGGGAGAGGGGGAAGGGGTTTTCGTATGGGATGAAGGGGGGGTGTGATGAAAGCAATCGTTCAAACCAATTCATGACTAACGTGTTGTGGCATGACCAGTGCGAACACCACGCGCGACCATTTTATTTTTATTACCGTTCAAACCGTTCAACAAATGTGTGGGTTGGATTTCTGCAGGACGGGCAGGCTGCATCAATGTCTTTCGCCTCATTTGGGGACACAAAGCTGAAGGAACCAATTGAGAAAAATAGCAGAGGACGGAGGAGTGAGTGAGTGGGAAATCCATTCCACCACCCACACCACCACGCCCTCCCCCCCCCCCCCCCCACACACACTTTCTGCGGGGCCGAAGTGCTTCGCAGAGACAGCAGGAGAGGATGGAGGAGTACAAAACGTTTGCAACACCGGAGCAAGGTCGTAGAAGAAAAAACGGATACCATACCCACAGATATATTGCCCCCCACACACACACACACACAGGGTGGGCTAGGACCCGTGCAGGGTTAACCCACCTAAAAAGTGATCAACACACACACACACCTCTCTCTCTCTCTCTCTCTCTCTCTCTCTCCCTCTCTCGTATGCTTATAGTGTGAATATCCCCGAAACGAAAATACTCGCACCCCAAGGGTGTCGTCTACTTAACTACGCGGGCCCGCGGCCCGGTAGACTCCCCTTGTTTGAGAGAGGAGCTGCTCTGGTGGGGTGAGGGAAGTGACACAGGAGGAGGAGGAGGCGCAGGCGCCACACGGTCTGTAGCGCCCGGTGACGCGCTACGTGAGGAAGGAGGATTAAGGTAGGCCCGGAAGCCTGTAGGCGCGTGCGGTGACCGCGCACGGGCGGAGGAGGAAGAGGCACCAGAACGGGGCCTTTGGGGAAGGGCTGCGTCAACGGACACGCCGTCGGGAGGGGAGGTAGTAGGAGAAGGTGGGTCCGGATCAGCGGCGCCCACGTCAGCGTCAGCGTCAGCGGTGGGGATCACGTGGTCGACCCTAGGCCTTTGGGCAGGCAGTGCCGGGGTGGAACCGGTATGCGCCTCTAAGGCGGTGCGCTTCAGCTGCGCCACGGCGGGGATGGATGGCCTGACGCCGTCGGGTGAGAGCCTCCTACGAGGCTGCATCAGGTGGCGGTGGGGTGAGCCCGGGGAGCACACGGTATGGGCCAGCCTCTTCAGGATAACTGGAGGGGTGGCGGGCTCGGGAGTAGCGGGACACGGGGTCGCTTCAGGGGAGGGCTGAGGCGCAGGCACACGGGGTGGCGTGGTGGAGGGAAGATCCCCCACGGTAGGCGCAGTCGCCTCTGGGAAGGGCGGGGTTGGCGGCACATGGGGCGGCGGGGTGGGGGCGTCTGCCTCCACAGGCGTCGCAGGGGCGGGAGGGACGTGGTGGCCCTCTTGCAGCAAGCGGTGGGGCGTCTGTCATCCAGCTCAGGCAGAGAGGCGCAGACCCCGCAGGGGGGCAGGTCATGGTCGCGGCAGCCGTGGTGGCCACGCTTGCAGCACATGTTGGAGGAGCTGCAGGTGCCGCAGCGGAGCAGCCGGTGCGTGGTGCAGAACTGCACGGGCAGTCCGTCATCCTGGCGGTGGTGGGCCCTCTCTCCCCCCTTGTGCACCTTCCTTGATCCCACCCCGACCCCCTTCCCTCCGCCCCACCCAGGCGTGTCTGGAGGAGGGGGTGGGGGAGCAGTAACGCAACACAACATAACACAGCTTCAGGCACGTTCTCTGCTGGCAGCAATACACAGCAGGCCCCACCCCACCCCACACCCCCTCCTCACTCTTTCCATCCACACACACACACACACATACACATACACAACGCGGCAAGTTTAGAGGGGCTTGCTCCCCCGCTGTGGAAGAAAAAACAGAAGACGCAAATCTCCTCTCTGGGATCTATCAACTTCCAAAGAAACACATACACACACCCGCCTTCTTAGAGCTTGAGCGATTTGGCAGGCGTGCCTTGATGGCGTGGTGGCAACGAGCGTGATTTCCACTACCACACCATCAGGTGGGCTGACTGAAGGCGTGTCCGGCACTTTTCCCCTCTACAGGTGGTCTGTAAGGGGTGACCTTGCCAGCTCACGCTCATCCATCTCTGCGATGCGCTGGTCCTCCGAGTCAGAGGGGAGGTCGTCTGGCTCGGCAGTGGACATGCTCAGGCGTTCCGCAGAGTCGCCGTCGCAGCTGTTGCCATCTCCGGTGCGCGCAGAGTGTGTCGCACCTGGGGATCTCGGGTGCTGCCTTGGTGTGCTGCCTGCCTTCGGTTTGGGCGCAGCATGCGCCTCCTCTTCCTCCTTCGCGTCAGCGTCGTCGCTCTTGTCGAGGACAAACTCCTTCAGCGGGTGGCGCTTCCGGGCGGCACGGGAAGAAGACGGGGGCTTGCTGCTCGCCCCACCGGCAATCGCGGCAGCAGGCTTCTCCCCACCGGCAAGCCGCGCAGTGTTGAGCTGCAGAAGGGATGGGGGGGGGTGGGTGGTGACATCACAGAGCTGAAGAAAGGGGGAAACCGTCCCCCCGAGCCTTGCCCCAAACCTGTGCAAGATTATATTCGCGGCATATACAACATACCTTCTGCAGCTTCTCGCGCAGGCCGGGGAGCTCGAAGCTCTCGATACTGTCGTCGGAACCATACCCGCACTTCCGCGCCGGCTTTGGTGCAAGGATGCCATCGGCCTCCACAGTTCCGTTCTCCTGCGAGGCAGTCTTGCCAGAGCAAGCCCCGCAGAAGCAGGCAATCCCGACAAACAGCACGACGAGCAGGGCTGTTTGTGGTGGTGGCGGTGGAGCATGGATCACACCCCTTCTCGTGATCCCCTGCTGGCCCCCCCCCACCCAACCCCACTCTCGAGTGGCAGGCAAAACTATTTGGAGGGCGGGGAGCCCAGGGAAAGCACAATACCAAATGCCGTAGCACCCCCTCAAACCCACCAACCCAGTCACATACCGGCGGAGCAGCCGACGATCAGCCAGACCAGGTCGTTGCTGTCCTCCTCATCCACACCCGCCTTCGGGAGGGACGCGCGGAACTCATCCTCAGTCAGAAGGGGGGCGCATGCAATGGGCTCGCCGTCGCTCAGGATCACAACGGCCCAGCCAATCTCATGCGTGCCATCCTTTGTCTGGGGGCGCAGCGCGTTCTGGGCATACGCCACATCGAGGAAGGGGTGCGACGCCGTGCCGAAGGCGGGCAGCGTGCGGTGATCCCTCAGGAAGGGCGTCAGCATCCCTTCGGGACAGCCTGCGTTGAAGGGCAGCGCACTGGGGTGCACATTTTCACACCTCCACATGGGGAGCAACTCGCTCTGCTTGGGATGGTGCCTGCGCAGGTCGCCGTAGATATCCGCATCTCTGTCGTAACCCGCCAGACAGCTCCCGGCGCTGAAGTCTCCCATCTGCCTCCGGGAGATGTGGTACGTCACGTTCCTCACGGTCTTGGCTGTGTCCAGCGCAACCCGGATCAGCGCGTCTGTCGCAGGGGCCGGCTGTGAGATCGATATGGTCCCTGAAATGCCAATGCCACTGGCTGATTCCTTCAGATGGCTGGAGAAGTTCGCCACCAGCTTCGTGGATGCCGACTCCGACACGTTGGAACCCCGGATCTCCGCACAGACAATGGGATCCGTCCCGATCACCAGCATCTTCCCCTTGATGGAGGCCCAGCCGGAGATGGGCAGCGCGCTGTCGTCAGATGTCAGCGAGGCATGGTTGGGGTTCAACATACGGTGCTTCGCGTTGAAGTCACCCACCCGGCAGTACACATCGACCCTGCCGGAGGTGGTGCACATCTCGTGGAAGCCGACACGCATCGGGTCAAACACCGCGTCGTCGGGTCGGGGGCAGCTGCCGTCTGTCCGGGGCTCGTAGATCCCCCAGGAGACGCCCCCTGTGGCGCGGGTGTTCAACCAGAAGGAGTTGAATTTGCGGAGGATGCGGGTCGGGTTGACGTCCTCCTGGTCGCGCACAACCGGCACGGCGTTTTCGACAATGTTCTCCGCACCCCCGGTGGCGTCCGGTCCGAGGAATTCGACAAATCCGATGTTTGCGCCGAAGTCCGCCCGGAGCTTGATGATGTCCATCGCGCGCACCCCCACCAGCATCGATTCCAGGTTCACCAGGGTGCCCGTCCCTTCGACCTTCCCGAAGACAGACTGGAGGGTCTGCGTGTTGAGGAGCTCCGTTGTCGTCTTCTCAATTTCATTCGTCATGCGAACCGCCTGGACGAACAGCCTGTGCGTCTCCAGGGCGATCTCCTTCCTGACGTAGGGGCTGTTCGACCCGCTCTTCGGAGACGCGCCATTCCCTGGCGGGCTGGGCGTCTTCTCCTTGTTCCGCTCACTCAGAATATCCGCCGCCGTCGGTCCGATGGCAAACCGGGTGTGTGTCGTGGGGGGGTCAGCAGGGTCATCGAGGAAGAACACCCAGGAGGACGCCACGCTGGTCTGGAGAACACCCCGAAGCTCCGACTTCTGCGGGGCGGACAAGGTTCTGTCGAGCGTGACGATGAGGTTGCGGACAGAGATGAGCCTGATGACAGGCATCGGCGAGCGGAGTAGCTCGGGTGCCAGGCAGCCCCCGCCGAAGGTGTTTTCGAGGAGGGCAATCGAGGTGACTTTCGTAGACGTCAGGGCTGCGCAGATGTTGAGCCCGGTTGACGGCACGCGGCAGGTCAGACTGGCACCCTCGCTGAGAGGAACGCGCGTCCCGACCAGCTCCCTCCCCCTGTAGGGGTCGACGCACCAGGCCTCGTCGATGTCGGACTGCAGGGGCAGCCAGAGGTTTCCTGAGGGGTCGCAGCGCACCGACCTGCTGCGAATTTGGTCCAGCTTGCAGTCGCCCATCGGCTCTTCGGTCGGGGTGGAGCAGATTTCCGCGACCTTCTTGACGATAGTGGGGCACGAATCCACAGACCCGCAGTTCCCCATGTTGAGCCACTTCCCGCTGTCCAGCTGGGGGCAAAGCTTCTCCTTTTCGTAACCCGCGAGGACTTCGAGGCAGGTCGTGATATACGCCTCGTCGCACAGCAGCGGTCCCGGCGAATCGGTCTTTCTTGAGAGCGGCAAGACGATTGTCATGGATTCAGTTCTGAACGTCGGGACTTCTGCAGCCGTGTCGCCCTCCCTGGTATTCAACCTTGAGTCTATACCCGGAAGGTGGTTCGTGGGCTTCTCAGGTACCGTCACCTCAGAGAGTGCGAAGAATATCTCCACCGGCGTCTCGCGCATATTGCCTTGGATCAACGCGACTGCTTCGTCCATACTGAGGCCTTGACTCCTCTTCGATCCCTCCGCACGGCGGACCTTGATGGAGCGGGACGCCAACACCTTCACCCCTTTGTAGTGAAACACCGCGTCGGACGTTTCGTCGGCGGGGTCGACGAAGTCCGGCTCTGACACCATATGCGTCATGTCTGGATGAACACCGTCATACATGCGGTGCGATATGACAAAGGGGACCGGCTCGCCACAGGCAGAAGGGGTGCGGCAGATGCCATCGCCTCTGCACCTGAAGGTACCCACCGGGCACTCCTGGTTCGGGCACCGGACCTTATCGGAAACCGAAGGAAGCAGGCACTCCCCCGACACCGCGCAGTAGGCTTTGTCGTCGGCCTCGCAGATGTTTCTCCCGACGGTGACATCAGCGTCGGCGTGTTCGATCTTCTCCAAAAACCTGATGTGCGTCGCGCGGTAGCGATCCCCACGGGACTCCGCCTCCACGTCGACAATGATATTCTTCACAATGTTATTCTCCAAATCCTTCTTGAAACCCTTCATGGCACGCAGCGTGTCGCGGTAGCTATCAACCCTCCACCCCAGGTGGGATGTCAGATGGACGCTGTGTGCACCCGTCAGCGGGACGTTCACCTTCAGCCCCTTCCCGAGAGTCAAGGACACTTCAGCTTGGCCATACCCTATGTTGCCTAAACCGATTCTGGTGAGCCCGCCTCCCAAAGCGGCGTGCCCATGGGTAGCCCAGATGTACGGCACGCCTTTGCATTCGAAAGAGCTTCCAATACTGCTATCCCTGCGTTCGTGGCACACCTCTGTGTCTCGGCAGAGAGGGGTCGGAGGGTCTCCTGCACCCTTCTCCGCAGGGACGTGCAACTTGCATTCATTCGCCGTGTAACAGTAGAATGATTTGGGCGACTGCCGGTAGCAACCCTGCCTCGCACGCCAGGCCCCCGCCGGAAAGTTCAGCGACTCCGGTCTATCACCTTCCGGCCGGATATCCACAGTGACTGCCGCATAAGCCTCAGGGTAGAGCGGCTGGTGTGGTCCCCGATATCTCACCGAGGCAGCGGGGCCCACCTTGTTGAGGTGCTTGAAGAAGACACCAGTTACGTAGTTGGATTCGTTGGCAAAATGTGTTGCAGGCGAGATGGCGAACCCCCGTGGAGGGGGTGACACCATCGATCCGGGTGTGGGCTCCACATGCATCGCGTCGACGACGATTGCCCCGGAGATGAGATCCTCGTCGAAGAAGGGCTCGAACCCGGAGCCGAGGAAGATGTAGTAGCTCCCTTGGGAGTCGAGCCGCTCCTCTTGAAACTGATCCAGCTCCGCCGGGTTTTGGATCGGGTTCAGGATATCCACGGTGAGCGCCTCTGTTGCCGCAGGTGGGGCGAAACCCGCGGGCCTCCCCCGAACTGGGAGTGTATTCACAGGAGGGGTGTACGCCCTCGAAACCCGAACCAACATACCCGGCGCCAGGCCCTCGTGGGGAACGCCAACTGACCCGAGCTTTATTGAAGAGGGCAAGGTGGGGGACGTCCCCACATGGGTCCCGGGCACTTCTGGCTGGGATTCAACACCTCCACCAAACTTCGGGGGGTAAACTGCGGGGGGAGCCTGGGGCGGCTTAGGTGTGGGTGGGCTCGGGGTCACAACCGCGGCGACAAGCCCTGTGGTGGCTGCCTCCCTGCTGTTCGTGGGGTGAACGTATTTCCCCTTTTGCCGGCACATCCCCAGCGGAACACCCTCGTCGGAGCAGACCGACCCTTCCTTATAGTATTCGGTCACATCCGTGAAGGACACGGTCCCTGTGGGGCCGACCTTCGTCACCACCCCGTAAACATAACCCTGGCATTCTCCAGAGTGAGTCTCCAGCTCCCACTGCTCTGTGGTGGAGATCATGGGGACAGGCGCGAAGCACTGCTCCCCATCAATGGGGTATCCTTCGTGGCACGACTTGACCCCGGTCACATCGCAGTATGAGTCCAACGCCCCTGAGGGGATAGGAGGGATACTGGTGCCGCACGACTTGCATGTCGCGGGGCAGACCTCTGAGACCCGGAGGCGGGGGATGTAGGCACCCAGGCGGGAGAAGGAGGCGTTGCAGCCGACAACCTCGGCTGCCTCCTGGCATGTGATGTTGGCTGGGGTGAGGTATCCGTTGGGGTCATCTCTGCAAGGCGCACACTCTCTGGCAAGTGTCGAGTTGTAGAAACCGCAGACCATGTCTTCCCCGCAGTCGGCGTGCTCCTGGCATTCGGACTTGGTATCCCTGGAGGAGAAGGTGCGGTCCCCCGACGAAGTGGTTCTGGTGAACTCTCTCTTCGGCGGGGTGGGGCTCCCCTCGGTGCTGCCCACCCGGAAAACCCTGCTGATCTTCGTGCGAGCTGTGAGCTTGACCATGTGGGCATCCCTCACACCGCGGACAATATCTTTAAACCCCGGCGGGTTGTGCGCGGCAACCACACTGCCGCCGCTGCATGTGAATGTCTCATATCCGCTGCACACCTGCTCCTTCCCGACATCCTGGCCTGCCGCTGCTGCGGCTGAGGCGGGCAGCAGCAGCAGCAGCAGCGCGTAGAGGGGCATGGTGTAGGCTAGCAGAAGGGCTCGGGTCGGCAGTGCGGCCCACCCACCCGGCACAACCAGCCCTGAGGTGGAGGTGGGGGAGCCGTGTGCTGTGTGCGGAGGAGAGGTGGCGATGTGCTGATGTGATTGGGCAAGGCACAACAGACAGAGCTGAGTGGATGTGTGGCGTTGTCACAGTGCATCGGGAGGGGGGGGAAGGGGGGGAGGGAGTGTGGTGTGGAGGGTCTCATCAACCCGCTACTCTGCAGACCCCCGGGCTGCCTCGCCGACCAACGCTTCTTTCTCATTTTTTTTCAGCGCAGGCAGCCCGTGGGCAGCTGAGGGGGTGGGTGGGTGGGGGCGCCCTTCATTCTTGAAAGGGCTCTTGGGGGGAGGCCATGCATCCTCCGATTTTTGCATCGGCACTTGCCGGCAGTACCCTGCCGTCATGAGGTGTCGTGTACTCGGGTAGGGTTTATGCACCCCTTTTCGTTAGACACCATCATTTTTCACTGTTCTTTAACGCGAACAATACCTTTGAAGGAATGCACACGCAATACAGTCATACTCTTTCACCGCAGGCGCACAGAACGGAACCCGGATACGACTCCAACTGTCTGGGGGTACTCATTCACTCGCGACCCCACAGATTCCTGAAAGTTGTGCAGGATGATGTGACATACGGGCTGGCTCAGCACAGATCTCGAAAAAAATGAGCTTTCTCCTCGTGCCAATCGAGTGCCCCTTCCCCCTGTGCTGAGCAGCAATGCAGAATCTAGTTTTTGGCGCCCATATTTTTTTTTGAGAAGGGCGACGCACCGACCTGCAGCAATAAGCCCAACCCATGCATGCCTGCAAACCTCCGTCAGGGGACGACCCCTGAGGAGCGAGGAGGCGAAAGCAGTCGCTTTTATCCACACCCTACCGGGTGCCCTCGCTACCAGTCACAGCTCGTCAGTCAGTGAGGGGAAGTGGGGCTGTCACTTTCTCTCACTCAGCCACGTTTGCTGTGTTGGATTAGCGGACCCGCATCGTACAGAAAGTCCACGAGAGACGAACGCACGAGAAGAAGTAGTGATACGCTATCACTACTCAGTCACACCTGGTAGCGAGGGCCCCACCACATCCGCAGACGGTTCAATGGAGGGCGGCCCCCTGGGGCTGGCAAAAGGCAGGAAGGTTGGGGGGCAGTGAAAAGCCTGGGTCCGACAGGAAGTCAGGCAACACCCCCTCTCCGTTGGGCTCTTAATGGAATCCACGGAGCCACAAAGTAGTGCCATTTCCCCCGCCTTAGGGGGTACAGCACACAACACACACGTTGAGTCATCAATGGGGCATTTTTCCCCCTGGTGGATTGAAGGTCACGCCGAGCGAATTCTGATGATACCCTCCACTGTGGCGATGAACCTTGAGCGACGTTTGCACCATTTCTGTGGCTCTAATTCCAGCAGCCAGAGGAGGAGGGGGGGCTGACGTGGGGGGCGTGTTGTGCAGTAGTGCAGAACACACGGAGAGTAGCGACCCCCCCCCCCCTCCCTCCCACCCACCCCCCCACCTGTTTCTGCTGCGATCTAGACTGTTCAGTTCACACAACACGCGCGGATCAGGGGGGGTTTTACTTTTGCTGCAGTCTAGACCACGCCGATCACAACTTGCAATATTTTTCCAGGTCGACCCCCCCCCCCCGCACACCGAACGAACCGCATGCTCTGTTCAGTGTGGGGGGCCCTTCCCCTTCCCCCTCCTCCTCCTCTCTGCCCACAGAGTGAGTAGGAGACGTCAATACCCACCCACCCCCACCCCCCTCCCGGCAACAGCCAGTGCCGTGCACAACCCGTCGCCCTGGTGTTTCTTTTATGAACAATTTGAACGATGTTTCTGGCCCGTGCCTCATGCCACACAGCCTCACCAGGGCATCCCCCCCCCTCCCCCCCGCCCCCCGCTGCCGCTGTCTTTTGGTGTCGACAGGCCTCCAGCCTGACTGGAGGAGGCAAACAGACTGCGGTGTGCACACCTATAGCTGTTGCCAGACGGCGTTGCCACCCTTCCCCACCCCCCCCCCCCCCCCCCCCGAGAGTATATTGAACGATTTGAACGATGTTTCTGGCCGTGACTCTTAGCAGCCCCACGGTGAGAGAGGCACGCAGTCTCAGGTTCTCCTGGCCAATTTTTTTGAGATGGAAAGATGCATGGTCAGACTGGGGGTGGGGTGGTGGGTGCGGATGGGGTGAGGTGAACGGGGAATCAACAAAACAACGGAGAAGAAAAACCATAAGGTGAAGCGAGAGAGTATGGCTTCTCCCCCCCCCCGCTCTAGACTGGAGGGGGGGGGGGGGTGTGGGGTGTGGGGAAGAAGACTAGGACTTGGAAGAAGCGCAAAGAAAGCGCGAAGACGACGGGGGTGTTGTGTGCAGTGGGAAGGGAGGAGTGGGCAAGAAGGCGAAGGTGATGTAGCAACGTTGAAATAGAATACGGGGGGGGGGGGGCATGGGGGGTAATGGGGGTTGTGTGTGTGTGTGTGTGTGTGGGGGGGGGGGGGGGGGGGGGGGGGAGTGAAGCCGAGAAATATATCAGGTGCAGAGGGATGAGAGAGAGAGAGAGAGAGGGAGATAATCGCACTCTCTGTTCACTCGTTACGCAGATCGGGGCGGGATGGGGGGGTCGGACTTGGTCGTAGCGAATGGTGGGAATAAGTGTGGGGGCGGGGGGTTTGAACGAGTTGAACGAGTGCCTCTCGTACTACCCCATATTGCTGTCGACATACGCCGGCTCGAGGAGCTCTCTCTCCATCAGTAGGGTAAAACCAACCTGTTGGCCATGTTTCGTAGCACCCCCTGGTGAGAGGGGGGTGCGCTGTTTCGCGTTCTTCTGGCCGCACAGCGGTATTGCCCGACGCCGCCTCCCATATTTTATTTTGGATAAAATAATGCAAAGGGAAGACTTCCCCAGAGACTGAACGACACGCCAAAAAGAAAGCTGCGGCATGACTTTTTCTTCAGGGATACCCCCCACCCTCGCAGAAATCCAGCAGGAGGTGAGGCGGTGTGGGGGGGACGAATCAGCAGCGGGGCGAGGTATGTGGCTTGCAGCTCAGAGCGATAATCACTCTTGTGCTGGCATGCACACAGGCAGTGGACCCTTGGGGGGAGGGGGGGGGGAATTCAACTGTAGAAAAGATTCGCTTCGGGGGGGGGGGGTTTGATGATCGAGAGTGAATGGAAAAGTAAGTCTCCCAGCACCTTCTTGCAATATTCGCTTCGGGGTTTTACAAAATGAAGAGCTGGTGCGCCAAGAGATGCGGGTGGCGGGGAAAATCCCTGCCTGTGAAGCCCTGGGGTGGGGTGGGGTGGGGTGGGATGGGGGGGGGGGGGGGGGGCCAAATATACAATGTACGCACTTCGCACATTTTTTTGTTCGACCCCCCCCCCCCCTCGCCCCTCCACCTCCACCTCCATCCTGCTTCCCCCTCCCCCTTGGAAATCGCCACCACCACCATTACCCCAACCCCCGTCCTGTTCTTTGCGTCTTTGCACACCCTCTCACCCCTCCACCTATCACCCCTGAAATCGTACGCCTTTTTGCGCTATAAGGTGGAAGCACCCTGTCGGGCAATTATCAAGAGATTTTCGTCTGAAAGGAAAAAACGACCCGCTGCCATGTGGCACGACGTCACTATCATCTCGTCTCCGTTGGCAGAAAGCACCTTCGGTCTCGAGAGAGCTGGACCTCAGACACAGAGCCCCGCGTGGGGCACGGGCAGGACTCAATGGAATATGGGAGAGAGGGTGAAGTTGTCTTGCTGTAGGGGTGCTGCGTGAAGCCGCGGCCCAGTGCAGGTCACGTGACACATCCTGCACTGTGGTTGTGTGATTGCCGTGATGCGCAAGACAGCTTCTCCTTCGCAACGCTTCCATATTGCGCCCAAGAGAGAGAGAGAGAGAGTCAGAGAGAATAGAGGGAAATGGCGATTGCAGAATGTGTCTAAAGTGCTGAAACCTGTCGGTATTTTTTTCCGGACACCTGACCCGTGAACTGCCAATAGAAAGAAAACCCCCCGGCTCCGAACTACCGTTTTTCGTTGGGGGCGCACACTTCTGTCTCAAGGCTGTGTTGAGCCCCTGTGAAGTGGCATGAATCTTCAGAGTTCAGTACAATCTCCGTTGTTACTTCACTGACTTCGCTCAGCAATGTCGCTCGTAACAAAGTCAGAAGATCTGGATGTTCGATAATGTACGCACAAGCGGATCCCAAAAAAAACCCCGAAAGCCAGCACATTAGCCCACCGTACTGTGGTACTAGATATGCGCACACTGAAAGAAGTACACGCTGGACAGGCCCAGGTTGACGGGAGACCCAAGATCACCCGCCAACTGGGAGGCCGCAACGGAGGTAGGTGGGAGACAAGTCAGTGCATCTCACATGGTCTTCCACCTGGCCACCGTGCAGCGTATGTAGACGGAAACAGAGACAGAGAGGAATTATAGAAGGGCCCGACGCGACCCTACAGAGGGAAGACAGAACACCCTGCCCAGCAAGTTATGTTTTGTTGGAACAACAGAAACCCCCACAACTCCTTTGCGCACACCGCTCCTCAAGGGCTGATGAAGTGGCGATCCGCTCTCTGGAGTAGGGGGCGGGGGGACAGAGAGAGTGGCAGTTGGCTCCACCCACCCGAAGTAAAGTATGCGTCTGCACACCAGTAAGGGGAGAGAAGAACCAGCGGGGATTCGTCATCGCGAGAACACCTGCAACAAAAAGAAAAAAAAAAGGGGGAACGCAACTGACACATCACACACACAATGTCCCACGCTGCCTCTGTCCCCCTGCACCCCTCCACGACGGGGTTCCCTGGGGAGGCGTCGGCTAAGCCGGCGCCGAGCGAAGCTGCAGGGAGGAAGCAGCGATGGGTGTTGCGGGAGAAGGAGTGGAGTGCCGACGTCAGGCACTCAACAGACGAGCTGGCCGCCAAGGGCGGCATTATGCTGTGCGCCAAAGGCGACGCACAGCGCCTGATCGCGAGGTGCAGGGAGCACCCGCCGCCGGGACCGGCGGCAATCCTGACCGTCGAGGCGACGGAGGGGGGGAAGGGGCGCAGCCGTGTCCTCTCCCTCCTGGTCGAGCGCGACGGCGAGACCCGGGGGCTGCGGCGGCACCTGCTGCAGCTCCACAGTGACCCCGTACACTACGGGGCTAGCAGCAGCCCGGGCCTGAAAGCCCCCAAGGGCACCCGGGAGTGGGTGGTGATGGAAGCACCGCCAGCCACCCCCCTCACACACACACACATCCGCACCTGGCTGCGGGCCCACGGCGCGGAGCCGGACGCGGTCATCGCGATGACCGGCACCACCTGGGCCCGCCGCTTCAAGGTGGGTGTGGACAGTCGACAGGTCAAGGACCTGCTGCGTGCGAGCGGCGAGAGCGACATCTTCTGCCGCCCCCATTTCCACACCACCACACACCCCGACACAGTCGTGCGCCTGCCGCTCGACGCCACCATCCAGCAGGCACAGGAGAAGGCGGGCCGGCTGAGCGGAAGGGTCGTCCTGGTGAAGGGCGGCCTCGGCATCGCAGTGCCGAACACCGCCGGGCACTGTGCCACGGCAGCAGTCGTCGGTGACGAAGCTGCAACCCCCCTGCAGGGGAAATATGTACTGGAAGGGCTGCCCACACAGTACACCGCCCGCTGCACCAGGGACCTGCTAGAGGAAATAGGCTGGCAGGCCCACATCCTGGCGTCAGCCAGGGAACCGAACGGGCGAGCAGTGCTGCTGCGCGCCCCCACCGCCCCCCAAAAACTCGGCGCGTACTGCGTCGACAGCAACACCTACCTGGTGTTGCGGCGGTACCGCGAGCCCGAGGACCTGGGGCTCTTCCCCCGCCGACGGAGGGCAAAGCGCACCAAGCCCCCGCCGAAGCCGACCCCACCTCCCGCAGCCCCGGAGCAGCCGCAGGGAGTGCCGGGGAGTGAGCTGGCGAACAAGGCGACAAAGAAGACGAAGAGCAACAAGAGCAAAAAGAAGAAGTCCAAAATCGACGCTGAGATGAAGGACAACGCCCCAACGCCCCACGCCACCACGACCACCAACCCCGCCGCCGCCGCCACCGCCGCCGCAGCAGCCACCGCCACCGCCAACCTCGCCAGGGTGCAAGCCCTCCTCGAGCAGGCAGAGCGGCGTGCCGCCGAGGCAGAGCGGCGGGCCACCGCGGCAGAGGAGCGGGCCGTGAACCAGGAGAGCCAGTTCACGGCCGCCCTGCGAGCGATGCAGGCTCGCCTGCAGCACCTGGAGGCGGCAACGAAGCCGCAATCTAAGCCGAAGAAGCAGACCAAGCCGGGCTCCAACCCCCTTCCTCGAAAGGCCGACCCGGCCTCCACCACCCCAGACCGGGGGACCAAGGGCCCACCCCCGAAGTCCGCCTCCCCGAAGCCCCGGACACGCACGGGGCTGACTCCTAAGAAGAAAAGCCGGACACTCACCCCGACTCGGACTACAACCCTCCGCACGAAGCACATGGCCCCGGCGGAGCCGGTGCAGAAACGCCTGTGTGAAGAGCCCCTCTTCAACTGACGGGGAAGCCCGCCATCCCCAAACCGACCGCGCCACATCTTCGAGACCAAGCGAGACCTTCTCCTCCGGGCGGGTGACATCGAGCAGAACCCTGGTCCGGCACAGCACCTCAAGTGCCTGACCTGGAACTGCAACGGTCTCACCGAGGCGAAAAAAGCGGAACTACAGCACCACCTCGCAACCCAACGGTACGACGTCGTGCATCTGCAAGAGCTCCGAGCAGCACAGGGGGGAGACCCCAAGTTCCCGGGCTACTCCACATTTCTCCGACGCCGCACCCAGAAGCGCTGTAAAGGGACGCTCACCTCCGGAGGCGGGATCGCAACGCTAGTGCGGGAGGACCTACACGCGACTCTCATTGCCACCGCACCAGACGCTAGTGTAACAGAGACCCTCACAGTGCGAGTCACGGGACCGGAAAGCGCCGTCACGTTCACCAATGTGTACCGCCCCTCGGGAGTCGGCACTAGCAACGACCCACGCCACGATGACTTCTCTACATCCCTGCTACCACACACGCCGGAGTCCGTCATAGCTGGCGACTTCAACATCCACAACCGTGCCTGGGATAAACATGCGCGCTGTGACAACAAGGGAACTGATCTGTACCACTGGTCCCTCCTCAACGGCATGTCACTGTGCAACGACCCCGACCACCCCACACGCATGCGCCGCGACTCCAAGTCCTCGCCGGACATCGTCTTCGCCCACTACGAGTTGGGGGAGGTCACCTGGAATACCCTGGACCAGTGGCAATCAGACCACTTCGCCATCCAATACACCGTCCCTTTTGAACGAACGCCAGCAGCTGCGACACACCCGGCAGCCAAGGCCCGTCAACTGTGGAACTGGGCAGCAGCGGACTGGCCCGCCTTCACCGAGGAGCTCGAACGGCTATCACGCAAAGTGACGAAGTGGTGTGACCCGAAGGAGTCCTTCCACAAGTGGCTTGGACTGGTGCGAACGGTCGCAGCCAAGCACATCCCGACGAAGCGTAGCTCACGCCCCCGCAAGAGGTGGTTCACGAGCAAGGTGAAACGCGCGGTACGGGCGCGGAACGAAGAATCACGCAGACACGCCCAGACTACACACCTGTCCCAGGACGACTACGACAAACTGGACAAGCTGACCACCGACGCCACCAACGCCGTCCTCGAAGCAAAACGCACAACTTGGGAAACCAGGTGCCAGGCTGCGAGCACCAGCAGCGACCTCGGCGCCACCTTCCGGCTTGTGCGAGAACTCGACGGCCGCAAACTTCAACAGGCCGCCTTCCCGCTTGTCGACGGAGGGGTCCCGGTGACCGACCCCAAAGCTAAGGCGGACCTCCTCTGCAGCCACTACGCCAAGATCAGTGAAGGGAACGACCAACAGTCACAATCGGTACCCACCCCGCAACATGCGAATGGCCAGACACCCCCCGAGCTCTCAGCTGCCGAAGACGACTTCTCCAAAGAGGAGCTGAGCGCAGCCCTGTCCGAACTGCAGGAGCGAAAATCCCCAGGGCCTGACGACCTCAACAACGAACTGCTGATGCACCTCGGCCCCCAAGCGCGGCAGGGACTCCTGCACGTGCTCAACCTGTCGTGGAACAGCGGCATCCTCCCCGACGCATGGACGCGAGCAGTCATCGTCCCGATCCTGAAACCGGGGAAGCCAGCGACGGCAGCATCCTCGTACCGACCAATTGCGCTCACCAGCACAGCATGCAAGGTACTGGAAAAAATGGTGAAGAGGCGCATGGAGCAGCTCATGCTTGACGACGCATACCCGCAAGTCGAGGGGCACTGCCCGAACCAAGCGGGATTCCAGCGACTGAGATCGACAACCGACCAGCTAGCCTACATCACCCAAACAGCGACGGACGCCCTCTCCTCCGGGAAGGCAGCTGTCACCCTGTACTTCGACCTCGAGAAAGCCTTCGACAAGGTCAGCAAGCTCGCAGTCATCAACAGCGTCAGACGAAAGGGCTTCCCCCCGAAGTTCACCCGATGGCTGCACAACTACCTCAGCAACCGCCGGGCCGCCGCACAGGTGCACGGGGTGAGAAGCGACTACTACGACTTCAACAACGGTGTCCCACAAGGAACAGTGCTCTCGCCCCTGCTCTTCAACTGCGTGATGGATGACGTATCTCGAGCCATCACCGCCTCCCCGGACGTCCACCCTGCGGTGTTCGCAGATGACATTGCAGTACTCGTCGTCGGGGACACCTACACCGACGCCCTAAGCACCGCACAGGGCGTCATATCAGCACTCGCCGCCGAAGTCCCACTCCACGGGCTGCAGCTCTCCCCCAGCAAGTGCTGCTACACGCTGATGGGAACGACGCCTGAAGCACTGGGCGAGCACAAGCGCATGGAGCTCCCAGACGGCACCCCCCTCCAGCACGACTCCACAGCAAAATACCTCGGGGTTTACATCGATGCCTGCTACACGATGTCGGACCACGTCGACCACGTCGTGACCACCTGTATGCGACGCCTGAGCATACTGCGTATGTTGGCAGGCACCGACTGGGGCTCAAGTGGAGACACGCTGCGCCAGGCCTACCTGACGTATGTCTACCCCATCCTGATGTACGCCGCAAGCGTTTACACCCCTGGCCTGACCGCGAGGAACCTCAAACGCCTGCAAGATGTCCACCGCACCGCAGCCCTGATTATCACAGGCTGCATGAAGAACACCAGCACGGCGAAGCTCCTCTGGGAATCACACCTACGAGACCTCGACCTCGACTTCAAGGTTGCGGTGTGCACAGACCACGAACGCTTCCGCCGCGTGCCCCACTCCCCAGGATACCGGGCGCAACTAAATACCGGGAACACGGGAGGCAGCTGGCTACATCAGGCACGGAGTCTGGTGAAATCCTCGAAGGTCGACGGGCGCACCCCCCTGCTGGCCCCCCTGCATGCAGCACACCCCATCCCCCCCTGGGAATGGAACCTGGTGCTGCCACGAGTGCACATCCTGGCGACGCTGCCGGGGCTCACCGCCCCGAAGGCCGCCACCCCGAAAGACACCCTCCGGGACCTGGCAGAGCAGACCATCCAGGCCCTCCCGACGTGCGCCTGGCATGTCTACACCGACGGGTCAGTCTCCAACTCCACATCGCGGCAGCAACAGGGCGGCGCGGGCGCAGCGGTGTACAGCATGCCGGAGGGCCGCCTCAAGAAAAAGCTCGCCTGGCCGGCAGGACTCCGTTGCATCAGCTACCAGGCAGAGCTGGTGGCCATCAGAGAATCCCTCGCCCACCTATGCACCGTGGTAACCCAAGGCGAAACGGTCGCCATCCTCACCGACTCGCAGAGCGCACTGAATGCACTGCTGAGCGGCCCCCAGCGAGCGAGGGGGTCCACCAAATGGGACATCTGGCAGAGGCTGCGCAAGCTCGCCCAAACATACGATGTCACCACCCACCTCCGCTACATCCCGTCGCATGTTGGGGTGGTAGGGAACGAACTTGCTGACAAGCAGGCGCAGATCGGTGCGTTCAAGCCCCAGATGGAGCCGATCAGCCTCGCGTCGGCCCGTGTCACCCTCCGCCGACACATATACAGCGGGACCACGTTGCCCCGCACAGACAGCGTGTACGCGTATCGGTCAGGAATCGGGGAGACGCGACTGCAGCGCCCTGACCTCCGCATGGAGGGCCTTACCCGCTTAGGGGAAACCACCATCCGCCGCCTCCGGGCCGACCACCACCGCCTGGTGTACGACCACGACGTCCCGGGCAGCGCACAACCACCGTGCAAACCCTGCCTGAAGCTTGCGCCGGACAGCCCCCCGCCTGGGGTCTCGCTGAAGCACCTATTCTTCGGCTGTCCCGCGACAGCGTCAGCCCGACACCACCTCACAGCCACAAGCGTGCACAACCTGCTGCTGCACAACTGCAAGGGGGCCCTACGCTACCTGGCTGAGGCAGGGGTGACGGAGCACAGCGAGAAGGACTACCTGATCTCGTGAAACCTGCAAAAATCAACAGCGGTCAAGGGCTTCGGCCTGACACCCCAGCACCCCCCCCCCCCACCCCCAGACCCACGTCACTTTCCACGGGCCGCCAGGCGCGTCAGCGTCGGCGACCGCCCGCCCCCAGTCTGAGAGGCAGCAGCCACGACTCGGCAGGAGGCGGGCACAACAAAAAAAGGGAGAGTCGTCACTGTGCATATCAGCACGGTCCCGCCCTCTGAGCCAGACTAACCCGCCCATAAAGGAAAAGAGGAAGAGGCGACGTAAGGCAATGCCTCCGTGCGGCAAGGAGAACACGAAACAGCGTCCCCCCTCACCGGGGGACGCGACGAGCACGGCCAAAAATCGTTCAAAATCGTTCAAGAAGTGTGCGGGAACAGTTCTGGTGTGATCACGGAGGATTGAACCCGGCTCCTGCGCAGTTCTGTGCAGGTCTGTGTAACCTCTGTGTCTGTGTGGGTGACCACACGAAGTCCCCAAAACTGATTTTCCCGAGCGCAGCGCTGTCCCTCAAAACAGCGCGATGGCACTGCGAAAGAGTGACAAACACGCAGACACCTATTCACGTTCATCTTTGTAGTTTAGTGCAGGTCGCACCGATCGAAATCTAGTGCTGCCTCCACTGTCCTATACACTTCAGCCGTACGATTTCATTCGTAATTTTTGGGTTTCGCGGATCTCCGACTCACTTCGCCGATCGCAATGGTTTAAAAAAGTATATAAATGCGCGAGTCTGAAGGCATCTTCTAGAGAAGGGCTTAGACCGGGTGAGGCGTAGCTGGGAGTTGGGAGGTGGTTTTGATTGTCGAGAGTGAAAGCAAATCCAAACCTCTCAGCACTTCTTGGGAGTTCGGGGTGGGGGGCATTTTGACATTAGAAATCGCCCCCCACATTCGTGAGAACACAGCGACGCACAAGGCACGCCGTGCACCCATTATGGCATCCTTTGCTTTGCTGTGTGAGACAGAGGGCACAGAGGCCCAAGCTGTCCAAGCGACAACCACAACGTGTGGGGGAAAGCTCGGCTGATGGGTGGTCCAGCTGTTTGGGTGACCCCAGCCCAAACACATTGTGTTCCATCACGACCACTGCATATATGGTGTAGGGCGCACCGAGTGATCTCCGATAGGAGCACTCCCACACGGGGACTGGATCTTTCGGCACAGGAAAGCGCTTCGTAGAAAGAGGTGCCCCGTTCAACTCAACCCGATTTGATACGCTTCTTTTTTTCAGGATCCCGCAAGCCCGAATTAGAGTCGCCTGTCCAAATAAGAAGGGCCGGCCGTCAGTCAGATGCTTCAAAACCCCATCTCTGCCACCGTTCCTGCAGGAGCCTGCAGAGGTGGTTATTGACGTGGGCTTTGTCAGAACAGCTCGCAACAAAATAAGAAGGCTCGCATCATCGTTTTTTTTTTGATACTGCAACACACACCAGGGTATAAGATAGACTTTTTTTCTGGCGCCGTTTTCCGGTTTTTCTGGTTTTGAAAATTTTTCGCGCGCGCCTTCGGCGCGCGCGACCCGCGCAAACCCTCCCAGAATCTGAGAGGGCCCGGTGCCTGCGCGCGTCCTGTCGTACTGAGGCTGCTTGGTGGGGCAGGCGCAGCAGCTGCTTTGAAAGTTTGGACTCTCGCCCAAAAAACCGGTCTGGTGCAATGCTTTTACACAGGGGGGTCTGGGGGGCGGAGCCCCCCAGCCGCCGGAGGCCACGGTAGTGAACATCTGTTCCCTACAGTCTGGATTCGCTTGTAAGTAGGAAGGCTTCGCTGTATCGCAGCCCGGCCAGCAGGAGATCACTGGTCCTTGAGGGTTCAACCTTCAGGGTGGAGGAGGACGGGGGAGCGACCACTCGTGACAGGTGTGCGTTGTGGGTGGAGTGGGTGCACGACAGAATGGCCAAAGGGTCCACGAGATCTCTGCACACATTCCGTTATCGAAGAGATGGGCACCTAGCTGTGACGACAGGCAACAAACAAATCTCATCTGTTAGTTGCCCCCAATAGGCTTGGCGACCTTCAAGACTGCTTGAAAGTCGTTTGAGTTCTCGTCTCAGCCCTCCAGACTGCAGTCTTAGACTCCCTCTTAGACATGGTGGCTGGAGTCCACCATGTGTGCACCTTCAAAACAGAAGAGACCTGCATGACGAGGGCATCACCACCCACCGGGCCACCCGCTAGGTCCATTTTTCTTCTCCGCTTCTCTGCCTTCTTTGGACTATTTGAGCTCTGTGCGGATCACGATGGGGTCACTTTCTATTTTTTTATGGCGTTTTTTCTGACTGTTTTACTGTCCCAAAATCACAAAAAAAACCGCCAAAAATGAGACCGACCTTTTTTTTTTTTCCAGAAAACCGGGAACCGGGAAACCCTGGTTTTGAAAACCGGAAAACCAGACCTATCTTATCCCCTGACACACACACACCAGTCGGGAGCCGTTCGTACAAGCAACGACCTCGTGTTTTCTGCACATCGCAGTCACACGATCATGTCGGTGGCACTTCTAAACAGGAGACACTCAAGTCGGACTTTTGGGACCCCCCCCTCAGACATCAGAACAGCAGGGATAATCCGGCTAATGCCCAGCAGGGCACACTCGGGAGAAAGCGGGGCAGGACGGGGCAGGGGGGACGAGTGTGGCGTGATTGCGATGGGTCTGGAGGGATGGCTTATTGCATGAAGTTAAGTGGATCGCCTCTCCAATAAAGATGGCAACACGCCGCCTCAACGATATACGCAAAAAAAAGCGAAAAAATATATAGCTTCACGTGGGGGGAGGGGGGGAGGGCCATGCCGGTGCATTGTGTGTGCTACGGTTCCTCACATTTTGTTTTTTTGACTTCGGTTTTCAGGCTGATGGATAGCCTGCCGCAGCGTGGCTGATTATGCTATGCCCGCACGTTTTGCAACTTCTCAGGGAGATGCATAGCCCCCCCCTGCAAAAGGAAAGGTGGCAAAGGATGGGGAGGGGGGTGGGGGTGGGGGAATAGGGAAAGGGGGAACACTTTCTTTTGGGATGGCGAGGGAACAACTTGTTTTGGGTTGGAATATTTGATTCGGGCAAACACAAACTAAAAAGGGGGGGGGGGGGAAACGGGCATCGCGCGCCAGGCACCGGGTGGGGGTGGGGTTACCTGACCCCCCCCTGCTTGGCCCTCCCTTGCCTCCAATTGTGCGAATCGGGTTTCGTAGACCGCTTTCTGCACATTTTTCAATACTGGCAATGGTGAGTGAGGGGAGGGGTGGGGTCTTTGCTGAAGGCTGCAAGCCAGCACAGCCAGGCTTATGGTTCCTTCACCGTTCACCCCCCCCCCCCCCCGCCACCACCACCACCCGCGTTTTATTTTCAATTTTCTGGTTCCTTATGTCAGATAGTCTGCACAAAACAGCCCTGTGGCTTGCTTGGTACACACAAGGCAGCGTGAGTGGGGAATAGAGTCGGTCTACCACCGGCAATGGCGGGAGCTCTGCCATTGCGGGCTGTCTGGGAACCTGCCTGTTGGAGGGGGTTCTCTTCCCAGTGGCAGCAATGGCCCTCGAGCAGTCTTCGCACGTGGGGCCGAAATCGGGAATCCTGGAAAACAATCCAGCCTTGATGTGAAAAATGCGAATGTCGCGGGAGGCATTTGGCTGCACCCCCCCCCCCCCACCTCCTTCCAACAACGAAACAAACGTATAACAGACAAGGGAAGGTCATTCGCACAGGCCAAAGGCGTGAAGGGGAGCTGACCCCCCCACCCCCTATGGTGCCATGAGGAACGCAGAAAGGCAAGCGCATGCGGGCTGCACTCCCGAGTGACAGCGCAGGATGTTCGAGAAGAAGTGTGTTACACCGAGGTGGCACTGAGGTGCCCCCCCATATTCAAAAAAAACGTGGCCACCACACGCACTCGCAAAAAAGAAGTGACCGGGATACTACAGACATGAGCTAATGGGGAACCAGCCAGGAATAGCGCGAGGTCCGGTGTGAACACTTCTGTGCGGCACATGCAAGCCCCTGCCCCAAACGGGCGTAAACAGGAGTAACCACACCGCGGCCCATAAATGGGAAAGAGAATGATCGATATATGGTAGGGGAGGCACGCCACCCACCACCACACCCATTGGCGCCTGATGAAGGTGGAGCGCACGACCGAACACACACACGTTAACCCTTGTTGTGTTTGGTGTGGGGTTTGCACCGAGCAAACTGCTGGTGATACCCTCCACTGTACACACAGGGCGCATTGCAAAAGAGGGCCCAGCCCTGGCATTTGGCCGCAACCTTCCTGCAGGACCCGCGAGCATCTGCCGCACTGCCCAACCGGTCTCAGGGGCCGATGAGGGCTTTGCGTGTCGCACCCTGGCCTTGCCTGATGATACGCACAATCACTCCGAGCAGCTTACTCCCAGCCACCGGCGGGTGCGACGTGCTGTGTGTCGGGTGTGGAGGAGGCGGGGGTGGTGCCGGAGCCGGAGCCGGCACACCTCCTGCTCCGTTGGCGGCATTCCCGGCTGTGCCCTGCTGCTGCACTGCTGGCACATTCCCGCTGTGGCAGAACCACGCCCCAATCGCAACCAGCAGCGCTGTGTGGTGTGGTGTGGGTGATGGGGGGTTGCGATTGCGCAACACCTCTCTTGCCTCCCGTGTGCCACAAAAGGGACACTCCAACACATCCCTTCCACACCCCCCCCCCCCACGGCACATACCTCCCGCAGTCGCCCCCAGGATGTACCCCACCTGCGACGCGGTGTCATCCTGAACCATCTTGCGCGGTGGCCCGGTCGCCCCCCGCACACTCCCTGCCCGATCATCCTCGCCCAGCAGCGGCGCACAGGCAATGGGCCGCCCGCGGTGGAGGAGCACCACAGTCTTCCCGGTGGGGGGCACCCACGACTGCCTCGCCAGCCCGCCAGGCCGTGTGTTGGCGAACCGGTCCGGGCGGAGGGCGGGCACAGCACCGGAAACATCGAGGTTTGGGTGGACCGCGGTCCCCACCGAGGGGAGGTCCCGCAGCGACCGCAGCTGGGGGGTCAGGTCGCCCAGCGGGCACCCCGAATCATAGCTGTCCACGGCAGGGTGGAACCCGAGGCACTGCTCGGGGGTGGGGCGGGGCCTGTGAGTATCCTTCCGCCAACCCTCCACAGCGCCGAAGGGGTCGTATATGTCGGTGTCCGGGTGGTATCCCTCGATGCAGGAACCTCCGCTGAACTCCTCGATTCCCTTGGAGGAGATGTGGAATGTCACGTCTGACACCGGGGTGGTGGAGTGGATATCCGCAAAGATGATGGTATCCCGCGACCCAGCTGCCTGCGAGACCCGGAGAGTTCCGGAGATGCGCGGGTGTACTGCCATATCCCCATCCCTGCGGTGCCGGAAGTCCCCCTGCTGCTGCGCGTCGGGGTCCGAAAAATTCGCGAGGAGCTCCGACGCATTCCCAGCGATGGGGAGGATCGTCGCACAGATCGGAGGGGTGGTCCCGAGCACCAGCAACTTCCCCGCAACGGAGGCCCATCCCGCAGGAGGAAGGGAACGGTCCGCAAGCTGTCCGAATCGCCCCGACCTGAGCCTTCCGTGCTTTAGGTGGAAATCTCCGACCCGGCAGTGGGGGCTGCTCGCTGGAGCCGTTGCATCCACACAGGCTGGGCGCCTCCCAAGCTCCATCGGGTCATATACGTTGTCATCCGGCAGGGGGCACGACCCGTCTTGCCTGGCGGTGTAAACACCCCAAGTCACCCCGTTTTCAAGGGTGGAGGAGGCAAAACGTTCCTCCAAATCAAGCCTGATGAAGGAGCCTGGGGAGGAGTTGACGGCGTTCCTCCTCTCGAGGGGTGCGGTGTCGGCACCCCAGATGAAAATTTTCCCGATGGTTGGGCCGAAGTCGGCGACGAGGTTGGAGTAGGAAGTCTGCCGGTTGTCGACAAACATGGCATGTCCGTGGGAGGCCCAGGAGGTGTCCGTGACATTTCCGTAGCGGAATGGGTTGCGGTTGACGATGCTTTCCAGCGTAAACCCGATCTCCATCGCGAGCAGCAGTGAGGACTTTGTGAGCCGAAGGTTCTGCCTCGCAACCACATCCGATGAAAGCACCCCCTGTGGCCTATCCGTCAGCTGATACGATCGACTCCGCACCTCCAGCTCACTCGGCTCAATCGTGACGGAGGTTCCACCCCTGCTATCCCAGGAGAACACCATACGTGAGACAGGGAGAAGATTCTCCACCTCCTTCCGCAGCTGCCCCCTCACCTGGTTTTCAATGTATTTGCTCAGGGTGACCGTCACATTGTAGACCTGGATGATGCGGTATACATCTATCGGGAACGACATATACCCCGGATCAGTGCAGGGGATCTGATACAGGGGGTATGTGGGAAACGGAGGCTCACGGTGCCAGCACCCTGCGATGGAGGTGGGGGGGACGTGGCATGTAAGGCGGGGCGCCTCACTGAGGGGAACCGCTGTGCCTGTCCTGGGCATCCCGGTGGCCCTGTCGGTGCACCACGATACCCCGGCGGAGGCATCGGTTTGCAGCGGGTTCCAGTGGATCCCCTGGTTGATGCAGGATGGGATGCGCGGCTTGCGAGCAGCAGGTTTTCCGGCAAGCAGCTCGCCGTACCTCCCCCAGACACGATGCGGAGGCACCTCCGTTGGTGGCGGAGGTGAGTCTTCCCGGAATCCAGGGATGCGCTCTTCCAACAGAGCTGCGGATTGGGACTCGAGGCATGGCTTGCGGTGCGCCTCCCCCCCGTCGCGGTCGGGGAAACACATCTCGTCGAGAATTTTCTTCACGGTGGGGCAGAACCGGCGGACGTAGCATGTAGATTTCTCCCACGTCTCGTGTTTGGAAGGACAACCGGATGGCCCATGCTCGGTGAGGTAGTCAAAGCACTGGGTGATGTCAGAGCAGGGGTTCTCCGGAGGTTGGAAGGGGAGCGAGGCCGGGCAGGCGCCGCACGACGCGATGCACACATATGCTATGGAAAACACCGTGCTGCTCCTGAGGGCTTCACTGGGAAAGGTGGTTTCACACCCGAGGGGGGCAAACGCAGCGCACCCCCCATAGCCGTCCCGCAGCAGCTGGAGGGGGTCATCTTCACACCGCAGGTCGGAGAGAATTTCCAGATGCGACGTAGCCGCGTCAAACCCACCGGGGACACCGGCGCCGTAGAGGCTGAGGAGTATGACGTGGGTCTGCTCTCGACGCAATGCGCCCTGCATCAGCGACATCACATTCCGCACATCATCCACCTCGGTGTATGCATACCCTTTGTACCTCACAGAGGTGGTCCTCATGGACACCAACACCTTCTGCCCGTTGGTCGTCAGAACGAGAGACTCCGGCGGGATCGGGATCTTCTTCGCAACGAGATCCCCGTCCTGCGGGGCCCTCTCATCATCCTCAACAGGCTGCGCGATGCGGATCGTGTCAGGCGCTGTTGCGAAGCGCTGCGACAGCCCGTTCGCCGCCCAGAGGATAATGGCGCTGCTGCAGTCCTCGGCAGCCTTACACCTCCCCCCGCACTGGAATGTCCCATTCGGGCACCCCTGGGGGCAGGGGTGGCGCAGGTCCTCCCCGCCACCCGGCAGAGGGACACGCGCGTAGGGGACGCACAGCCCCGACACGGGGCACATCCTGGAGCTGGCATCCCCACAGTCGTGGATGACGATTGTGCCGCCAGGGATTGTGGATTCGGAAGGCGGTGGGGTCAGCGATGGGCGGCCCACCTCGGGGGGTGGGGGGTATACCACAACAATGCCTGCCACACCCACCGAGGCCAGCGGGATGAGGGCTGCTAGCAGAGGGGTGGCGGTGGGGCGGTGTGGCGATGCCGAGGTCAAGAGGAAGAGGGTGAAGAAGGCACAGAGGAGGCCGGGCTGTGCCGGGAGGCAGCACGCAAGGCATGCGTAGGGTATCAAGGCTGGGATGCGGGGCGCAGCCCGGTGCCCCGGGGTGGTGTGGCGGAGAAGGTCAAACGAAGAGGCATGGCGTGGTGCTGTGCTATCGGGGAGCATATGCGAAAGGGGGAAGGGGGGGGGGGGGGGTGGGGGGTGGGGGCAATGTCAGGATTCTTGCATCAAAAGCAGAAGGTGGGGGTGGGGGAGGGGGTGGTAGAGGTGGTGGTGTTTTGTAAGAGAGAGAGAGAGAGAAATTGACACGAGTCGAAAAGTTGGGGGGGAAGCGGGAGCACGCGATAATACGATTGTTGGTTTTTTTTTGTTTGAGATCTCCCTCTCTCTCTCTCTCTCCCTCTCTATATCACTCCCTTTTGCGGAGTGTGCAGAGAGGAGGGGGTGGGGTGGGCACCTGCTGGAGCACGCAAACAAGCGCAGACGCGGATATATATGCCTTGCAGAAGAGAGGTGATGTCACGCCCCTATCTCCCCGCCACCCGAGGAGCGCTGTGTAGCTGTGTAGGGTGATGAGAGTGGGTAACGGGAGAAGTGTGGGGATGGTTCCGGGTGTGTGTGTCCACACGACAGTGGGGATCGCATCAAGAGCAAGTGCTCGGTGTGTGTCTACACTAATATAAAAAGATTCACCCGTGTGTGTGTGGCGGTCTCTCTTCACTCAAAATGCAGGGGGGTGGGAGTTGGGGGGTGTTGTTGGAGGTCGGCTCGGGGATAGGGTTCTAAGATCGGAGGTTCTGAGAATGTATTTTGCCCGCGCGGCAAACTAGTGCGGCCTGGCATCTTTCTTTGGCCAGATTTTCCTGATCCTGGAAAGAAGGTTGTCTGTGCAAGCCTTCTGGCCACCGTTGGGGCGTGGGGTGTAGGTGGACAAAACATTGCTCCCCACTGCAACCTTTTATTTGGATCTGAACGCTTTCCGTGAGCACGGTGCGTTTGTCACAAAATACACAGGATCTGGCAGAGTATTCTGGCAGAGCCCTTGCATGTTGGTATGCAATCAAAAAAAATGCACCCGCATCGCACACACCATCGCGCGCTATCCCTCACCCACACCCCACCACCACACTGACTTCCCCGCAACCACAGCAATCCTGCTCGGGCACGGCACGTTCGCAGAGACAGGTCGGCACAACCCACCCCGAGAAAGGCAGGCATCATGACTACCGGGACAGGAGGTCCTGGAGTGACTTCCCGAGGGCATCCCTGGCTGCCACAGACAAGTCGTGTTCTCGCGCCAAGGCATCGGCCGCTGCTGTGTGCCGCTGCTGTGCGGCACCCAGGGCTTCGGCGAAGGCTTTCGACTCGCCATCATGAACATCGTCATCGGGAAGCAGCTTTATCGCTGCCAGGAGGTCGTCGTACGCCTGGAGGACGTTGCCCGATGCGCCTGCGACGTGCTCCGCACGCTCTGACTCAGTCCAACCGACAGCCCCCGCTTGCAGCCCCATCAAACTGTGGGCAAACGCCTCACTCAAGATGTTCACACGCGCAAGGACACCCTCCACGCGATCCGGCTCAGCGGCAACACCACCAGCCCCGACCATTGCCATGGGATGAGGGGGGAGACGGAGCTGAAGACGAAGCCCGGCTCCAGCTGAAGGTGGATATAATAGACCTCTGCTGCTCTGAAGTGCAACCGCCTTCTTTTTTGAAACACAGACTCGTCAGAGTTGAGTTGGCTGATGCGAATTGTTGTCCTGCAAGGCAGGGTGGCGTGGAGGGGGCCCCCCCGCACCCGGTGAGCAGCTCTGGTGGGAGAGGGGAAGGGTCACGGCAGATCAGCCGCTGTGGAGGCACTGCGGCGCCAGTGTGTGTAATATGCCTGTGTGGTTGTAGGTAGTGGTGGAGGGGTAGCGGGCCAAGCGCCAACGCAAACAAAATAGATGCGGCTGTTGGTTGTGCGCAGGGGAATAGTGTGTGGTGTGGGGTGGCGGGACTGGCTCAGCAAATCATCGTCAGTGATTTATAGAGGAGGTTGGACACATTCCCGGCAATGGAGGGGTGGTGTGGGGGGTGAGGGTGAGGGCGAGGGTGGCCGGGGTATTTTCGCCATCACCACCAGGCGGTGCTCCGGGAAACCACAGCATAACGTCCGGGTGCCACATCTTCACCACAAGATGCGCCACCCCATCCCACCCCCTCCCGACGACCCCCCCCCCCCTCACTTGCTGTTAGACCATTTGCAACAAAAAATCTTGCGTGTTTCGAACCCCCTGTCTCCGTTCCTGGGAAAGAGACACGGATTTTTTTTCCCTCCAGACGGCACTTGGAACGCCGGCACGAACATCAACAAATCTCTAACCCTTGGCTGGGGCACCACAACATGCCGAGGCAATGTCAGTGCTGGCGGACACATGGGGCACATCCCGGCAACAGGTGTGCGGGAAAAGGAGTCTGAAAACGGTTTGGCCCCGAAAAGACACTCAACCCTCTCTGCCCGAAAGGCAAGGTGGATCGGACAACGTGATACGCCGTGGCTGGGAATGCAACAGCGTTCTATTTACACGGGGTCCGCCATTCACCCCCCATGCCCCCACCCGTCTTGTGATCAGGCGTCGAGACACATGACAACAGTGCTGGGGAGGAAGGGCAGCGGACGTGTGTCTCAAATCCGAAGCAGGGCAACAGAGAAACAGAGGAACCAGCAACCGGTGTCTTTCGATTTGGGATGCCTGGGTATGCGGAGGAGGGGGATCTGGGAACTCGCACCTTGAAATAGTGACCCTTCTCATTGGTTTTTCCTTCTTGGGGTGGGGTGGGGGAGAAACTATTGAGAGGGGAAGAGAGGAAGGGGGTAAATAGAGAGAGAGAGAGAGAGAGAGAGAGAGGTGCATGGGGGGGACGATTCAGCCAGAGTTGTCTTCACTTGCCTACTGGCACAACAGGCAAGGGGCATGCAAGGGGGGTTCTCGGGTATTCGGCGAGAATACACGAGAACCCCGAGAAAGTGCACGGCCAAGTAAAAGGTAAGGTTGCGGTCGTGAAATCACGTGTGTGGAGAAGAGCGGAAAAGGGTAAAATAATCAAAAAAATATCCCAAAAACTGGTTTTGTTCTCCTGAACATACAGCAAGGAGCCAGCGGGGGAGGGGGTGAACGGGGGTCGGTTAATGGCAGCATGGAACTCCGTTCCGGCGTGAGGGGGTGGTGGTGGGTGGGTGGTGCAAGAGACTACAAGGTGCCAAACTCATGATCTCTGACGGCTCTAGCTCTACGTATGTTCGTCGTATCAATTAACGGATCCAGCGAAAGACAAAGGGCGCGGGGGGAGAGCGCGGTATGTAACTGGGGGTGATTTTCGCCTTCTCTACAAGAGGCTTCTGTGCGGACACACACAGAACACGGCTCTGCTCATTCACGCGGGAGGGGGGAAGAAAACATGCTGCGAGGAAAGCCCTGGCCGTCAACAGTATCAAGCCAAATAAAATTCAAGTTGACAACAATGGCTTCGCCCCCGCCTCTTCTTTCAGATATTAAAATCTCACACACGCACAGCGCTCCGTGGCCCCCCTTCTTTCACAATCTGGCAGTCTGCTTTTTATTGACCTCATTTGGTGGTGACGACCCCTCCCAGTCTGCCGGGGTGGCGTTGCCATTTACTCTCTTGCGTTAAACAGGCTCCTGGAGTCTCGAGCAAAGAAGACTGTTTTGGCCAAGCATGTTGCTCACACACGCATGCGCACCGCACAGGCAACGAACCAGCGCACACAAAAAAGACGAACTGCCTCGGATGGTGTAGAAACCATGTGAAAATATCCTCCTGTGGCACACTCAACTCACTCATTCACTCAAATCTCTACTCGGAAAACGGGAAAGGTGGGAGAGGCTTTTTGCGTTGGCCGAAAAAAGAAAACTAATGCAGAGAAGGTAGCAACGACAGTTTGTGTTCTTCGAACGCAGAACACCCACCAGCCTGCCGGGCGTGTGAAGTGTTCGCAAGGATCCGCACGGTGAAAGTTTCCTGAGTTGGCTACGCCGAACTTACAAAAAAATCATGGACGCCAGAATTTCTCCGATCACCGCTCTCCTGACAACCACCCGACTGCAAGCCGTGTCTAGGGGGCAGGGATGTGTGGGTAGGGTGTGATGGCCGAGGCCGAGGTCCCCTGAGTCCCTTCCAGCAGTTTTTTTTACAGTTTTTGCAACACAAACTGGAGGGAGTGATGGGGATATCCCTATGGCTCAGAAGCCAAGAGAAGATAAAAAGAGTCCGGGTTTTGTTTGTGCGCACGAGCGGCAGTGTGTTGTGGCCCCTGTGAAGGGCGTTGCTGTGATAAAAGTGGTTTTGTGTTGCTCACTCAAAACACACTGCGCGCGGGTACGCTCCCACGGACTCTTTCGCTGTGACAAGCAAGCTTGTTTGGGCAAAGTCAATCGCAGCCGCCTCTCTGGGAAGCTTCTCTAACATAAACAGGGGATGGGGGGTGCAGCCATGTCAAGGGTAGTGTGAAGGCGTAAAGCCAAGCGTTCTTCCCCTCCACTCCACCCCAGCGAGCGGCTCAGAGGGGTGGGGTGGGGTGGGTGGGGGTGGGTATATCCACCACCCACACCACTGTCCAAAAGTCCAAAAAAAAATATCCTCCGCGTTCATACTCACATCTGGCACTGCCTTTGCACTGCCTTTTTCTGCACTGCGAAAAAGGCCCCCCACACCACACACCCCTTCATCTCTCTTCTCTCTACACATCCCCCGCGGTACCACCGCGGGCATACCAACACCCAATTCCGCTGTCCTTTTCTGGCATTTTCTCCGCCCTGTTTTTTTCTGACAGTCCCCCGCTCTCTGCCAACGGGGAGTGGTGATTCTGTTTCTCTTTCTCTTTCTCTTTCTCATTTTACTCCCCCTCCTCCTTCTCCCTTTTGTTTTTTGAATTCTCTTTTTTTTACTTACATCTGCCGGCTCCGCCTCCCCTCCCTCCTTCTGGGGGTGGGGGGGGGGGGGGGGGTAGGGGGGGTCAAATGCCACCCTTTTACGTGGACAAACACGATTTTTCAAAAAACCGGCGCAGAGGCCCCAAAGCCCCCGTAAACCCTCCAAACCCCCCCAGATCGGTCCGGAAACCCATCGAACCCCACTTTTCCACCATTCCGGGCACCTCAGGTGCCCGAATTGGGGTACCTAAATTTTGTGCCACCGTTTGGTACCGTACAGTGCCACTGTGTGGGAGGTTGGAAAAGAAAATGCCCCAACACACCACATCTGAGGGTTGCAATGCATGTTGCTTGCCAACCACGTCATCCGGTGGGTGTCAGGCGCTATGTAGGTGGCATTAGCCAGGTCTTCGATGTGTTCTGGCTTGTATATATACCTCCCTGCCACCATGCACCGGGAGGCTGCCTGTAGGTACGGAACAGTCCAGATGGTCGTGTGATTCCTGTGCAGCAGTGCTCCACAACCGGGATGTGTTGACAACGACTGTTGCAACACGAGCTGTACATTCCGGGAACACATGAAGTGCGCTGTCGTGGTACCCATTGTGCCAGAATTGGTAGTTGCTGCGGTCTACTTTGCCTGGCCCAAGAGCACTGGTACTGAACGGTGCAATATGCGTGGCGAGGTGAATACAACGGAAGCGCGCAAAGTCAATACAGCTCTCGGATGGCGGGTGGTGGTGCCACTAGTGTGTGACGTTCACTCGAGGATACAACGCATCACAATGAATCAGCAACCGTGGACCGAGTACAATACGCTCTCTGTGGCTGGTGTGGGGGACAAAGGCAGTGCCTGTGCCGCAGGCAGGGAGGTATATATACAAGCCAGAACACATCGAAGACCTGGCTAATGCCACCTACATAGCGCCTGACACCCACCGGATGACGTGGTTGGCAAGCAACATGCATTGCAACCCTCAGATGTGGTGTGTTGGCGCATTTTCTTTTCCAACCTCCCACACAGTGGCACTGTACGGTACCAAACGGTGGCACAAAATTTAGGTACCCCAATTCGGGCACCTGAGGTGCCCGGAATGGTGGAAAAGTGGGGTTCGATGGGTTTCCGGACCGATCTGGGGGGGTTTGGAGGGTTTACGGGGGCTTTGGGGCCTCTGCGCCGGTTTTTTGAAAAATCGTGTTTGTCACCCCCATTTGACCCCCCCTAGGGGGGGGGGGTCGAACACACTCGAATCACACACACCAAACATACACACACACCCGCTTCGCCTCCCCTCTCCCCTCCTCACACCTCACGGCAGCCCAACATGGTTGTGCTGCAAAATCGACTGAAACGTGAGCCGAGGCGGCTGACTCGGCTCCGAGAACCTGCTCACCGACGACGCCCCTCCGGGCCCCTTCGGCTGATGCGCCGGAGGAGTCTCTACTGCCCTGCGCCACTGATCCTCCACGTTGGTGTTGTGCACCTCAATCAGGTTGTTCCGCCTCTCTGTGTCCTCATCCTCCGCAACCTTCAGGCGGACGATATACCTCAGCTCGTCCGCCTTCCTAACCAGCTCGTCCCTCTCGTGCTCCGTATCCTTGATGTAGTTCTGCGCAGACCGCAGCTCCTCCGTGACGTGGATAACCTCCCTCTCGAGCTGCGTCACGGTCTGCTCCAGGTCATACACCCTGTGCTTCTTCTCCTCCAGATCCCGCTTCACACGCTGCGCGACAACATCGTAATCCCGGACCGTCCCCTCCTGGACCTTCACACGAGCCTCAGCCTCCTGCAGCTGATACAGCACCTTGCTGAGGGTGGCCTGTGTCTCGGCCTCCGTCTGCCTCGCCCCACGCAGCTCCCCGACAAGCTCGTCGATGCGTGTCTGCTTTGCCTTGAGGTCGATGCCCTTCTGATGGAGGGCCTCGTCTGCGCGCTGTGTCTCCGCAAACAGCTTCTCCCGAAGGGCATCCGCTTCCGCCTCCAGCCGCTGCAGGTGCCCTGCGAGCTCACCGCTCCGCTCGACGCTGCGCTCCCTCTGCTGCTGTTCCTTGCGGTAGTGCAAATCGACCTCTGATTCCAGCTGCGTGACACGCGCTGCCTTCTCGACAACCTCCTTGTGGTATTCCACACGCTCCGCCTCCCTACGCGCCTCCAGCTCGCGCAGCTCCGCCGCGAAGCCCTCCAGGTCGGAGTGGAGGGAGAGGATCAGCGCGTTGTCATCCGCCATCTTCTGGGTCAGCCCCGACAGCACCGCCAGCACATCCGCCTTCAGGGTCAGGAAGGCGGAGGGGTCGATGCGCGTCACAACCGACGGCACGCCGAAGGCGGACATCGGGGCGGGGTTGCGGGGCGACGGGGAGGCTCTGCTCATCTGGAGGGACGGCAGGTCAGCCCAGTTGACAGGCGCATAGTGTGGCGGCGTTGGCGTCTGCCTCCGCGGCAGGTAGGTGGAGGCGGGGCTGGGTGCGGCGGTGGCAGCGGTGGCGGCGGCAGCGGCGTTGCTGCGCTGCGCGAGGGATCCGCCGCGGGTCTGGCGCTCCGCCTCGCAGCTCGCCTCACGCTCCTTGAAGCGGTGCAGCTCGGCGGTGATGCCCATGCTGAGGTCGTGCAGGATACCCTCCAGGTGCACCGCCACGGCACGCCCCTGGTCGCCCTCCCGCCGCTGCGCCACCTCCACCTCCAGGCGGGCACGGAGGAACTCCGCCTCCCATGCCAGCAGGGTCTGCTGCCTGGCGGCCTCCTCGTCGCGCTGCAGCTGCAGGATAGGGTGGTGGCGGTTGTGCTGCTGGGTGCCTGCAGCTTGCGGGCGAGCAAGGCTCTGGCCCTGCCCAGCGATCCGCGCAACAGCCTCATCCAATCCAGCCAGCAGTGCCGCAGGTGATGCCTGAGGAGAAGGGGGGGTGGGGTGGGGGGTGATTGCGGGTTGTTGTTGAGCCGCGGCGGCGAAGTGCCATACCTCATCAGCAGAAAGCGAACCCTGAAGCGTGCCCGGGGGAAGGAGTGTCTGTTGTGTGGTGGGGAGGGTGGTGGTGGTGGTGGTGGGGGGGGGGAGGAGATGCTATTTTGCGGAGTTGGGCACAGCACAGTAGAGATGCCGAGGGAGGCCAAGAGGAACGCACCACACCCCACCCCCCACCCACCAACCACGCCAGCTGCATACCATCAGGCTGTCCTGCAGCTGTGCCACAGCGGTTGCCGTATCCTGCAGCTCCTGCTGGAGCTTGTCCGCATGGCGCTTGTGCCGCGACGCTGCGTGTTTATGAGTCGAGAGGAGGCTCTGCACCTGCGCCAGCAGCTCGTGCACCTGCTGCGAGTAGTCCTGCGGGGTGCCCATATCCTCCGAAGCAAGGCTGGTGTCACCCAGGGAGCCCGCCGCCACACCCGGCAGCCCGCACAGCACCCTGTAATACTCCGCGATGTTGCGCAGCGCCTCCTCATGCCGCAGCCGCGCCGCCACATCCGGCACGGCACCCACCTCCTGCACGGCAGGCACGTGGGTGTGGGAGGGCCTCGGCAGGGCACGGTGCTCAGCCTCGGCCTGCTGCAGGCGCTCGAGGGCACGCGCCTTGTCGGCGCGCTCCCGGCGTGCCTCATCTTCAAAGGTGCGTGCTGCATCCTCCGCTTCACGCAGCTTCTCGGTGGCGCTGCGCTGTGCGGTGTGGGCTGAGCGCAGCGCAGCTTCGCTTTCGTCGAGCTCATCCCTCAGGCGATCTGCTGTGCGCTTGCCCTCCGCACGGGATTTGTCCACCTCGCGTTGCAGGGAGGACAGCTCGGCTGCGGCACGCTCCAAATCTGTCTCGGCACCAGCGGCCTGCGCCTGCACCGCACGCTTCTCCTCACGCAGCGCCGCTGCCGCTTGGCGCATGTCGTCGAGATCCGCCTGCAGCGCTGCGGCGGTGTCATCAGCCCTGCGCAGCTTGCCCTCGAGACGCGCCTGCTGCGCAGCCAGCCCCTCGCGCTCCCCCTCCAGCTCGTCGACCCTCTCGCGCAGCTGCCGCGCAGCGCCCTGCTGTGCCAAGGCCTCCGCCCGCTCCGCCTCCTGCTCCTCCGCCAGCTTCGCCAGGCGCTGCGCCTTGTCGCGGCACTCCTGCCGCAGCTCCTCCGCTGCGCGCTCCTTCCCCCTGGCTGCGGCCTGCGCCTCCGCCAGCTCCGCCTCCAGGCCCTGCGCATGCGTCTCCCTCCTCTCCATCGCAGACACCTGCCGCGACCTGTCCCCCTCCAGCTGGTCCAGCTCATGCGTCTTCTCCCGCAGTGCCCTCTCCAGCTGCGCCACACTGCCTGTCGCGGCATCGCAGTCCTTCAGGGCACGCTGCAGCTCAGCCTCCTTCGCATCCGCAGCGGCGCGCGCGTCTGCCAGAGAGCTATCCGCCTTGCGGACCTGCCGCTGCAGGCCAGCCACCTCCTCCTGCAGATCCTCTGCAGCGAGCTGCGCCTCCTTCAGCCTCCTGTCGAGCGCTGCAGCGCTGCGGTGCTTCTCCTCCCCGTTGGCAACGGCCTCCGCAAGCTGGTGCTCCATATCGACCAGCCTCCTCCCAGCCGCCTGCTCCGCCTGCGCCTTGTGCCGCAGCTGCTGCTCCAGGTCGTCGTGCTGCCGCAGGGCATCCTCCAGCGCCGCAGCCTTATCCTGCGCGCCGCGCTCCACACCATGCAGCTTGTGGCGCAGCTCCTCCTCCACCTCCTCGCGCTCCTTCACATCCCTCTCCAAGGCAGACACCTTGCGGCGCGACTCCGACTCGGCATCCTCGAGCTGCTCCTGCAGGCCTGCCAGGTCCCTCCCTGAAGCCTTCGCCTGCTGCTCGGCAGCCTCCTCCGCCGCAGCCAGGTCCCCGCGCAGCGCCTCGCCAGACGCAGCGAGTGCGGTGTTCGCCTCCTCCAGGGCAGCCGCGCTGCGGCCCCACTCCGCGACCTCCGCCCTCGCCTCCGCCAGCTCCGCGCTGAGGGCAGCCAGCTCTTCGTCCTTCTCGGCAGCGCCACGCTGCGCTTCGCGCAGCCTCTCCTCCGCAGCAGCGCTGCCCTTCCGGGCCTCCTCCAGGTCGCCGTTGACCCGCGCCACCTGCCCCTGCAGGTCGTTGCACTCCTCACGAGCCGCCTGCGCCCGGGAGGCCGCTTCAGAGGCTGCCTTCTCCTGGATCCCCGACTGCTGCTTCAGCGCCACCGCCATCTCGCGCAGCTCAGCCGCCTCCTCAGCCTGCGCCTCGGCGTCAGCCTCTGCCGCGAGCTTCTCAGCGCCGACAGCCTGCAGCTCCGCCTGGAGATCCGCAACCCTGCCGCGCAGCTGGGTGGAGATCCGCTCCAGCTCCGCCTTCAGCTCCGACTCGGTGAGGGCAGCGTCATCACATGCCTTCGTCAGCTGGCGCACCTCCTTGCGGAGCCCTTCCACAGTCTCCACTTCCGCGTCGAGGTCTGCGCGGAGGGTCTGCGCCTTGGCGCGGTTTGCCTGCAGCTCCGTCTCCAACCCCTCCTTCGCCTGCAGGGCAGTCTTCCCGGTGTGCAGCTCCGCCTTCAGCGTGCCCATCAGCTGGTGCGTCTCGGCAAGCTCCTCCTCGAGCCGCTTCTTCTCCTCAACAACCTGCCGCAGCACCGCCAGCTGCGACTGCAGCTCCGCGGTGGCCTCCCGCGCCTCCGCCAGGTCTGCGCGGTATTTCTGGAGCTTCGCCTGCGTCGCCTGCAGCTGCGACTCTGTATCCCCCTTCGCATCCACAGCCCTCCGCAGGGACGCGTTGGACATCTCCAGCGCCTCCAGCTCTCCCTGCATGCCTGCGAGATCCGACTTCATTGTCGTGGCCTTCTTCCGGAGGGCGGCAGCCTCCTCCACCAGCTGTGCCTTCGTCGCCACCTCTGTGCGGACATGCTCCAAAGCGATGTGCGGCTCGGGCGCGCCCCCTTCAGCAGGGGAGTAACCCGCCTGCTCGGCAACGGAGGTGACACGCATCGACAGCGTCTCGAGCGAGCCGCGCAGCGTGTCGCGCTCCGCCGCTGCGCGGCGGAGCTCTGTGACTTCGATCTTCAGAGAGGTCGAGAGATCCTTCTCCTCCTCGAGATCGCGTCGGAGATTCTCGAGGGCACGCGTCACCTCCGCCTTGGCATCGGCTGTGTCGTCACTCGCGGCGCGCAGCGCCTTGAGCTGCTGCTGGTGCCTGCGTGCCGCCTCCGCCTCCGCATCCAGCTCCTCCCGGAGAGACGCCAGCTTGCGCTGCGCCAGGTCCGACGCGGTGGCTGCCTCCTCCTCCCCTGCGGCGAGCTGCCTACGGAGGGTTTCACGCTCCTGCGAGACAGCGGCGAGCTCTGCCCCGAGGGCCTCCTTGTCCTCCAGGATGGTGTCGATGACGGAGGCCAGGCCAGGGGGCGGGATGGCGGACATCGAGGGGGAGACGCTCAGCATGGAGCGTGGGGTCAGGGCGCCGTCGTGCAGGGTGGAGGCGGCTGAATCACGGCGCGATATGCGCACCCTCGCCCGGACAGATGCAGTCTCGACCTCCTCCTGCAGCGCCTCCAGCTCCGCGGTGCGCTCCCGGAGGGTCTGGCGTGTGGAGGTTGCGGTGACTGTCAGCTCCTCTGTGTCGGACCTCAAGCGCTCACGCTCTGTGTCCCATGCATGCTGTGCATCGTCGAAGTCCTGCTGGAGGCGGGTCAGGTCGCGTTGGGTGCGGCGTGCGGTGTCTGCTGAGGACTCCGCCTCGCTGCGGGATGCGGTGGCGTCTGCGCGGGTTCTGTCCAGCAGTGCCGTGAGGTCGTCGATGCGCTGGTCTCTGTCTTTGAGCCCTTCAGCGGAGGCCTCTGCAGAGCGCTGTGCGGCGGAGATGGATGCCTGCAGCTCCACCCCCTTCTCCTGCAGCTGCTGCTCCATCTGCTCGAAGCGCTGGTTGGCGTCGTCGAGGCTGCCGCGGCTCTGCTCGCGCGCCAGCTCCAGCTCGTCCTTCGCAGCGCGCAGGCTGCTCTCCAGGTCTGACAGGTGTCGCGTGGTGTCGGCTGTGGTTGTCTCCACCTGGTGCTCACGGTCTGCCGCCTCACGGCCCACGACGTCCAGCTCCTCCTGGAGGCGGCCCACCTGCTGGCTGGAGGCCTGCAACTGGTCGCGCAGGACTGCGAGCTCGCTTTGGGCTGCCGTCAGCTCCTGCTCCACACCGTGCACGCGTGTGGCTGTCGCAGCGGTGTGTGCTGCCTGTTGGTCTGAATCGGTGCGGAGGGTGTGCAGCTGCTGGTCGCGTTCGGACACCTCGTCCTTGAGGTGTGCCACCTGCGATGAGAGGGTGCGCTGCTGCTCCAGGAAGTCCTGCTGTGCCTGCTGGAGGCGGTCCAGCAGGGAGCCCTGTGCCTTGTTGGAGTTCTGCTGGGCGGCCTGCAGGTCTTCCTTGGCCTGCAGGAGGTCTGTGCGGGTGGTGTCGAGCTCTGCCTTCAGGCAGTCGAAGAGCTGCTTCTTCGACTGTAGGTCGAGATCCGCCTTGTGCAGCTGGAGCTCGGTGGTTCGCAGCGACTCGGACAGGTCGCGGCCCGCTTCATGAAGGGAGGCCAGCTCATCCTCCTTCCGAAGGGCATCGGCCTGCAGACGGTCGATATCAGCTTCCAGCATACGCACGCGTGCCTCAGAGGCCTCCCGCCCCTTCTGTGCATCGTGGAGGTCAGCAGTGAGCTGGCCGCTGGTCCTCTCACCCTCGCCGCGTGCCTTCTGCAAGGCCTCCTGTGTGGCAAGCAGGTCTGCTTCGAGGCGCTTGATCTCGACATCAGAGTCGGAAACAGCTTGCTGTGCGGCGTTGAGGGCGTTCGTGGCATCTTCAAGGAGGCGGCGTTCCCGTTCACATGCCTCTTGAGAAGCAGAAAGCTCGCCCTGCAGCTGCTGCACCTTCTCTGCTGCATCGCTGTGTGCCTGTGCCAGCTCCTCCTGCAACTGTGACACCTGCGCCTTGCTCTCGTCAGTCGTAGATGTCAAGCTGTCACGCGCCTCCTGCAGCTGCTGCTGTGCCTCCTCCAACGCAGTCTCCAGCTCTGCGACACGCGACTGCGTCTCGCCCAGCTCTGTCGTTGCCTTCTCGGTGGCCTCCTGTGATGCCGTGAGCTGTCCATCAAACTCGGAAAGCTGAGCTGACGCAACCTCGCGCACCTCAACGAGCTCCTGCTGGAGACGCTCCTCCACCACCTGCGACTGCTGTGTGGAAGCCTCGAGCTGCTCCTGCGCCTTCTCAGCCTCCTGAGTAAGCGTCTCCTCCATGACGGCAAGCTCGCCCTGCAGCTGCTGCACTTTCTCTGCTGCATGGCTGCGTTCCTGCGCCAACTCCTCCTGCAGCTGTGCAACCTGCGTCTTGCTCTCATCAGTCGTAGATGTCAAGCTGTCACGCGCCTCCTGCAGCTGCTGCTGTGCCTCCTCCAACGCAGTCTCCAGCTGTGCGACACGCGACTGCGTCTCCTCGAGCTGTGCAGTTGCTTTCTCGGTTGCTTCCTGCGATGCCTTCATCTCTGACTCAAACGCAGACAGCTGGCCTAAAGCAGCCTCGCGCACCTCCACGAGTTCCTGCTGGAGACGCTCCTCCACCACCTGCGACTGCTGTGTAGAAGCCTCGAGCTGCTCCTGCGCCTTCTCAGCCTCCTGTGTGCGGGCCTCCTCCATAACTGCAAGCTCACCCTGCAGCTGCTGCACCTTCTCTGCTGCATCGGTATGCGATTTGGCTGCCGTCTCGAGTGATGCACGTTCCTGGACCAACTCCTCTTGAAGCTGTGCAAGTTGCGTCTTGCTCTCATCAGTCGCGGATGTCAGGCTATCACGCGCCTCCTGCAACTGCTGCTGTGCCGCCTCCAACTCATCCTCCAACTCTGCGACACGCGACGCAGTCGATTTCAAGCTGTCACGCGCCTCCTGCAACTGCTGTTGCGTTTGTTGCAATGTCGTCTCCAGCTCTGCGACACGCGACTGCGTCTCGCCCAGCTCTGCCGTTGCCTTCTCGGTGGCCTCCTGTGATGCCGTGAGCTGGCCATCAAACTCGGAAAGCTGAGCCGACGCAGCCTCGCGCACATCAACGAGCTCCTGCTGGAGACGCTCCTCCACCACCTGCGACTGCTGTGTAGAAGCCTCGAGCTGCTCCTGCGCCTTCTCAGCCTCCTGAGTAAGCGTCTCCTCCATAACTGCAAGCTCACCCTGCAGCTGCTGCACCTTCTCGGCGGCATCGGTGTGCGACTTCGTTGCAGTCTCGAGCGATGCACGTTCCTTCGCAAGCTCCTCCTGCAGCTGTGCCACCTGGGTCTTGCTCTCGTCCGCAGTCGATGTCAAGCTGTCACGCGCCTCCTGCAGCTGCTGCTGTGCCTGCTCCAACTCAGTCTCCAGCTCTGCGACACGCGACTTTGCCTCACCGAGCTCTGCAGTTGCTTTCTCGGTGGCCTCCTGTGATGCCGTCAGCTCAGCACGCAACTCAGTCTCCTGTCCTGAAGCAGCCTCGAGCTTCTCCTGCGCCTTCTCGGCCTCCTGTGTGCGGGCCTCCTCCATGACGGCAAGCGCGCCCTGCAGCTGCTGCACCTTGTCGGCGGCATAGTTCGTTGCAGTCTCGAGCGATGCACGCTCTTTCGCAAGCTCCTCCTGCAGCTGTGCCACCTGGGTCTTGCTCTCATCCGCAGTCGATGCCAGGCTGTCACGTGCCTCCTGCAGCTGCTGCTGCGTCCCCTCCAACTCAGCCTCCAGCTGCGCAAGCCGCTCCTTCGCTGCCGCCAACTCCACCTGCTTCCCCTCCAACACCCCCTGCGACTGCTGTGTGGAAGCCTCGAGCTGTTCTTGCGCCTTCTCAGCCTCCTGCGTGCGGGCCTCCTCCATGACAGCAAGCTCGCCCTGCAGCTGCTGCACCTTCTCTGCTGCGTCGCTGTGTGCCTGCGCCAACTCCTCCTGCAGCTGTGCAACCTGCGTCTTGCTCTCGTCCGCAGTCGATGCCAAGCTGTCACGCGCCTCCTGCAGCTGCTGCTGTGCCTCCTCCAACGCAGTCTCCAGCTCTGCGACACGCGACTGCGTCTCGCCCAGCTCTGTCGTTGCCTTCTCAAGAGACTCTTGCGAGGTAGCCAGCTCAGCCTTGAGACCAGCCACCGCAGACTCATGTGCCTGCTTCTCAGCAGCCAGGGCCTCGCGCTCCTGTGCACATGCATCTTCCGCTGCCGACACGTCCTCCTGCAGCTGCTGGATCCACGACGTGTTCGCTTCTGCAGATGTTGCCATCCCCTCCTCCAGGCCAAGAACACGATCCTCCAAAGCCTGCGACCGGGTTGTAGAAGCCTCGAGCTTCTCCTGCGCTTTCTCGGCCTCCTGAGTTAGCGTCTCCTCCATGACGGCAAGTTCACCCTGCAGCTGCTGCACCTTCTCGGCGGCATCGGTGTGCGATTTCGTTGCAGTCTCGAGTGATGCACGTTCCTGCGCCAACTCCTCCTGCAGCTGTGCAACCTGGGTCTTGCTGTCATCCGCAGTCGATGTCAAGCTGTCACGCGCCTCCTGCACCTGCTGTTGGGTTGTTTGCACCTCACGTTCCAAGTCGAGCACCCGCAACTGGGAATCCGCCAGTTGTCCCTTCGCATCCTCTGTCGCCTCCTCTGCTGCCGTCAGATCATCACGCAGCTTCGTCACCTGGTCCGAGGCAGCCTCGCGCACCTCACCCAGTTCTTGCTGGAGACGCTCCTCCACCGCTTGCGCCTTCTCAGCCTCCTGTGTGCGGGCCTCCTCCATAACTGCAAGCTCGCCCTGCAGCTGCTGCACCTTCTCGACGGCATCGGCGTGTGCTTTCGTTGCCGTCTCGAGCGATGCACGTTCCTTCGCAAGCTCCTCTTGAAGCTGGGCAACTTGCGTCTTGCTCTCATCCGCAGTCGATGTCAAGCTGTCACGCGCCTCCTGCAGCTGTTCTCGCGTCTGCTGCACTGTCGACTCTAGCTCTGCAACACGCGACTGCGTCTCGCCCAGGTCTGTGGTCGCCTTCTCGGTGGCCTCCTGGGCTGATCTCACCTCGGCAGTTGCCTTCTCAAGAGACTCTTGCGAGGTAGCCAGCTCAGCCTTGAGACCAGCCACCGCAGACTCATGTGCCTGCTTCTCGGCAGCCAGGGCCTCGCGCTCCTGTGCACATGCATCTTCCGCTGCCGACACGTCCTCCTGCAGCTGCTGGATCCACGACGTGTTCGCTTCTGCAGATGTTGCCATCCCCTCCTCCAGGCCAAGAACACGATCCTCTAGAGCCTGCGACCGGGTTGTAGAAGCCTCGAGCTGCTCCTGCGCCTTCTCAGCCTCCTGAGTAAGCGTCTCCTCCATGACGGCAAGCTCACCCTGCAGCTGCTGCACCTTCTCGGCGGCATCGGTGTGCGATTTCGTTGCCGTCTCGAGCGATGCACGTTCCTGCGCCAACTCCTCCTGCAGCTGTGCAACCTGGGTCTTGCTCTCATCAGTCGTAGATGCCAAGCTGTCACGCGCCTCCTGCAGCTGTTGCTGTGCCGACAGAAGTTCAGCTGCAACCTCCTCTCCATGTGACTTGGCCTCCTCCAACTGTGTATTCGCATCGGCCAGACCCTCACGTTCCGTCGCACAAGCCTCCTGAGATGCAGCAAGCTCACCCTGCAGCTGCTGCACCTTCTCGGCGGCATCGGTGTGCGATTTCGTTGCAGTCTCGAGCGATGCGCGTTCCTGAGCAAGCTCCTCCTGCAGCTGTGCAACCTGGGTCTTGCTCTCATCAGCTGTCGATGTCAAGCTGTCACGCGCCTCCTGCAGCTGCTGCTGTGTCTGCTGCACTGTTGACTCCAGCTCTGCGACACGCGACTTTGCCTCACCGAGCTCTGCAGTTGCTTTCTCGGTGGCCTCCTGTGATGCCGTCAGCTCAGCACGCAACTCAGTCTCCTGTCCTGAAGCAGCCTCGCGCATCTCGCTGAGCTCCTGCTGGAGACGCTCCTCCTCCACCTGCGACTGCTGTGTGGAAGCCTCGAGATGTGTGCGGGCCTCCTCCATGACGGCAAGCTCGCCCTGCAGCTGCTGCACCTTCTCTGCTGCATCGCTGTGTGCCTGTGCCAGCTCCTCCTGAAGCTCGGCAACTTGGGTCTTGCTCTCAGCAGTCGTAGATGTCAGGCTGTCACGCGCCTCCTGCAGCTGTTGCTGCGTCTCGCCCAGCTCTGTCGTTGCCTTCTCAAGAGACTCTTGCGAGGTAGCCAGCTCAGCCTTGAGACCAGCCACCGCAGACTCATGTGCCTGCTTCTCAGCAGCCAGGGCCTCGCGCTCCTGTGCACATGCATCTTCCGCTGCCGACACGTCCTCCTGCAGCTGCTGGATCCACGACGTGTTCGCTTCTGCAGATGTTGCCATCCCCTCCTCCAGGCCAAGAACACGATCCTCCAAAGCCTGCGACCGGGTTGTAGAAGCCTCGAGCTTCTCCTGCGCTTTCTCGGCCTCCTGAGTTAGCGTCTCCTCCATGACGGCAAGTTCACCCTGCAGCTGCTGCACCTTCTCGGCGGCATCGGTGTGCGATTTCGTTGCAGTCTCGAGCGATGCACGTTCCTTCGCAAGCTCCTCCTGCAGCTGTGCAACCTGCGTCTTGCTCTCGTCCGCCGTCGATGTCAAGCTGTCACGCGCCTCCTGCAGCAGCTGCTGCGTCCCCTCCAACTCAGCCTCCAGCTGCGCAAGCCGCTCCTTCGCTGCCGCCAACTCCACCTGCTTCCCCTCCAACACCCCCTGCGACTGCTGTGTGGAAGCCTCGAGCTGTTCTTGCGCCTTCTCAGCCTCCTGTGTGCGGGCCTCCTCCATGACAGCAAGCTCGCCCTGCAGCTGCTGCACCTTCTCTGCTGCGTCGCTGTGTGCCTGCGCCAACTCCTCCTGCAGCTGTGCAACCTGCGTCTTGCTCTCATCAGTCGTAGATGTCAAGCTGTCACGCGCCTCCTGCAGCTGTTGCTGTGCCGACAGAAGTTCAGCTGCAACCGCCTCGCCATGTGACTTGGCCTCCTCCAGCTGTGTATTCGCATCGGCCAGACCCTCACGTTCCGTCGCCCAAGCCTCCTGAGATGCGGCAAGCTCACCCTGCAGCTGCTGCACCTTCTCGGCGGCATCGGTGTGCGATTTCGTTGCAGTCTCGAGCGATGCACGTTCCTTCGCAAGCTCCTCCTGCAGCTGTGCAACCTGGGTCTTGCTCTCATCCGCAGTCGATGCCAAGCTGTCACGCGCCTCCTGCAGCTGCTGCTGTGTCCCCTCCAACTCAGACTCCAGCTGTGCAAGCCGCTCCTTCGCTGCCGCCAACTCCGCCTGCTTCCCCTCCAACACCGCCAGGTTCTCTGCCGCTTCACGCTCCATCTCCACAGCCCGTGTCGCACCCGCCTCGCGCTCCCCCACCGCCGCATCGACGCTCTCCTGCCGCTCCTGCAGCTGCACCGTTAGCTGAGACACCGCCTCCTCCGCACTGCGCTGTGTGTCCTCCTGCTGCTGCTGTGCTGCTGCTGCCTGGCTCTGCAGCTGCTCCACCTGGCTTGACATCTCCTCCAGCGCCTTCGCGTGCTCCGCTGCTGCCAGCGACGCATCTTCCTTCAGCTTCTCTCCCGCAGCGCGTGCGGCATCAAGCTGCTGCTGCAGCCCCTCCTGCAACCCCTCCGCTGCCGCCTTGTCCTGCTTCAATATCCCCTCCGCCGCCTGCAGCCGCTGCGTCGCCTCCTGCAGTGCCTGGCGCAGCTCCTCCAGCTGCGTGTCCTTCGTGGCAAGCTCACGCTTGCTGGAGGACAGGCTCCCCTCCAGCTCCGCCACACGCACAGAGGCCTGCTCGATTGCGCGCGACTTGTTGGCGGAGTCGCGGCGCGACATGCCGAGATCGCGCGTCACATCCTGCAGCGCTGCCTGCAGCTCGCCCGCCTCGTTGGTTAGCGAGTCGAGGTCCTCAGTGGACTGCCGCTTGAAAGTCAGCAGGTCGCGCTGCGACGACTCCATGGTGCGCTCCAGGGTGCTAAGGTCATGCTTCGTCTTGTTGAGCTCCGTGTCCTTATCCTGAAGCGCCGCTGTCACATTCTCGAGGTCGCGCGCCACCCGCTTGAGCTCTGCCGCCAGGCTCTGACGCTCCTGTGTGGCAGACATGAGACTCGCCTCCAGCACGTCGCGCTGCGAACGCGAGGACTTCGACGACAGCATCATGCTTGCCTTCATCTCGTCAATATTCCCATCCCGCTCCGACAGCTCACGGCGAAGCGTCGCGGTGACAGAGCGCTCCCGGGTGAGGTCTGCACGCGCATCGGCAAGGTCTGACGCCTTCTCGGTGAGATCCTGCCGCATCGCCTCAAGGGATGCGTCCTTCGCAGCCAGCGAGCTGCGGAGCTGCGCCTGCACATTCGCGGTGTCGCCCGCCTTGGCGATCAGCTCCTCCTCCAGGGCGCTGACGGAGGACGACTTGGCAGCCAGCTCGGCACGCACGCGCGCCATGTCCTTCTCGAGGCTGCACAGCGCCTCCGACTTCACCTCGAGATCCGCCGACAGCGTGTTCAGCTCGCTGCGGAGAGACCGCGCCACATCCGTCTTCGCCGCCAGCTGGCTCTCGACCCCCTCACACTCCTCCTCCTTCGATTCGAGCGACGCTGCAGCTGCCGCAAGCTTCTTCTGCACCGCCGAAAGGGACTGCTGCGCCGCAACCGCCTGCTCCTCGGCAGCCTCCCGCGCGTCCGCCAGCTGCTGCACCGTAGCCGCCAGCCGCTCCGCGCTCTGCTGCGCCTCCGCCTGCAGCGCCGCATGCCCCTCCTGCAGCGCCTGCAGCTCTGTGCCAAGAGCGTCAGCCTTGCCACCCGCCTCCACGTGCAGATCCTTCGCCGCCTGCAGGCTCCCCTCCAGCGCCGTCACAGCCTCGGTCCGTGCGGCCAGCTTCTCCTGCAGGTCCTCGGCGTGCGCTTTCAGCTGCGCCGCAGCCTCGCCCTCCGCTGCCAGCTCGCGGCGCACGACATCACCCTCGACCTGCACCGCCGCAAGGTCCTCGCCCTTCTGGCGGAGCGCTTCCTCCAGAGCCTCGCGTGCCTGTTGCGCCTGCGCCGCCTCCTCCTGCACCGCTGCGATCTCCTTCTGCCGCTCGATGCCCTGCGCCTGTGCGGTGTGCAGCTCATCCTCGCGCTGCTGCAGCATGGCGATGCGCTCCTCCACAGCACGCTTGCCCTGCGCCACCTGCTCCTGCAGGGCGGCGTTGGCGCTGGTCTGCTCTGCCAGCGAGCGTGCCGTGTCCGTTAGCTCCTCCTGCAGCGCAGACAGGCCGTGTGACCTGCTGTCGAGGTCGGCCGACTTCGCTGCCAGGTCTGCACGGAGCTGTGTGACATCGGCTTCCAGGGTCGTGATGGCGTCGTCCTTCAGGGCCACCTCCGCCTGTGCCTCCGACAGGGACACTGCAGCGGCCTCCGCGTCGCGCTGCATCTGCGACAGCTGCGAGCGTGTCTCGGCGCCCTCCAGCTCCGTGGCGCGTGAGGCTTCTGCGGCTGCCACAAGCTCCGACCGCAGCGCCGCAGCCTCCGCTGCCTTTGCCGAGGTGTCGTTGCGGGCGGCTTCGGCTTCGGCCTGCAGGACCTCGCAGGCCTGTGCCTTCTCGGACAGCTCGTCGCTGAGGGTGGCGAGCTGGTCGGCCTTCGCCTCCAGCATCAGCTGCTGAGCGGCCCCGTCTGCCTGCAGGGCGTCCGTCTGGCTCTCCAGCTGCATGCATGCGCCCAGCTTCTCGTGGAACTCGCTCCTCAGGGCGGAGAGGTCCTCCTCACGGGAGGCGATGTCTGCCTGCAGCGCTGCGGCATTCCCCTCGAGGCGCTCGCATGCCTCGGTGCGCTGCCCCAGCAGTTCGGTCGCAGCGGTGAGCTCCTGCTGCTGCGCCTCTGCGTCTGCCTCAAGCGATCCCACCTTCTCCTGCAGTGCAGTGCATGCGGCAGCCTTCTCCCCAAACTCCTCGGTGAGGGATGTCAGCTCCTGCCGCTGCGTCTCTGCGCCTGCCTCAAGCGATGTCACCTTCTCCTGCAGCGCCGCGCAGGCGTCGGTTTTCTCAGCACACTCCTTGGTGAGGGCTGCCAACTCCTGCTTCTGCGCCTCTGCGCTCGCCTCAAGCGATTCCACCTTCTCCTGTAGTGCGGTGCACGCATCGGCCTTCTCACCAAACTCCTTGGTGAGGGACGTCGTCTCCTGCTGCTGTGCCTCTGCGCCTGCCTCAAGCGATCCCACCTTCTCCTGCAGTGCGGTGCATGCGGCAGCCTTCTCCCCAAACTCCTCGGTGAGAGATGTCAGCTCCTGCCGCTGCGTCTCTGCGCCTGCCTCAAGCGATGCCACCTTCTCCTGCAGCGCCGCACAGGCATCGGCCTTCTCAGCACACTCCTTGGTGAGGGACACCAACTCCTGCTTCTGCGCCTCCGCACCTGCCTCAAGCGATTCCACCTTCTCCTGCAGTGCGGTGCACGCATCGGCCTTCTCATCAAACTCCTTGGTGAGGGACGCCAGCTCCTGCTCCCGCGCATCGAGCGCCTCGTCCTTGGCCGCGAGATCAGACTCCAGCGCAGCGGACCGCTCCTCCATGCGCTGCGCCTCACCCTCCTTCGCAGCGAGGTCCAGCTGCGACGCCTCCGACTTCGACGCCAGCTCGGCACGGAGGGCGTCAGCCGCCTGCACCTGCTCATCCAGCTTCGCCTGCAGGGCCTCTTCAGTCTCTGCCCACTCCACCTGGTGATGCTCGAACATGGTGGAAAGCTCTTCGATCTGCTGTGTCCGCTCATCCAACTCCTGCTGCTTTGCAATCGCCTGCTCGCTGTGCGCCACCTCAGTGGTCTCCATCATGGTCTGCAGCACCTGCGCGTTGGACTGGGTGAGCTGCATCTGATCCTGCAGCCCGTCGTTGATCCTCGTCAGGTTGAAGTTCTCCTGCTCCCTCTCGATGAGCTCCTGCCGCAGCCCGTCAAGCTCGTCGTTCACCGAACCCATCTTCTCCTGCAGCTGCCGCAGCTCGTCCTGCTTTTCGGCAAGCTCCTTCCGCGTCGCCTCCATCTCGCGCGACAGCACCTCGGTGGACCTCTCGAAGGCGCTTTTGAAATCCTGCAGCTCCCTGCTCTGCGTGTCACGCATGTGCCTCTGGGTCTGCTCCACAGCCCCGAGCAGCGCGGCATTGAAGGACTCGGCACCGCCACCCCCTTCCGCAGAAGCACCCTCGAGCCCCTCCTGCAGCTGCGCAATCACGTCGTCTGGGAGACACCCACCACTCCGCAGCGCCCCGACCATCGCGCTGTGCTGCTGCAACGCTGCGTCCCTCGCTGCTTTCCCCTCGGCCTCCAGGCGGCTCTTCTCCTCCGCCAGCGCATCGACCTGCTCGTCGAGCTGCGCCTTCGCCTCGGCAAAGCTCCCCTGCAACGCCTCCTCTCTCTCTGCAAGGCTGCGCTGCACCGCCGACAGTGGGGAGATCATCCCCGCAGCACCGTCGCCGCGGTCCTCCTGCAGCAGCTCCATCCCAGGCGGGGTCAGCGCCACAGCGTCATCCTGCCCGAACTGCCGCAGAATGTCACGCAGCTGGCGCTGCGCGCGGGACGCGCGCCCCGCCTGTTCCATCCCCCAAGCGACAGCGTGAGGGAATAGGTCCCCCTGCGACTGGAGCTCGATCTCTCTCCGGGCAGAGGACTCGAGGTCCGGAAGCTGAGGCACCCGCAGCGACTCCCCTGCGTCGGAGTAGGCGAGGTGGATGGCTTGCCTCTGGAGGGATTCCTCGGCCTCCAGGAGGGCGATGTCCTTCTGGCACACCAGCTGGTCGAGGTTGCGGCCCTTCTCGGATGCGCGGCGTTGGATGTTGGTGAGCTCCTTCAGCTGATCCAGGGCGTAGTGCGAAAGGCTCCCCAGGCGCGTCATGTCAAACTCGTGGTCCGATTTCAGCGAGGCGAGGACAAAGCCAGTCTCGTCCTTTGCAGCCTTCAGCTCCGCGAACAGAACCTCGAGCCGCTCTTCATGGCGGAGCGTATTCTCCTTCTGCTCCTCAAACTGCTTCTTATAGGACAGCGCCTGCCTCTGCAGCTCCTCGATAGCACCGCTAACCGAGCTGGGGGCCTGGGGCGAAGAGGCCAAGGCCCCACTCACCACAAGGGCTGACATCTGGTTCTCCAGCTTGAGCATCTCGTCGGCTGAGGCACGCTCCCGCTCCTCCGCTGTGTCGGCGCGGGAGGACTCCTCGTCGCGCTGCTTCTTCACCCGCTGGAGGTCCTCCTCGAGGCTGAGCACCGCGCGCTGCAGGCGAACCGCGGCGTCATCATCCCCCTGCTGCTGCTGCTGCTGCTGCTGCTGCTGCTGCTGCTGCTGCTGCGGACGCCCCTCGGGGCTTGCTGCCTCCGCCAGCTCGATCCGCGCCCCCGCCTCCCGCAGCTCCTCCCTCAGGCGCAGCATCTCCGCCGTGGCCTCGGTGAGCTGTGCAGACCTCTCAGCCTCTGCGTCGTGCGCCTGCTTCAGCTCCGCCTTAAGCTGCACCACGTCGTGCCGCTGCGGCGACACGCCTGCCGCAGTGGCCTCCGCGACTGCCGCCGCCGCCGCCGCCGCCACGGCCCCCATGGGGAGGGCGGACGACTCGCTGGAGGTCGGGGAGCTGAGGAGATCCTCGTCGGGGCGGCGCTTGAGGGTCACCTCGTGGCGGAGGGCGCCGCACGTCTCCTCTGCGTCCTCCAGGGCCTGCTGCAGCTCGGAGATCTCGAGGGAGTGCGCCGCTGCCGTGGCGCGGGCAGTGTCGAGCTGGGCGCGCAGGCCCTCCGCCTCAGCCAGGCGGGCTTCCTCTGCGGTGGACAGGCCTGACTCGGCAGTCTCCGCGCGGTGCCTCAGGGAGACAGCCTCGGCGAGCGATGTGGCCAACTCACTGCGCAGCGCTGCCAGATCCGCCTCCAGCGATGCAGTGGCCCCACCAGCTGCCGCGGAGGCGAGCTCCGCCTCCAGAGAGGCGGTGGCTTTGCCAGCCTCGTCGAGGGCAGCCGTGGCGGTGGCCAGCTCGCTGCGCAGGGCAGGCAGCTCCGTCGACTCCAGCTCCGCAACCCGAGCCTCAGACCCCTCCAGACGGGACTGCAGCGCCTCCAGGTTCGCCGCAGCTTCCCCTCCGCCCTGCTGCTGCGCCGCAGGCGTGCCGGAGGCGACACTCCCACCCTCCACCCCCGCGACGCCTTCCATGATCCCGGCGACCTTCGCCTGGAGCTCGGCCTGCAGGCCGTGGATGGTCTCCTCCGACTTGGCAGCCTGGCTGCCCACCTCCTCCAGCCGCCACCGCGTCTCCTTCAGCTCCCCCATGAGGATGTTCGCAGCGCCTGGCGAGAGTGTCCTGTCGGGGGTGTGCGACTGGAGCTCCTTCAGCGCATCCTCCTCGCTGCCTGGCGCACGCATCGCCCGCAGCGTCTCCTCCGCCTCCTTGAGGTTCGCCTGTGATGCGGCAAGCGCCGCCTCCAGTTCGTTAATCCGCGCCTGCCTGTCACGCGCCTTCTGCTGTGCAGAGAGCAGCGACCCACGCAGCCCCTTGTCCGACACGCCTGCGCTGGGGGAGCTGGAGGTGGCGGCTGCGCCGCCACTGCCACCGCCTCCGCTCGGCGCAGCAGCCCCTCCGATGACAACCGCGGATGCCCCTTGCTGCGACAGGGCGAGCATGCCATGCTGCTCGATAAGACGCTCCACCATCACGACAGTCCCGTCCTCCTCAATACTGGGGATCTTCCCATCAGCCCCCTCCTTCGCAAAGCACTTCTTAAGGAGCAGGGAGTGAACCAAAGCCAGCGTGTCGTGGTAATACCTCATCTCCCGCGCCTCCTTCAGAATCGAGTCAAACGCATGCTCCACAACAGCCTCGTCTGAGGGGTTCTGCACATCAGGCTGAGACACCTCTCCCGGGACATCCGCACCCACCCCTTCCGAGGTGGTGGGGTTGGCCCGGAGGTGCGTCTCCGCCGCCCCAATGAGAGATCCATCATGCTGTGCGATGAGCGCCTTGAGGCGTGACGCCAGGAGCGAGGGAGGTGGGAGCGGCGCTGCCGCGGCGCGGTCGTCGAGCTGCAGCAGAAGCGCCTTCACCATCTCCAGCACCCCGTGGTCCTCTATGGCCGGGATGGAGCCGCCCTCCTCTGCGGTGAAGCGAGATGTGAGGAAGGCGTATACCTCCTCCAACGCCTCCTTGTGCCAGCGCAGCGCTTCGATCTCATTGGTGGCCTTCGCCACAGCCTCCCCGACGAGGAGGAGCTGCCCGTCCCGCGAGGTGATCTCATCGTCGGCATGCCCAAGGGAGGTCACGAGCTGCCGGTTGTCGCTCTCCAGCCCATCGATCACTAAGGCAAGCTCCTCGATCTTCTTCTCGAGGGTGCGGGCCACCTGCTGCTGCTGATGCGTGGAGGAGAGTGCCGTCGGCGAGGGCGTGTCGGAGCGCGGCTCCGGCGGGGCGTCGGATGCCCCGCTCACATCCCCCCTGTTTGCCGCCACCTCGCGGACCCGCTCCGTCACCTCCTCACGGAGAATTTCAACGGTGTGCCTCTCGCGCTCTAAGGTCTCAGACAGCTCTATCCGCTCCTGCTCCTGCGTCTTGATGACGCACTCCAGCCTGTGGATCTCCGTTTTGGCACGGGAGTCGAGGGTTGCGTTATCCGCCATCAGCTTGCTCACAGTCTCCTGCGCGATCCGCAGCCCCTCCTGGAACTGTTGCTCGCGGTTCTGCAGCTGCCGCCTCTGCTCCACGAGGGTGCCCACCTGCCTGTCATGCTCGCTCTTGATGACCACGCCATCCAGCTGCTCGGCGTACCGCTGCTCAATCTCACGAACCTTCTCCTGGAAGGACACATCCTTCAGCTCCATCTGGTATTCATGCGATCGGATCAGGCCGTGGATCTTCTCCTCCAACCCGCGCTTCTCCTCGAGGGTGCGCGCAATGTCCTCGGCCTCGTGCTGCATCACCTGCCCCCGCGTGGTCTTCACAAGCGACGTCTCCTCCGCGCTGAGAAATGCCTCCCACTTGCGGTACGTCTCACGCACATCCGTGCAGAATATCACAACCTCAGACCGCTTGTCCTTCATCGTGGCGCGGGTGGAGAGGGGGTCGCCCAGCTCCAAACCGGATGGCTCCTTCACAAGCTCCAACCCGAAGTACCAATAGCGGATGGCAGAGGTGGAGGCGGAGGCAGATGCGCTGGATCGGCGGGGGAAGCCGGTGCTGGTGGGGCATGGGCATTCGTGGGAGAACCAAAAGAGCTTGACGATGAGTTTGAAGTCGACGTCGTCCAGAAGCTTGGAGTGGTCCCGGCTGTAGGAGGAATAGATCGAGAGGCGGCAGGTGGTGTAGTTCACAACGACGTAGGCTTTCTTCTTCTTCACCCCGAAGTTGCCGCTGACTACCCAGAGCTCTCCTGCCATCTCCGCCTCGTCGTTCTCCACGGAGCTGACCCGAAGAGATGTGTACCGTGGGGCGATCGCGCTCGACATGTTATCCCTCCGGTTGTTCGCCGCTGCCTGCAGCTCCGCCATGGCTGTCGCGCTGTCCCGCCTGCCGTGCCATCCCGGCGGCTCCACCGACACCGTGCTGCTCCGCCGCGCTCCGGGGGGCAGCGCCTGCGGGCCCTGCCATTCCCGCTGCTCCCCAGGCGCCAGGTCCCTCTGGGGTGGTGTGACGCTCATCCCGACACCCTGCCCCTGCTCCACTGGGCTCGGGGGTGCTCGGGAGGGTGGGGGGTGGGGGTGGGGGGGGCGGGCACCCCCCACCCGCCCTGGTGGTCCTCTTCTGTTCTGCAGCCGCCCCGCGTGCTGCCCCACCTGGGGTGTGGTGTGGTGGTGGTGGTGGCGGCGGGGGCAATTGCCAAAAAAAAAGGGATGCCGCTCCAAACTTCCGATCCCAGTTGCGATGAGAGACCCTGGGTGCGTGTGCTGGTCGGAAATGATAAGTCGGGGAAGGGAGGGGTGGAGCTATTCCTGGGGGTCCGTCACCAAGACCCCCGCTCGCAGCAACCACTGGGCAACCTACGGCCCGTGATTTCGTCGTGATTTGCTCACTCGTTCCTTTTTTTTTTTGGTTCGCTTTTATTTGCATCTTGCCATCAAGCCGGCAAATCCACAGGTTGCAGCGCGGTGCCGAGAGTGGGCTAGTCAGACACGGGCGCTACACACAGGTCGGGAATGGGGGGAGGGAGTGGGGGGTTTGATTGTCGAGAGTCGAGGAGGAAATGCAAGTCTCCCCGGGGAAGGGAGGGGGGGGGGGTGCGGGGGGATGGTGAGCGGGGGCAACAACCCCAACACGGCACACTTTGCAAGGCCCATGTGGCAAGCGGTTTGACAAGTGGAGCTGTTATGACAGGTGGCACTCATCAAATGGCAAGCGCCCGCTTGCGAGGGGGGGGTTTGATCGTCGAGAGTGAATGGAAAAGTAAGTCGCCCAGCACATTCTCGCAATGTTAGTCCTTCCGCTTGCGAAGGGGGGGGAATTTTTTTTGACAAGTGTTTTGCATCGCTGGTACCCCTCCCCTCCCCTCCCCTCCCCACCCATTCCCAGCAAGCATTGTTGACATGCCTATCCATGCTGAACCAACTTGCAGTAACTTCAATTCTTTCCCTCCTTCCTCCATGGATTTGCACTTCTGGTTTCGATGCAGCGGCGCTTCCACATACACACCACTTTACCTTATACTACACACCAGAGGAAGGTCTGCATAAGGGGGCAGCAGGCACACTCTTCCATCAGGGCCGGAGGGGGAGGGGGGGGCGGTCGCGAAAAGTAGAAGATACCCAAGCAGAGAGCTGGCCTCTCGCTCGGTTTTCCAATCAGAGGGTGGGGGGGTGGGGGGGTGGGTGGGTTGGGTGGATGTGATGGCAGATGAACCTTATCGAGAGAACACGGGGTGGCTGTCCTTCCAGCCCTTGGGGCAGGCAGGAAAGGTCTCTGTCAATCCCGAAGGAAGAGGGGGGGTGGGTGGGGCAGGTGGGGCAGGTGGGTCGCACGTATTGCTGGGAGAAGGTAGAGGGGCTAGCACAATACGCGCGCCTGCTTCCCCCCCCCCCCCCCACCCCCCCCTGCCCCACCCCAGAGCAACGCGCGTGAAAACTCTTGATCCGCTTCAGGGAGGGAGGGTGTGGGATGTCTGTAGCCCGAAGAACTGTTCGAGGGGCTAACCTCAAAATTGATAACAAGAAGAAAAAAAAACACGCACACCCTCATTTGCTTGAGGTGAGGGACCTTGTGTCATCTTTTTCTCTCTCTCACCACCAGGACTCAACGTTGGCATGGTATTGAACGGTGTGGGATGGGGAGGGGGCGGGGGGTGTATCAAACGGCAACACAACGGGGCGGGAGGTTTGCACGGACACAGCAAGGCGGGGAGAGGGGGGGGGGGGGCGATTGTGCCGTGCACACTTTCCAGCCCTGCGAGACACCCCCACAGAATACCCTTTTCTTCCAAATGCGAAACAGAGATCACGTGGCGTGAGACAGAAAAAGCCACAAGCGTGACACAACACAACAACAGATATCCAACCTGGCTTCGCGAAGGGCAGCAGATGCCTGGTGCCGACTCAATCCCAGATCGATCTATCAAGGACACACATAATAAGCGGCATGCTGCTGTGGCACAGCCGCCCAAACTCATGCCGCAGTGCCCACCCTGATTTGTATTTCGACACACCGATTTTTGCCCCCCCCACCTCCCGCCCACACCCGCCAAAAAAATATTCTTTTTTTGGCGCTGAGCGAAACACGAGAGAAGCACAACACATCAGATAGAGAGAGAGAGAGGGGGGGGGATCAACTGACACCCAAGACAGAGGGGTTAGGGCGATGCGACAGGGTGATGACGCCACCACTGCTCACACACCCCCTCCCCCCCAGTATGTAACCCACGGTGGGCGAAACAGAACACAGAACCGAACGGAGGATATCACTTTGGGGTCGCAATGTCCTATCCACTCTTGGATGATTTAAACGTTTGGTTTTCTTCTCACACCGCTCCTCTGTAGAGAGGGGGGGGGGGGGTGCTGTCTCGGGTTCTTCTGGACACACAGGGGGATGCTCTATGTATATACATGCAGGGAGCCTTCACTCTGTCAAACTGTGCGGGCATGTCTCCTGTATTGTGAGGCGGCTCACTTTACAGCCTTTTTCCGCACACTCGTGTGAGCAGAAAGTTACCCACTGCAGCAAGCATCCAAACGTGCTCTATGCACTAACCCCACCCTTCATCAGGCTCAGGGTGTGATTATCATTTCAGGGTTTGTGTGTAGAAGCGTCAACGCACCAACAAACAAAATACAGGCTAAGAGCGGTTGCTGCTGAATGGTGAAGTGACTTTTGTGACAAACGCACCGTGATCACGGAAGGCGTTCAGAACTGAAAAGGTTGCATTGGGGTGCAACGTTTTGTTCACCTGCACTCCGCGCCCCAACGGCGGCCAGAAGGCTTGCACAAACAAAACAAAAGAAACCCGGCAATCCTTTTTGAGCGAAACCTCTCACAGTGGCCTTCGGGGAGTGGATTGCCCCGGTGAATCCAACATCCGCGCGGCTCAAACTCGACCCGCCGAGCGTAGGCATCCGCCATACCCAAGCCGGCACAACACCTGAGGGAAACAGATAGAGGTGTTGTGCGGCAATAGCGTAGCAATCGTGTTTCCTTCTGCCTGGTTTGATGTGTTCACGCTTCCACGCCTGCCGCTTTGATGTGGGTGTGGGATCACATTTGAATACAAGATAGGTAGACGCACAGAAAAGGAAGAAGGGTCGTCGGAAGCACCCGAACACTTTACGATTCATGCATGTGCTAAAGGGGGGGGGGGGGAATAAGACGACACGGGGCAATCCGCCGGTGGAAGTGCAAGAAAGAAGGAAAACGCCCTGGTGGGGCCACAGAACTCCCAACAAAGTAGAAACATATTCTGAGGGTTCGGCACGAAAACAGAGCGAGCGTGCCCGGCATAACACAGGAAGGACGCTTCGGGACACTCAGTGGGACACTTTGTGGCAGAGAACGCACACCACCTCTCGTAGTATATGTAGCTTTGGGTTTAGCGGGCTGGGCATGGAGAAGTGTTCTCTGAAGGCGACAGGCAACAGCGTGATAACCAATCCCGCTGTACACTTCACCCATCGGAGCCCATTCGAGGGGGTGTCTATTGTGTTGGAAGACTAACATGGAATCATCCTTCCATAGCGGGCCCGGTTATCATGTTGTGTAACTCTAGGGGACACTCTGCGATGCCAGCACGCTAGCCCAAACTACAGTGCGAGTCATCGATATTTTTTCGAACTGAAACTGACTCGACGCAGCGTTCAGTATCCTGCACACATGCATTAGGCACTATTTTGAACAACACAAAGAACTGCAACACCAAACCCCCCCCTTTCAGAATTTGTGAATTTCCCGAAAAGCCTTAGAGAGACAACCGGTGAAACAAAAAGGCGTGACCCGCCGTAAAGCCTGGTTTCCTTTGTAGAAAAAAAAACCCCCCACCACAGCAAAGTTAAAGCAGTAGAAGTCATCCCTGTGATTGGAAGATTGTACAAACACTGGGGAGGGGGGGGAGGGGACTGGAGAGCAGGGGGGTATGATTTGAACAACGAAAGGAGGGGGGGGGGGGTGACATACACTAAAAGGAGGAACATCTGTCGGCGGGAGGGCGGGGGGAGGGGGTAATGATTCAGCTCGGGAGGGACATCGATTTCTGGCGGGTATCTGTTGTTCCACACACGTTGGTACATCCCGTTCGAAAACCAAGCATACACCCACACCCACACACATGTAGGACATTCGGTGCTGGAACCACCGCGGATTTGCCACCAGACGAGCGAGGGGAAAACTTGTGGCTGTTCCAGGTCTGTTTAGGGCTTTGACTGAAATCGCAACCCACTCACGCCTCGTTCCCCTTTCGAGTTGCGTCCGAATATACCGTGCCACCACACCGCTGCTCAACATAAATATTATTATGCTTTCGCTGAGAGTGCTGGCCGCTCCTAGCACACCGCAGACCACCCGAGACTCGGTTGGGTGGCGATGGGCTGGTGGTGAGGTTGATGGAAAGAGATCGCGTTGGAGGGAAGGTGGGAAGGGGGGGGGGGGGTGGGGGAGTTGCGCGCATCATTGCGATGGAATCCAAATCGCAGCGCCTGCACACCAAGCTATATGAAATGGGTGAACGTCACGACCGGGGTACAGGGAAAGGGGGGGGGGGGGGGGGTGTGTCACTGCCGAGGGAGAGCGAAAAGCAAAGCAAGTCACCCAACACCCTCTGGAAATGCCTGCCTTTTTGTAAGCCACTGCACCATGTATGTCGCACAGGGAAACTGTGCACATCGCACTCGCCGGCAAGATAACTAGTTATCTGGCGAGTGGACTAACGACGGTGATGTGTCTAAGCCGAGGGATTGCTCTTTACTTTCGAGTGGATCGCTCGTCAGACAACCAGCTTTTTAAAAAAAACACAACGACTCACCACACTCGTCAAACTAGAAACTCGGGCGCCGTTATGCACAACGGGAAGGGGAGGGGAGGTGGTGTTTGTTCGGTACTGCAGCATGGCTCACCTCAGAGGGGGGTCAGGGTTAGGGATGGTTCTGCGGAGAGAGAGGGGGGGGGGGGGTGGGGTGGGGTGGGGTGGGGTGGGGTGATTTATTTCGATTTTCAGCAGGGGCAAGAGAGGGGAGGGGTGGGAAGGGGTCTTACGAGGCAAAAAATATTGAACGATTTTGAACGGTTTTTAAGCACGCGTGTGAGGGGGGTGGGGGGTGGGGGGTGGGAAGGGTGCGGCATACCACAGCTGCAAATAACCAAACGTGCAATATCCAGGGCACATCCCCATATAGGAAAGCGATACGCTGTTCAGTAGCAACTGATATTTCTGGGGTTTCGTTTTCAATTATTGCCAACGTGTTTGCAGCCGAAACGTCGCCAAGGCGAACGCCACGTCGGACCACTCGTGTATTCAGTTTGTTTTCGAGGTAGGGTTTGAGGTTCTTCTGCACAGCCGAGAAAACCCTACGAAACACACCTCGCCGAGAGCACTTTTGATTGCTGGTTGAGGCGTGCCAATTCCTGATTTCGCACAGGTATGCGAGAGACACAATCAGTACCTCACCACCTCACCCCACCCCCACCCCTACCCCCCGCTGGGGTTGGGTTGTGTCAGCAAAGCGTGACAACAACAGGGGTGGAGCTTGGGGGGTTTTTTCGGGTCAGCTGACCTGATTTTCTGCAGGCCCTCACAAAAAATCAGGTCAGGCATGGTTGCATAACGGCCGTTTTAAAAAATCCCTTGTATTTTGTGGACTTGCAAAAACGGCCGCTGATTTTCAGCATTTTAAAAAACAGCCGTTTTTTTTACCTGGGAATTTTGTATGGGGCGTGGGTCAGCAGGCGAGATCCCACCACCAGGAGTGCCTCCCCACTGCAAGGGATACCCTGCAGCAAGCATTGTGAGCGCGCCTTCAAGTACGATGCGAAGAGTTCAGACTTCGTGGACCACTTTGACGGACCGCGCCATATCAAGAAGAAGAAGAACGCAGCGTTGAAAGTGCAGAGCCAGGGAAACAGCTGGCGCTGTCGGAGTGCGATACCCTCAGTGGCAGGCTTGCAACTTCGGATCGCCCGGGGTGCGTTGTTCACCGGATCACCGGCTGGCATGGTGCATGATGCTGTCAAGAAGTGTGTCCCGAGGAGGGGCTGAACATGGTTGCGGCCAATCTAGGCAGGTGTGTCGTGGATGACCGTGCAGGCAGAGGTGAGTGTCGCTCACTGGCATCAGGGCTCTTGCGACAGAGCTTTCCCTTGATCTCGGCGACAGCACCCCGGCTGAGAAGGACACCGCCTTCGTTGATTTATTCCCGAAGGCACGGGCGATCATCCCGGGCAATATGCAGCACCAGCTGGATGGGTTCACGACCGCACTGGCGCTGAAGGATGTGCTGTGCCACATCTCTGACGCAGCTGAGAGGGAGAAGCAGGCGAGCAAGACGGCACCACCGGCCGTGCGATCCCGCTTCTCTCCGACACACACTACCTGCACCGCTTGAGTGGATCTGCACCTTGCACCACGTCCCCGGGCATTTATACAATCTTCCGGGCCCGCTGCAGGACAGCGGCCCTGCTACGTGTGCGTCGCTTCTGCGGTTGGCAGAGATGCCCACGAAATCGGTGGGCTCGAGTCCCACCTGCAGGCCGCCGTCCGCCTGACGGCACCCCTCGCATCGCTGCTCCAGAAGTACTGCGATGCGCAGCTGGGTGTGCCAACGGCGTGCCCCTGTCGACGCAGTGTACACCGACATTGAGAATGTCATCGAGAAAGTGTCTGAGGTGGGGAAGTACGACCCCCCAGTGCCCCTGGCAGGGGAGCTGGCCTGGGCTGGCGACCGCATGCGCAGAAGGTGGGACGGCACGGAATCAGGGAAGTCCTTCTGGTTTGCGGTCCGCCGTCTGTGCCCGCGTACGGCCGCATGAGTCGTAGGGGTGTCAGAACTCCGGTGCCACCTCCCCTCTGTTTCGGGGAGGTTACGAGCAGGGCCTGGGTGATCTACGACTAGGCCACCACGTTCCGAGGGTGTGCTGGATTTCTGGGACAACCCGGGGGCGAACCGGGCTGCTACACTCCTCTCTGCTCTCGGGTGTCTGCTGCTTGTCGAGCGACAGGCAGGGCGGAAGCCATTTTTCTTTGTACAGTCGACAGAGAATCGCAGTGCCCAATGCCATGTGTAGGCAACAGGGAGTTGTCAAGTGTGTTCCCTCAGCTCGGTACGGTAAGCAGGAGGCGAATCTCCAAAGGAAAATAGGAGGGGGAAAAAAACGGCCGTTTTTTCGCCAACAAAACATGAAAACGGCCGTTTTTATATTTCGGTAGCGGGAACTGAGGTAGTGAATTCTCAGAAAATCCACTCCCTCCATGACGGCCGTTATGACACTATGGTCAGGGGTAAAAAGAAAAAAAATATAGATTTTCGGGAAACCGGAAAAGTTGGCTCCTCGCCTTGGGGTCTCAAGGTGACCAGGAGGCGTTTCGTGAGCAAAGTGACCCCAGCGACATGAGCACAGGCCTCAAACAGTCACAATAGAGGACAAATGAAGCTGCCCAACCCGTACCGTGCAACAGACGTTTACAACCGTTTCCTCCGGCGGCTGGGGGGCTCCGCCCCCCAGACCCCCCTGTGGCATGTGCCTGTCTTGTACCCAAGCCCTTTACATCAGGGAATGGAGTACAGACCGCCTCAGTATCCTCAGGAGGACGCAGCCAACTCACACAGAATCCGTACGCCCGCAAGTCACATATGTTCACTACCGTGGCCTCCGGCGGCTGGGGGCTCCGCCCCCCAGACCCCCCCTATGGCATGTGTTTGTCTTGTAACCAAGTCCTTGCGCGTCCGGGGCTGCATCTCAGTTCCGGTACCCTCGCGGGAGGCTGGGCCCGAGCACTGATCTCTGAGACGAACCGGGGGGGAACCCATTCAGTGAGAAAATCCTCACCGGGGGACGCGACGAGCACGGCCAAAAATTGTTCAAAATCGTTCAAAATTGGCTGACCCGATCTGACCCGATCCAGCCCGCAACCCCAAATTTCAACCTCCACCCCTGGACAACAAGCCAAGAAAAAAAAATGCTGCCAAGAATTGCCTTGTTGGAACAGGTATCGACGCAACAAAAGAAATGAATGGTATATTCCCCCCTATTCCCCCACACCCACAGGCATGGCCAGCACTTCTTGCAGAAGGGGGTCACGCGAGGCAACATACAGTCATCCAACAAACATTGGTGGGGTAAAAACCCACCTTAGCTCCAAAAAATCCTAAAATCCACCTTAGTTTTTACCCCACCAATGTTTTTAACCCACCAATGTTGCTACCCCACCAATGTTTTTACCCCACGGCAGCAGAACACAATGGAGATTTTTTCAGAACTGTGGTGGGTGGGGTGAGTGCCTCATACGTCGCACGGTGCCTACGCGATCACAGTTTGGTTGGGGGCGTGGGCTGATTGGGAGGCGGGGCGTGTGGGAGGGGGCGGGGGGTTGGGGACGGCTATCCTGCAAAGCGCAGCTCTCTCATCAGCACCAGCAGAACAGCAGGTACCGACACCAGTAACCAGAAGTGTATACGCCATTGCATTCCGTACCCTGTGTCGGTACCTGCTGTTCTGCTGATGCTGAGGAGAGCTGCGCTTTGCAAGATAGCCGTCCCCAACCCCCCGCCCCCTCCCACACGCCCCGCCTCCCAACCAGCCCACGCCTCAACCACACTGTGATCGCGTAGGCACCGTGCGACGTATGAGGCACTCACCCCACCCACCACAGTTCTGAAAAAATCTGCATTGTGTTCTGCTGCCTAGGGGTAAAAACATCGGTGGGTTAAAAACATTGGTGGGGTAATAACCCACCTTAGCTCTGAGAAATCCTGAAATCCACCTTAGTTTTTACCCCACCAATGTTTTTACCCCACCAACATTTTTACCCCACCAATGTTTGTTGGACAACTGTAATCGGCTTGGCTTTCAAAGCACACACCCCACCACCACCCCACCCCCACCCCCCCCCCCCCCCACACACACACACTTCGGAGAGAAACACCCTTGTGCCACAGAGCGGTGGTGTGTGTGTGTGCGAGACTACTGAGTTTGCCTCGTCATCACCACCACCACCGCAACCACCGCAACCCCCCCCCCCCTAGGGGGGGTCAAATGGGGGTGACAAACACGATTTTTCAAAAAACCGGCGCAGAGGCCCCAAAGCCCCCGTAAACCCTCCAAACCCCCCCAGATCGGTCCGGAAACCCATCGAACCCCACTTTTCCACCATTCCGGGCACCTCAGGTGCCCGAATTGGGGTACCTAAATTTTGTGCCACCGTTTGGTACCGGACAGTGCCACTGTGTGGGAGGTTGGAAAAGAAAATGCCCCAACACACCACATCTGAGGGTTGCAATGCATGTTGCTTGCCAACCACGTCATCCGGTGGGTGTCAGGCGCTATGTAGGTGGCATGAGCCAGGTCTTCGATGTGTTCTGGCTTGTATATGTACCTCCCTGCCTGCGGCACAGGCACTGCCTTTGTCCCCCACACCAGCCACAGAGAGCGTATTGTACTCGGTCCACAGTTGCTGATTCATTGTGATGCGTTGTATCCTCGAGTGAACGTCACACACTAGTGGCACCACCACCCGCCATCCGAGAGCTGTATTGACTTTGCGCCCTTCCGTTGCATTCACCTCGCCACGCATATTGCACCGTTCAGTACCAGTGCTCTTGGGCCAGGCAAAGTAGACCGCAGCAACTACCAATTCTGGCACAATGGGTACCACGACAGCGCACTTCGTGTGTTCCCGGAATGTACAGCTCGTGTTGCAACAGTCGTTGTCAACACATCCCGGTTGTGGAGCACTGCTGCACAGGAATCACACGACCATCTGGACTTGTTCCGTACCTACAGGCAGCCTCCCGGTGCATGGTGGCAGGGAGGTACATATACAAGCCAGAACTCATCGAAGACCTGGCTAATGCCACCTACATAGCGCCTGACACCCACCGGATGACGTGGTTGGCAAGCAACATGCATTGCAACCCTCAGATGTGGTGTGTTGGGGCATTTTCTTTTCCAACCTCCCACACAGTGGCACTGTACGGTACCAAACGGTGGCACAAAATTTAGGTACCCCAATTCGGGCACCTGAGGTGCCCGGAATGGTGGAAAAGTGGGGTTCGATGGGTTTCCGGACCGATCTGGGGGGGTTTGGAGGGTTTACGGGGGCTTTGGGGCCTCTGCGCCGGTTTTTTGAAAAATCGTGTTTGTCCACGTAAAAGGGTGGCATTTGACCCCCCCTACCCCCCCCCCCCCCACCTCTCACCCCTTCACTGCTGCGCTGGCTCCTCCGCCAGATCAACCCCATCACCCTCGGCACTGCCACAGGCAGATGCCTCCTGAGGTGTACCCACGGGCTGTAAGCTGCCTCCCGAATCCACACTGCCCCTGCCACTCTGCTCCCTCATGTCGATGCTGACACGCTTCGACGAAACCTTCTGCGTCACATGCACTGTGGTCGACCCGAGGACACGGTATACCTCGATGTGCCTCACGCGAAACGCCACGGGTTTTCCGGAAGGGTGTTCGTTACACCCATCCCGCGTCAGGGTCAGGGGCGGGTTTCCATACGTCTCACAGAAGGACGTCTCGCCGCGCTGCAAACCACCGTGGAGGAAGAGGCCGGAATCAGGCACGCCTCCGAAGTGGATCCCTCCATCATGCGACACATGCACGAAGTAGGGGTTTGAACCTGTCACGCCATACTTCACAGCCTTCCCTGTGCTGTGGATCTGCCACAGAAAGCTCTCCCCGCCACCTCCAAACGCGCGCCTCGGGGTGTAGCCGCATGTGGAGTAGGCCCCGAACGTGTCGCCCGACTCTGTCACGATGACGAGCATGTTCTCCGTGAGAGACGAGGTTAGCTCTTTGAAGGCCCTGCTGGAGAACCCGTGGAGCTCAGAGAAGAAGACGGGTGACCAGTGCGACGACTGGAGGCGGTAGGGGAGGATTTTCGACAGGCTCTGGCAGACAGATTCGGTCAGGACGGGGCGAGGGGGGGCGAGCCCTCTGCTCAAGCTCCCCATTCCCATCCCGATTGCGCCTCCCGTGACGCAGGCGCGGAAGCCCTCAGCGCCGTGGCTGGAGTATTTTGTGACTTCCTGGGGTTCGCATATCCGTGCGGATTCCTCCTTCTCCAAGCTAACCAGGAGATAGTCTCCATCCCCATCTGACGCATCGCCGTCCAAAGCCTCGCTGAGCCTGTCCGCTTCCATCGCGTCTGTCACGCATTCCGAAGAGATTTTCGCGCTGCCACTCCCTGTGCTCGCGGTACCGCTGTCGGCACACTGCCCCTCTTTTTCAACCTTCCCCCACCGCACAAACCGCATCACCGCAGAGGTGGCTCTCTCATGCGCTTTCCGATGCGTCGCCATGCTGAGAGATGAAGGGAAGGGGGGATCGCAGTGTGGGGTGGGTGGGGTGGCAAACCAAGTAAAATGCAGAAGAAGGGTGTATCACAATGTCAAAGAGGGCAAGGTGGGAGAGGGCGCTCTCTAGGACGACTAGTCGGAGTTTCTTCGAAACGTCCTGGGGGATCTGAGTAGTGTGTAGCCCCGGAGGGACCCGCCTGGGGGGTGATGGTAGCGGTGACAGCATGAGTGGAGAGTGGAGCGGGTCAAGTTTGCATTTGTTGGCTCGTTGCTTTGGGTACCGCCCTTCGGGGCTTGTTGTGTTGTTCTAGGCATTCGCCTCCCCTCGCAGACTTCATCGGTCTGCTGGAAGGCAGCTCTAACCTGCTACACCGCCCTACCTCGCAGGTTTCGCCTCGTCTGCGTGCAGAAGGCTGTTTCGCGTGCTCTTGCACGACGCTGCCCCACCACCAAATGGTGTGGGTGTGGCGGTCTGCTCGAAATACTATGAATTAACACTGGCCTCAGGTGTGCATTGCAAGGGTAGAGGGGGGGCTTCGTGAGGGAGGGAATGGGGGGTGGGGAGCGATCTGCAGAGAGAGAGCACGTGCGTCAATCATTTGCCCTCTTCTCTCAGATCAGATGCAAACGCACAGCTGCCTCCAAACAGAGCAGGAGTCAGGTGATGTGTTGCGAGGCAAGGAAGCAGCACAGCGGGGCCCTTCACTGTGCCACACTGCGTGTCAAATTGTGTAACTTCGCAGCCAATTTGTGAGGTGGTTCGCCTTGACTACTTGCTCTGAATTTCTGGGCGAAGCCTCCAGATGAATAACGTGGCACCACAGAAGGCAAGGAAACAGGGTTTGATACTGCACTCAGGGTGAGACGGAAGGCGCAGCACACACAGTGACAGAGCTCCTCTCGTCCCCTGGTGTGAAGACCCACCACCCGCAGAGGCTGAGTGCAACACCATCACCCTCTGAGTCCATCTTCCCCAGACACTCGCCTGTGCTGAGGCGGTACAGTGTGGCGGTGCTCCTGAAAGGAGTCCCCACTGCAACAACATCACCTGGCTGTGACACAGCAAGTGTGAAGGCATAGTGGTCCAGTTGCACAGAATGCAGGCAGCTGAGGGAGGTCGTGCACCACACTTTGAGTGACTTGTCGAAAGAGCACGACACCAGGTGCTGCTCGTCCTGAGTCAGGGCGACCACCCTCGCCCGCCCTCGCCCACCCCCGCCCAGAGGCGGCTTGTTTTAGGTCAACTCAGGGTGAAACGGAAGACACAACAAACACATTGACAGTGCCGTTCATTTTTGTGAAGCCCCACCTCCCGCAGGGGCTGAGTGCAATACCACCGACCTGTGCCACCACCTTCCCCAGACGCTCACGTGTGCTGAGGCGGTACAGTGTGGCAGACGCTGCAATAACATCACCTGGCTGTGATACAGCAAGTGTGGTGGGATAGTCGTCCAATCCCACAGAATGCAGGCAGCTGAGGGAGGCTGTGCGCCACACCTTGAGTGACTTGTCGTTAGCACACGACACCAGGTGCTGCTCGTCCTCCGTCAGGGCAATGCCTCTGACCCAATCAGTGTGCTCATACAGGGTGCGTATGTGTGTGAGGGTGCTGATGTCCCACACACAGATGGTCTCGTCCTCTGATCCACTGAAGATCCTCGTGCCCGACACAGCAATACTGCGAACAACACCGCTGTGGCCCTCCAGCACTGTGGCGCTCGGTGTGCCCTTCAAGTCCCACACACGCAGTTTGCCTTCGGAGTCTCCGGACACCAGACGTCTGGAGTGTGTCCACGCTGCACTCCACACCCTGGCGTCGTCGTGGTCCAGCATGCACACCTGCTCCCAGTTGATGTCAGCCACACGCAGATAGTGCCGTCACTAGAGCACGTCGCCAACCACGTCCCGCAGACAGAGAACGCAGTGCAAGTAATACGCATGTCGCTGTGTAGCAAGTCCGCCACCTCATCAGCGGTGCGGGTGTCAAACACAGTGATGTGTCCTTTGTGGTAACCCACAGCACACAGATTCCCACACCTCGACAGTGTGATGCGGAATATGTCGTTGACATGCGTCGATGAGCAGACTGCGGGCACCTTGACGATGGGCCAGCGTGGGACGAGCTTCACCGCACCCCCGTCCTCCAGACCTGTGTCGGCAATGCGCTGTGCATCGTCCAGCCTCCTCCTCACACCCCTCGATGTGTGCTGCCAAGCATGCAGCCTCACGGACTGGGTTGATAGAACCCGGCCGCCTTCAGTCCGACCACGGTCCCGCCTTCCGGAACACCGACAACACAGCTGTCACCGGTCCCGCTGTGACGCACAGTCACATCCATGGTTGCGTTGTACCCACAAGAAAGTCGTCTGAAAGAGTGTGGGGATGTGTGCAGTGTGCGATGCTGGGTGGGGAGCAAGACAGTGTGCCTCAAAGTGATACTCCGGAGGGGTGCACACGAGGGGCTGGGTGGGGTGCACACGAGGCACACAGCAAGTGCGGGTTCTCTGTCAGCCAGACCGTCCTCCACCCCTCGAGAGCTGTCTGATGCGAACGCAAGTGTTGCTGTCCGTTGGTGTGAAGGCCCACCTCACGCAAACAGAGGCTGTGCTGTGGGTCTTGTGCAAACGCATCAGCTGCCTCCAAACAGAGAACACAGCTGCCCCCGGTACCAGCATGACAAACAGTCACGTCCGTGGTATTGCTGATCCTGTGTGCCTGGTATTGGAGTTGTGCCAGTATAATTTTTGGCCCAAAAGGGCTGCAATCTCATGCATGTTCGAAGGTAGTCCCAAAGTGCGTTGGATACGTTGGACCCGCATCATACAGAAGTCCACGAAACACCGTTACACGAGAACTGATACACTATACAAGTCGTTGTCTATATGTCACACCGCACGGCACCCAAAGCGCCGCCCACTATCTTTTTGCCCCTTGACAGGAGCCCTGTTGCAGTATAGAGTACAAGGGGGTGCTGACGAAGTGGAGGGGGGATGGGGTGCTGCCGACATGCCCGGAACTCTTGACAACGTGGCCTTTCTTGACGACGCAGCCGGTCCAGATAACCCATGCGGCAATACACATGGGATCTGTTTCTGACATTCACCCCCCCCCCCCCACCCCACCCCCCACCCTGTCCCCGTTCCTCTCTTGCTTGCCAGGGGAGGGACGATGCGAGACCCGTTCTATCGATGCATGCATCAGGCAAACATGGGTAGGACAGGGAGGCGACGGGTTGGCACAGGGCAAGCACAGCCCTCAGAAGGGCTCTGAGCTCCTCCCGCAAGCAACACTCACACACAACACAGCACAGCATAGTGCAGCGCAGTACCCCCCCCACTCAAAACGTGGTCATGACAAGCACGTTTAACATCAGGTCCGAAATACGCAAGGTCCACAAGTAAATGGGGTCTGAGCTCACGAGGGTGGTAGCACGTGGTCCCCACTTGCCGGGGCACGTGCGTCACGGAGAGAGAGAGAGAGAGAGATGCCCCGGGAGAGAGAAGGGATCAGCGACACACGTTTCGTTCAGGCGCCCCATCCCATCCCTTCAACCCCACCCCCCTCTACCCCCCACCCACCGAGACTACGGCCAAAATAACCCCACGTCTGGGATACCCTAATATGATTCGCAGCAGCACCTCCCTCTTGCTTACCCCCCCCCAGGCACCGACTGCAGCGGTGTGTGCCACTTGGTAAGACCGGGGTGGGGGGGGGGGGGGGCCAACTTGCACTGACCAAAACGCAACTTTTGTTTCATTCTTGTTTCTGGAAGTGGGTGTGTGTTTGGGAAGGGAGGGAGGTTGTGCAATAAAGTGACCAGGAGATAACACCCCGTTCTCGCTTTCTCCCCCCCCCACACACACACACACGCTTCTGGAGGGAGGGGGGGGGGGTGGGGACACATCCTTAATCCACTTAATCCTGCCAGTCACCACGGCACACATAAGCAGGGTTGTCCGTCAGCTTCTTGATAAGTGGGTCAGCGGGATAGCCCTTTGCCTTCGCCGCCAGAATCCAGTGCATCGCCTTCTCCTTATCCTTCTCAAACAGACCCCATCCGAGGAGGTGGTAGTTCCCGCGTTTGAACATCGCCTCGCCCGCAATCTCACTGTTCGGGTCGCTGCAGAGGCTGATCGTCTCTGACCCCCACGCCTGGACCAGCTCACGCATCACCTCTCCCAGGTCTCGCCGGACGAGACCCTCGGGCGGTCCACTCATTTTTGAAGTATTAAAGCTTCCTCCCCCCAAAGCCTCAAGAGTGGGAGTGTGGGGGGAGGGGGGTGAGTGCGTGGGGGGGGGGGGGTTTGATCGTCGAGAGTGAATGGAAAAGTAAATCTCCCAGCACCTTCTCGCAATGTTAGTCCTGTGCGTGGGGGGGGGGGGGGAGAGGAGTGTGTGAGGGGGTGTACTTGTATACGGATGCGAGTGGGGAAGGGCAGAGGGTGGGTGGGGTGGGTGCAGAATATCCAAAATAAAGGGACCTCCCCCCCCCAAGGTGGTGGCAGCGGTGCGTGTGTGTGTGTGCGGAGGGAGGGAGGGAGGGAAGGGGGGGTGATGTCCTGTATGCCATGGGGGGGGGGGGGGTGGTAGGTGTGACAGGGTGTGCATGTAAAACCGTACTCACTTTTGGGGTGATCGAGAACCGAGGTTCATTGGTAGGTCCCGTGATCTTTGTTTTGTGCGCACTATGCAATATATCTGTTCGTGGAATTATGTATGTTGCACTGCACGCTGCCAACAGCCTATTGTTTACTGTCACAAGCAAGATTGTTTGTGTAAAAAAAAACGGGATATCGATCACCCCCAATATATAATACGGCATGTGGGATCCAAGGGGGCTAAACTCAACGAGCTCTCGCCCCGCCACACGGGAGAGGGATCGCGTTGTAAATTGTATGCAATAAGTGGGGAGAGTGTGGGGTGGAGGCTGAGGTATGTGTGTGCCCTGCACACACGTCCATAAGATCTGCAAGCGCGAAACACGCTTATATGAAGTTTTGACTCTCGCGGGTGGTCCTCCCCACCACCCCCACCCCCTTTGATATATCCCTGACTGTTCGTGCGGCTACAACACAACACAACACAGCACAGCACAGCACATCACACCACAACAGGTGCGGCAGCCCACCGACAGCTTTTGCCACCTGAACTGTTTTGTTTTTGTTTTTTTTTCACAGGGCTAGGCGGGGTTTTGACTTCCTTGGCCCACACACCTGCCTCCTCCACACCCTATGACCCACTCACTTTGATGCACATACCCACATACACCAACAACAACGGGTATCACGTTGGAGGCCTGTTGAAATACCTCCCACACACCCCCCTGCACCCCCACACATCAGGAACGTAACGTGGGACATATCAGCACAACCAGAACAACCCTTTTCTATCGCGACATGACAGGGTATCGGTTAAAGCGTTCAAAAGACTTTCGGCCCGGAGGCACGTGACCCCCGTTGTCGCAGTGCCAAGCGTGCAGAGAAGATGATGCAGCGAAGAAGGGGGGGTTGGAAACAGAGACAGCGCAAATAAAATGAAGAAAACTCACACAGACACACACACACAGACACTTCTCACCCCCGCTCCGCTAAAAAGAAACACATTTCCCCCTCGGAGCATGATAGCATGTTATCCCGAACCGACATTCCATCCAACTAATAGAGCCCCCCCCGACCCCCCCCCCCCCCACACTCCTCAGGCTATATACCTCTTCTAATCACCCACCCCTCAGTGAGTTACCGCTTCCCCCATCTCCGACTGAGCAGACCAGGCCCCGATGAAAGCAGAATATCACGCAACATATAGTTGAACCCACACACACACACACACACATGCACCCACCTTACATTTTTCGTGCTGATTTTGTGTGGAAATAGAAGCGCTGGGCACAGCCGGGCCAGCAACGGAAGGGAAGGGTGGGGGCGGGGTGGGGGGGCGGGTAATGGTCGTGGCGAATATGGAAGGGAAAGGGGATGGAAGGGGGGGGGGCGGTTTGTGATAGTTATATGAAGACATGGGGGAGAGGGGAGAGGGGGGGTGTTTTTTTGTCGCGCTTTTTACATCGGGTTTCTCCCAAAACTTCTCAGGGCACACGTCGCGGTGTCAGTCGCCTGCATCCTGCTAGTCGGCGGACTAGCCAGCCGGCTAGTCATTCCGTGGCAATCCCGGACAGCCGCGCCGCGCGAAAGAACAGAGGTGTGGATTAAAAAAAAAGAGCACGCTATCAGAGCAGTGGTCGCGCTAACTTCACTCCCTACTCCCGGCATTTTCGACGATTTTTTGAGGTACGTTTTTTATTTGCAAACAGGGATTTGTCCACAACTCGAAAAGTTTTGGTACCCCAATTCAGTATGAAAAAAGTGCACCAAAAAAATGAAAGTGACCCCATGGCGTTTCGCACGGATCTCAAATATTCAAAAGAAGGCAGAGACGGGGAGAGAAAAAAATGGGCCCCGCGGGGCGGGGGTGGGTGGGTGGCCTTGATGGCTGCTGCTCTTCACGCCCTGACTTTCGCCGTTCCCCAAACTTCCACAAGCATCGCTTTACATGAAACTCTCAGCACCCCTTTTGCCTTCCCTACCGAGTGACTGCTTCCCGCGCAGCACTGGGCTCCGACCACACGAGTTCAGCTCGGAACAGATGTTCACTACCGTGGCCTCCGGCGGCTGGGGGGCGGAGCCCCCCAGACCCCCCTGTATCACTAGGCTGCAGCGTGTGCCTGTCTTGTAGCCAAGTCCTTTGGGTTCACATCAGCGAATGGGACCCAGACCACTCTCAGTAGCCTCAGGAGGACGCATCCAACTCACACAGAATCTGTACGCCCGCAACTCCCACGCGCTCCCACTACGGCGCAAGGAACAGATACTCACTACCGTGGCCTCCGGCGGCTGGGGGGCTCCGCCCCCCAGACCCCCCTGTATAGCGTGTGCACAAGGTTTCACATACAACATGCTTCGTGGGGTCCCCACGTCCAGTGCTGGCATCAGTGTCTTGAACAGGCTACACCCTCGCCGTATCAGGGGTGGCACTCAAGCTGGCACATGTTTGCCTACTTGGTGGCGTTGTTGGCAGTTGAGCTGAGTGGGGAACTCCCGTCCCTGCTTTCCGAGCAGGTGCCTGACCCCTAGCCCGGGTTGTTACTGATCACATGCTGTAGAGACAACCAGGACGGAAAATTTGAGTGTCTTCAAACAAGCCCATTTTTTCAAAATGACCCCACTACGATCCGGGCGAGGCTCGGAAATGCAACGAAACGCGGTTTCCCCGCCCAAAAACGAGCCCCTTTTTCAGGTACATTTTTTCGCTCCCGATTTCCAAATTTTGGGAGATTTTTCCAATATTTAGCGCGACCACTGTATCAGAGATTGGGTGCGAAGCAGGCCTGTGCCTAAATATGGCCAAAAATCGTCAAAAATGAGAGTTTACACCCAACTTTTTTCCCACTTTTTTTCCTTCGGCGCTGGTCCCTTTTTTTAGCCCAGAACACGGTATTTCAGCGCGAAAACACGTTCTTTTGCTGCATTTGCACACAACCAATTCACAGCTGGGCTGGGGGTCTCCTTTTTTTGCGTTTTGTTTTACAGGATCTCGCCTGATATGGGAGCCTCCCGCGAGGGTGCTGGAACCGATATGCCACAGCCCCGTACGCGCAAGGAATTGGCTCCAAGACCAGGCACAAGCCACAGGGGGGTCTGGGGGGCGGAGCCCCCCAGCCGCCGGAGGCCACGGTAGCGAACGTCCGTTGGCCTGGCTCCATAGTCGCATACGCTCAAGTACAACACAACTGACAGATAGCACATGTCGCATGGGGGGACGATTAATTGTCGCGCAAAGACACGCCACAGGGGGGTCTGGGGGGCGGAGCCCCCCAGCCGCCGGAGGCCACGGTAGTGAACATCTGTTGGTTTGAGCTCGAGAGCAAGCCTCTGGTCGATGCCATCCCGTGGGAGGTCGCCCGTGGCCTCGTCTTCGTCGTCACTTCCGAGTTCTTGCACAGCCTCCGATTATTCACGGAGGCTGTACAATAACTTGGAAGTGCCCAAACAGCCACCCGCGGCCACGGGCACCGTGGTCGCGAGCAGCTGCAGGACGGCACTCAGCACAGCACCCGCGTCAGCGGGGGTGCGGAGCGTGCCCAAAAAAGGCCAGGCATATCCCCCCCCCAAAAAAGAATCCTAAAAACCCCCAAAAAAACCCCTACCTGGGACCCCCCGTGTTTAAGTCCCCCCCCTGGAGGCGATTTTCGGCCGGGGGGGACTTAAACACGGGGGGGGCGGACCTAAACACAGGGGGGGCTTAAACACGGGGGTGGCACGGTGGAGACCAAGAAGACCTCTTCCTCTGCTGTCGTAGGGGGGTAATTCCGGTCCGGAGGGACTTTTGGCACCCCACTTTTCGACTCTGACAGCACCTGGAGGGCCTAGGGGCCACCTGATGACCCTCCAGACCAGCCCACCCCCGTGTTTAGGTCCCCCTGTGTTTAAGTCCCCCCCCTGCCAGACCCCCAGGGGGGGACTTAAACACGGGGGTAAGGGGGGGGGACTTATACACGGGGGGTCCCAGGTACCAAAAATATGGGAAGAAAAAATTGGTGCCCCTGACGACCCCATATTGCGTAGTTTGTGCGTAGTGAAAAGGGGGGGGGGGGGGTCTCATTTTTTGATTTACTCAGCCATTCTCTGTCTCTATGCCGGGACCCCAAACTCAAGGAGTTCTTGCTGTTCCGGGGTCAGTGAGGGTGCAGGCGCTTCAGGTGCTGCAGGTTCTTCAGGTGCTGCAGCGCTGGCAGCCTTCGGTGCGGGTTTCGACGCAGTCTTTGCAGGTCTCTTTGGGGGTGCCCTTTGGCGCGGTGCCTGCTTCAGCTCGTCGGGTGGAAGCATCAACGCATCATTAAGCGGTGCCTGCTTCAGCTCCTCCGGGTGGAAGCGTCAACGCATCATTAAGGAAGAAGGAAGCACAGTTGCTACGCTTTTTTGCAGCTGCAGGAAACGACACCATACCCAACAACAATCCCCAGACCGTCGAGGGAGAGTGGGCGCCTGGATCCCGTGACACAGATCTCTAGTGCCGTTGTGATCCCCTCGGATAACGTCTCCTGGACGTTGTCAGCGGAGGTTGCCTGTGTGGCGGTGACCTCCGTATACCCCGCGGGATCCAGTGCCAGTAGCGCCTTCTTCAGCTTTTCGTCGACCCCTCGGCCGACGCTCTCCTTGATGTCAAGGGCCACCTTCAGGGTGGCACCTCGCAGCGCCCTGAAGGCTGTGATCGTATCATCATTCACAATCTCGAGGGTGTTCTACGCGGCTCCTGGAACTCACTTCCTTCTCAGGTGTTTCTGGGCATGGGGCAACCTTGCCCAGGTGTTTCTGGAGTCCCGCCCCACATGTCGTGCGTTCTTTCGTACGGTGTATAGTGAGTTCTGGCAATAATTTTTTGCTCGGTCAGCGCAGTGCCTCCAGTCCTGTCTCAGTAGCCACACAGAAAGGGGGACCAAAAAAAACTGGGGGGGGGACCAAAAAGCGAGACCCCCCCCCCAGATTGCGTAGTTTGTGCGTAGTGAAAAAGGGGTAAATCAGGGGCACCAAAAAAGTGGGAACTTTTTTTCCCTGAGGCCGACCCTTACATCTACATCCGACTTAGGCACAGGCCTGGTGCGAAGGCAAAAAAAAACAACATAAAAGACAGGTCTGCTGTGATGTGCGCCAAAAACAATAGGTACCTCCTTCCGGGGGAGATCGCGCTTTGAGAACGCGCATGGCATTGCGCTGGGGTGGGGTGTATGGGGGGAGACATGCCGAGTTTCTTCTGTTCTGTGCCCGTAATTGCACCAAGTTTCTTCTTTGCAGTGCGGCATCCCTGAGGCGCGCGACAAGGGCCCTGCGACTGTACAGCGCTTGGCACTGTAAAAAAAATTGCTCGCACTGCACCCAGATTGTGATAGGGGGGGCAGATCGCACCCACTCCACACGGCTAATCCACGAGCCCCATAGCCATGACACGTTAAGAATCTCCACAGTCCCTACGGCCGAAGCTGATATACGAAGTGAACAACGTTGTCGTGCACATGCCGTGCTTCTCGCATCCCCCCCCCTCCCCGGCGATTTGCATTATTTTCTCGAATTCTTGCTGGGTGAGGTTGTGCCGCCACAGCTCAACAGAGCTGCTTGCACTGCCCCACCCGCCAGCTTTTGACCACAGCTTGCAGTCCGACAAGAAGCCCCCCTGTGAGAGGGGCCACTGTTTCGGGATCTGCTCGTGCCTTTCTGACCTCGTCCCCTCTCCCTGCCCTTTGCGTTTGTTTGCGGGGTTTGCGGGCCCCCCGGTGATAGGGGAACACCGCCGTATAGTTTGACGAAAAAAACTTGCCGGTGGCAAAGCCCTCTCCGCTGGTTACTTTTGTGCAAAGGACAGGGTCGTGCCGAGTTCCCCAGTGCTGCACATGCTGCGCCTGATCGGGGGGTGGGTGGGGGTTTGATTGGTGGGGGGGGGGGGGTACAGTGTAGGTATAATACAGGTCCCCAAAATCTGCATCCTGTTTAATACAGTTTAATACAGGTTTAATACAGTTTAAGACAGTTTAATACAGGTTTTGTACACTATAGTACCCTTGTGTGCAGGTCATGGGGGCAGAGGGGGTGTCGCTTCTTTGGAGAGGGGGCCCGGCCTGGAAGTAGGGGTTCTCTACAACACGGCTGAAGATGAACCGACACCAGGCGATGTCGATCATTGCCCTCTCGCTGGCTGAGGGCAGGGGAACACCGAGCGCCATCCGCTTCGCCGGTCCTGGGCCGTCAGTCCCCGGGGCCTTCCTCTTCGGGGTGGTGGTGGGGGCGTCCGTGGCCTTCTGCTTCACGGCCTCGGGGGCCTTCTCGCAGCCCCGCAGGTGGCTCTTGAGCCGCGATGCGGACTTCCCCGAGGCGCGCAAGCCACAGTGCTTGCACTTCGTCGCCTCGGTGAACTCACCGTGGCTCCAGCAGGCAGGACGTCCCCCCGACATTTTTCCCAGGTGCAAATTTCTCGGGCGCGCTTCGCGCGCCCGAGACTACGCGGAGATGGCCACTCGCATACGCTCAAGGACTTGCGAGACAGGCACACGCTACAGGGGGGGTCTGGGGGGCGGAGCCCCCCAGCCGCCGGAGGCCACGGTAGTGAGCATCTGTTCCTTGCACGTGTCAACGACTTGCTGCACGAACTTGACAGACAGCTCTTAGACTCAAGGCGGCTCTGCACCGGGGCTGAACATGCTCCCCAGCCAGGAGACCCCATTCCTACTGGTCCCCAGGGAAATCTCCCCCCGCCCCCGCTAAAAGTGACCCCCCAGGGGGCCCAAACTGCGGGGGGGGGGGGGGGGGGTCTTTGACCCCCCCCCCGACCCCCCTTAGATTAGGCCCTGTGATGGATAATCCTCCTGTGTGGGGGTCTGTGTGGTGCCGTACCTGCAGTGACAAACGTACCTTGTACTAAACTCAAAAAGCGCCGAGTTTAATACAGTTTAATACAGTTTAATACAGTTTAATACAGGGCCTGCCTACACTGGGGGGGTAGGGGGGGTCTACTGCACCTAAAAAAGCGTGTACATTGGCCAAATTTTGAGAAACGAGTTTTTGACCCTAAAAAGGTGATTCTGCTGGCAGAAAGTGCCCAATATGCTCCGGAAACTCGTTTCCGCCCACTCCCAGGGGGTGGTATGCCCCAGACGATGCTTTTTTTAGCAACGAAATTTTTTGGGACAGAACTTGTACCTGGGGCTATTTGTGCAGTCTGCTTATTTCCGCTGTTGCCCTTTGTATCACCCTCAGGGACTGCCAGCGGCGCCGGATGGCCCTCAGGAGGTCCGTCCGTAGTTCTGGTACGTGAACTGCGCCCTGCACAACACCCTGCTCGTCGGCGAGAGCAATCAGGTCTGGTTTCCTCTTCCTTTGAGAGACTGGCCCGTATCTCAACCGTAGACTCCGTCGACTCCCTCAATCCAGTCATTTGTGGCACCCAATCAGCCTCCCATTTGACAATGCAGCCATGCCTGAGCACTTCCCGACAATACCGTTGAGCGGAAGTTGGGGCTGGAAGCTGAGACGGGAAAATCTTGCGCTTCTGCTGAGCGCTATTTCTGGCCACTTCTTGTACCCGTGCCTGCTGTACCAGGTGCCTGTTCCAGTCAGCTGCCTCCCATCAGAGGAGGCATCTGAGAGACTCTCGTATGGCGTCCCTGTGCCACATGCTCGCAGGTGAGGCACCACACCCGAGGACGCGCTCCCTGGCAACGGATGCGCCGTGCCACACAGACCCAGCTGCCGTAAGCTCCCAAGAACAGCGTCAAATGGGACACGAACTGTACCATACTTCTCCCACAACTGTTCCTGGCGCGATTACCTCATATTGGCTTGGCTTTTGACCTCTGGAGGGCACCGAGAAACTGTTATGTTTCAGAACAATCAACGACAACAGTTCTTCTGTGCATCTGGCAGGTTGAGGTGTGTTTGCTCTGCTTGATGTGTCCTGTGGTGTGCAGCCCAGGTACAAGTTCTGTCCCAAAAATTTTGGTTGCTAAAAACGGCATCGTCGGGGGCATACCACCCCCTGGGAGTGGGCGGAAACGAGTTTCCGGAGTATATTGGGCACTCTCTGGCACCAGAACGACCTTTTTGGGGTCAAAAACGTGTTTCTCAAAATTTGGCCAATGTTTCCCCCAGTAGACCCCCCCTAGGGCAGTGGTGGCAGCGTACGGCCGTACGGTACGCGTACGCGTATGCCGTACGCACTTTCTGAAAATCGCGCTGCGTACGCGTACGCAGATTTTGCGTACGGCTGGTATTCCAGGTCTCTCAGCACACAGTAGGCCACCCAGCGGGTGGCTGGGACCTGGCCTTTGTCCCTGCTTTTCACCGATGGTTCCTTGCCGCGCACGTGGCGAATAACTCGCAACACCTGCAAGTACACCCGCAAGTATACTGCAAAAGGTACCAGTTCCGACTGGAAGGCTCGAAGGCTGCCCCTGGTGCACCTGAGTTCGACTGTCGGATTTGGTGTGTGGCCATGGCCGTCTCCTGTGCTCCATAGACTGCCGTACGCAGCGCGGTACGCGTACGCGTACGCCGTACGCACTTTCTGAAAATCACGCTGCGTACGCGTACGCAGCCACCACTGCCCTAGGGGGGGGGGGGGGGAGGGGGGCAGTGGGGGGAAGGAGAAAGAAGTAATAGAAGATACGTATCTTTGGTCTGTTCTGTTAGAAACTTTTTTTCTTTGTTCCCTGGCTACGCCGCTGCCCAACCCACCCCTACCCCTACCCCCCTCCCCCCACCTCTTCTACCATATGATGCACCCTTTTTGAGAGCAGGAAGGCGGGGTGGGTGGGGGGGGACAGTGGAATCGAAGAATAAATGGAAGCACAAGAAATTGACCTCCCTTCACACGTGGGATGGGTGGGATGGGGAATGGGGTATGAGGTATGGGGGGGGGGGGGGGGGAGACGAAGCTTTTAAAAAAACCGGAGCAGAGGAGTGGCAGGGTTAGGAGGAGGGAGAAGGCAGATGCCAAAAAAAAGTAAAAAAAGGGAGGGGGGGGGGTTGAAAAAAAGGGGGGGGGGGGATAAAGACCAGAAGAAAAACACACGAGTGCAGGCCGGCACTACGGCGATGTAGCGCACAAATGAAGAGGGCGGGGGAGAAGAGGGGGGCGCACGAAGTTAAAAATATTGAGGGTGGGTCGTTCCCGAGCCCCCAGCTCTGGAGTCTCGCTAAGGCAAATACAGGGTTTTCGGAAGGAGGGGGGGGGGTATTTTTTTGATCGTCGAGAGTGAACGGAAAAGTAAGTCTCCCAGCACCTTCGGGAGGAGGGGGGGGGGGGGGGCGACGCATTGGCACAGCCACCACGACGCGTGGGCCCCAGCAGGAGGCCAGATTGCATAGAGAGGAAGTGAAGTCGAGAACGATAAGGCACAGAGGGAGGGGGGGGGGGAGTCGTCACTGATGAACAGCTTCAGACGAGTTCAAACATTTTGAACGATTTGGGGGTCTTCGCTATCCGGTGCAAAAAAGTGAGGGCTGGTGCGGGCCAAAATTGGGCGAAATTTGGGTCAATCGGAAGCAAAAAAAAAGCTGGGGAGTTGGGTGGCCCCTAGCTGGGAGACGCATTTCAACCAAAAAAAATTTTTCGAGCGGTACCGGGACTTTCTCCAAGCCTCAGAGGTGGCACAACGGCAGTTCGAATTGCCCCGTGCCTCTCGAACCTTCATCATCTTCCTCCAGGGAAAATGTAGGGGCTGTTCTGGGGATGGCAGAGGTGGGGGTCATCCGGAGATGCTCTCTGCACCATCGCGCCAGCACTCTGGAAGAACTTTCCTGCCCCAACCTCCCCCCCCCTTTTTATGGTAACCCGGGAGCGAGCCGGGGACTGCGACCCCACTCCGCTCTCTCTGGTGTCTGCTGCTTGAGAGACAAGTAGGGCGGAAGCCTGCGACATGTTGCTGATGAGTGGCGAGGCTAGTCTGTGTAAAACAGGGGATAAGATAGGTCTGGTTTTCCGGTTTTCAAAACCAGGGTTTCCCGGTTCCCGGTTTTCTGGAAAAAAAAAAAAGGTCGGTCTCATTTTTGGCGGTTTTTTTGTGACTTTGGGACAGTAAAACAGTCAGAAAAAACGCCATAAAAAAATAGAAAGTGACCCCATCGTGATCCGCACAGAGCCCAAATAGTCCAAAGAAGGCAGAGAAGCGGAGAAGAAAAAATGGACCTAGCGGGTGGCCCGGTGGGTGGTGATGCCCTCGTCATGCAGGTCTCTTCTGTTTTGAAGGTGCACACATGGTGGACTCCAGCCACCATGTCTAAGAGGGAGTCTAAGACTGCAGTCTGTACTGGAGACGGGAGTCTATTTTCCAGCTAGTTTACGCTCAGACTCCCGCTAGTTGAGACTCATGGGAGACACGGTGTACTCCAGCGGAGGTAGGGTAACCTCCGCTGGAGTTCACCGTGTCGTCTGCCTCTGTGCAGCGTCACTCGGTGCCATCGAATACATGGCGACAGCCCACCAACTCGAGACAGATCTGCTTGTCTGGAGGGCTGAGACGAGAACACGAACGACTTTCAAGCAGTCTTGAAGGTCGCCAAGCCTATTGGGGGCAACTAACAGATGAGATTTGTTTGTTGCCTGTCGTCACAGCTAGGTGCCCATCTCCTCGAAAACTCTCGTCTAGGCTCTACGTGGCGGAGATCTCGTGGACCCTTTGGCCATGACAAGGTCTGCCGTGCATCCACTCCACCCACAACGCACACCTGTCACGAGTGGTCGCTCCCACGTCCTCCTCCACCCTGAAGGTTGAACCCTCAAGGACCAGTGATCTCCTGCTGGCCGGGCTGCGATACAGTGAAGCCTTCCTACTTACAAGCGAATCCAGACTGTAGGGAACAGATGTTCACTACCGTGGCCTCCGGCGGCTGGGGGGCTCCGCCCCCCAGACCCCCCTGCGTAAAAACATTGCACCAGACCGGTTTTTTGGCCGAGAGTCCAAACTTTCAAAGCAGCTGCTGCGCCTGCCCCACCAAGCAGCCTCAGTACGACAGGACGCGCGCAGGCACTGGGCCCTCTCAGATTCTGGGAGGGTTTGCGCGGGTCGCGCGCGCCGAAGGCGCGCGCGAAAAATTTTTAAAACCAGAAAAACCGGAAAACGGCGCCAGAAAAAAAGTCTATCTTATACCCTGGTGTAAAAGACGAAAACAAAAAAAAACCCCCCCCCACCCCACACACGCACACACAGCGAGGCATCGAAGGTAACGATGTGCTGCACCACACCCAAGCACCACCCCGGCCACGTCAGGTAGCGGCGCCGTGACTTAGTCGCGGCGCTCGCGTGGTCAGTCCTGTAGATTGGGTGCGCTTCACGCAAACTCTGGTTACAAGCACAGACACACACACACACACACGGTAGCCCTTTGATGCTGGGAGTGACCGCCACTATTCAGACACATCTCCAACCAAAGGTGTGTAAACTGAAAGCAATGAAAATCTGTCGGAACACAAGGAAAAGAGAGAACGTGGATCATGCAACCCTGATAAAGGTGGCTTCCCCCCATTCTTTATTAACTCCGGATACGGGATCTTACACTTACATGTCATGCCACTCAGCAGTGACATCCGCATTGCGCGTCGCACGCAGGAGGTCGTCCAGCACGTCGTCGCCCCCCGCGGCCTCCTCCGGAAACTGCATGGTCGCGTTGGATTGGGGCAGCTTCCCCAAACCGAACTCGTCGTCGTCGTCGTCATCCTCATCGGCATCCTCTTCCTCCTCTTCGTGCATCCTCTTCCTCCTCTTCGGGCAATCTCGCCCGGGGCGGGAAAGTATCGGGGCAATCTCGCCTGGGGCGGGAAAGTATCGGGGCAATCTCGCCCGGGGCGGGAAAGTGTCGGGGCAATCTCGCCTGGGGCGGGAAAGTACCGGGGCAATCTCGCCCGGGGCGGGAAAGTATCGGGGCAATCTCGCCTGGGGCGGGAAAGTACCGGGGCAATCTCGCCTGGGGCGGGAAAGTCCCTCACTCGTGGCTCCCCGGCCCCACCTGTGGCACAGAAGTCGTCCCTGTGGGTCCCTGGTATGAAAATTTTTCCCTCCTGACCTCTTGCGCTACTGGTGCATTTTGGTGCATTTTGGTGCATTTTCCGTTTTTTTGGCTGAAAATTGACGAAGTTTGACGGAGCTTGACGACAGGTGACGAACAGCGAAAAACCCGAAATTCAATTTTTTTTTGGGGGGGGCTTCGCTAACGGAATTTCGTGACGGAAGCCCGTCGTCGTCGTCACAAGCCTCGCAATTTTGGCCGGAAACCCTCATTTTTCTAATTACTTGACGAATGCCGGACTTTAACGAACCATAACGGCCAGCGAAGACCCCCTTTGAATGATATTCTTTCCGTGGGCTCGTCGAAGAGGAGGGCTGCTGCTTCGGGGGGGGGGGGGGAGGGATGGCTCTTCGTGTGGGGCGTGCACACACCCTCGGACCCCACCAAGGCCAGCACCATTCCCCCCCCCCCCTAGGCCCCCAGATGTCCTTGAGAAAAACTGTAATTTTTTTGAAATATCCAGGTCTGGAGGTCAACAGTGCCAACCCACCCCCAAACCCACTCCGGATATGAATTTCCGGAGGTTTTTACCCACTTTTGGGCCCACCAACCCTCATTTTTGGCCACTTTTTGGCATTTTTTTCGCTTTTCTGGGGTGAGTCCTGTGCAAGGTGGTTGCAGGGTCATTTTTGGGTAAAAATGTGCATTTTAACGCACTTCTACTGGTCCTAGAGGCCCTGGATGGTATACAATGTGCCCCAGGGATGCCTAGGGTACATTTTTCACCCGAAAACCACCCAACATGGGTCTAGTCGCCCAAATTTTATCATTTTTTCGTAAAATTGGGACATTTACTATAAACCCCCTTTTTTCACCGATTTTTCAAAAATTCGGGCCGAAAATGGGCGACTAAGTGTGAAAAACCAGTTTCATTGGGTCCCCAGACATATTTTTGAGGCGGGTACACCCATTTTAGGTGCCAATAACCCTTGTTTGGGGTCGGAAAAATTTTTATTACAAATTTTTCAAGTACATCTGGTCCCCTACCCCCCCCCCCCCCACCGGGCAGTGGGGTATCACAGCAGGCCGCCAACAAAACACCACCTCGACTGCCCACAGACATTCCTCCCAACTGATTTACCCATCTCTTTATTAACACGGGCCAGGCTGGGCGGAGAAGCCCGTCGACGCAATGCCATGCGCTCTCTCCCCTTTCCCTCTTCCCCCACCCCACCAACCCTCCAGCCAACGCTGATAACAACAACGGCGCTTTTCACTTCGTGTCGGGGTTGCCTTCGGGCAGGGGGTAGGACAGCTGGTGGCTCCTTTGCCCCCCGCCCCCCCCGCGCCCTCTCCGCGTTTGATTCCGCCAACTTAACGTTGCGCTACATGTTTGTTTTGCCGCTCAAAAAGAATTGCCGGGTTTCTTTTGTTTTGTTTGTGCAATGCCGCTCGATACGAGCGAAATGCTACACGGTGGGATCTTGTAAATTTTACATGTATAACTACAAGTATAATACATGTATTATACATGTATAATACTTGCATGTCAACTATTATACATGTATAATACATGTATATGCCTGAAATATACATGTAAAATACATGTATATCAAGTAAAAATACATGTATAATACTTGCATGTCAACTATTATACATGTATTTTTACTTGATATACATGTATTTTACATGTAAAATACATGTAAATGCCTGAAATATACATGTAAAATACATGTATATCAAGTAAAAATACATGTATAATAGTTGACATGCAAGTATTATACTTGTATTTTTACTTGATATACATGTATTTTACATGTATAATTCAGGCATATACATGTATTATACATGTATAATAGGTGACATGCAAGTATTATACATGTATAATACATGTATATACTTGTAGTTATACATGTAAAATTTACAAGATCCCACCGTGTATGCACTCCTCCTCCCCCCCCCCTCCCCACCAACATAAATAGAAACAGCTGAATTTGATACACGTGGGTCCACATCTCCCGGTGGGGTGGGGGTATCGGAGGCACCGGCTGCCAAATGATCATATCGCACGCCTGCCCCGCCCCGCGGGGACTCCCGCCTCCCCCACTCCCGACCCCTCCAAAGAAAAAAAGAGAGAAAAAAAACAGAAGGCTTCCTTTTCAAAAGGAATGCCATCCGGGTAATGGAACAACATTTAATATGCTACAATCTCTCTCTTGACTCAGAGAGGGAGGCGCACGCATCAGCACAACACAAACACGCAACATGCCTTTGTGCTGGATCTGCCGATGCTTCTTGTGGCCTGCACAGTGACATTGCCGATATACGACCCCTCTTCTTCGGACTTCCCCCCCCCCCCCACTCTCGCGCGAAAAAGGGCCTGCGGGCCTTATTACAGGCTGCGGAAAAGGCGGGGCTCCGGCTGGCAACATCCCAATCTCTGTGTATCCCACCACCCCACTCCCCCCCACCCCCCTCCCCTTCTCCACCCCCCGAGCATCACCACATCTGAGAATTACTTGGTTTATATGGGCATGGCATTGCACATGGGGAACAGGCACTGAAAAAACAGGCTGAGCAGCAGCAGTCACACACACACACACACACTCGCCCCTCCCCAGAGGGGGGGGGGGTGAGGGGTGAGGGGCCCTCACACAGCGATGTGCAGGCGGAGGTGCGTTTTAAGTGCATGCCCCCTCCCATCTTGGATGATTTGAACGATATTTTTTTTGGCGGATTCGAGAAGGCTTTTCCCTGTCATCCCAGCCCTTCCCTGTGTTGGTCGCATATTTTTTTTTGTTTCGTGCCGCCAACCACCCGGCCCGACGCGTGAGATGACTAGGCCCTAGTAGCGCTGGCACATTGTCGCATATATATTTGTTCTGCCCCCCCCCCGGTTCTTTACACCGACAAAATCCGCACACACCCCCCTCACCCCCCCCCCCCGATTTGCAAGAACTCATCAAAAAAATGGGAATGCCGTGTCGGGTTTTCTCTTTAAATGGTTCGTTCAGTGCAAGGGTATATTCTGTGGATTCTACCCCGTGTGGGTGTGGGTGGGAGGTGGGCCCCATGCTAAATATCATACGAGAGAGAGAGAGAGGGGGGAAGAGGGAGGAGGAGGAGGAGGGGTAAGTGATTGGCAAGAGGCTTGCTTTTGTGCTGATTGGATCGAGGGGGTAAAGAGCCCCCTCTGGAGACACTGTGTGTAATCACGCATGTGACGATAGGCCGCGCGGGGGTCAAAATGTATATACACCGCAAGCCCACAGAGGACCCGCAGCACACCACAGCAGAGCGCACACACCCACACACACGACCCCCCGTGTTTTCGTTAATAAATCACTGTTTGACTCGGATATGACACAACTGCAGGTCCCTTCCGTTGACTTGCACAGTATTTTTCCTTCGCTCACGCAATCACATTCACCTGCCTTCCCTCGGTGTAAGACATCACCAAAGACCTTACCGGACCGAGGGCGGGTGGGTCGTGGGGTGGGGTCGGCCAGGGGGGAGGTGAGGAGCGACACACGGGGGGTGCGGTTCGCACCCCTCCCTCCCCCCCCCCCCCCCCTCCCCCTCGCACGGGGGATATCCCCGCAGGGCGAGGATGCGCCACACCTGCCTCAAGGGATCGCTGACTGCACCACGCGCGGCGCAGTCACAGGTAAATGTTCCATTGATGGCGCCCCCCTCTACTCCTCCCCCTCTCTCTCTCTCTCTCTCTCAAGTGCCTTGGCAGCGTCCCGCTGGCGTTGCTGCCCCACCCCGAAGCTCCATCTCGATGCAAAGAGTCAAGCAAAGAAAAAACAGCCTTGGGTGTCTTGTCTCAGAACTGCAGCTAAGTGAGAAACAGCGAGCTGCGTATCAGTTCTCATGCGTGAGTCTTTCGTGGACTTTCTGTACGATGCAGGTCCGCTAATCCAACATAGACAGCGCAGCTAGGTGAGAAACAGCGAGCCGCCTCCACAACACTGGGCTGCAAAGTGACACCGCTTTGACACAGAGCGAAGCCCCTCCCACACTTTATTATGGGGAATCGGGTTCAGCCTTCCAACACCCCAGTATATAAACCTCTCTCTCTCTCTCTCCCTCTCGTTTCCTTTTTGGCAACCCCGTTTTAAAGAGAAGTAAGGCGGGGGGTGGGGGGGGATTGATCGTCGAGAGTGAATGGAAAACAGCAGTAAGGTAGGGGGAGTGGGGGGAGGGGGGGGGGGGGGTATTTTTTTGACTCGTTTGAGCGCGGAACCTTTCCCTAACCCTTTGCACCACCCTGAGGGCTCCTCCCCATTCCATTTCCCCACCCCCCCCCGTGGTGTATGTTGGTTGAAAGGGAAGACTCGCTATGGAACACTGATGGAAAGTGGGGGAGGGGGGTGGGGGTGTGTGTGGCGGGGCGGTGGGGGACGGTGTGGGTTGCCTAGGGTCTATGGGGTATGGGGAGAGAGTGGTACTTCCACCCCCTTCCCTCCCTCCCTCCCTCCCTCCCCGTCGACTTTGCCCGTCAACTTCCGAAGGGGGGGGATTTTATTTGGTACCAGGTTTCCCTTTGCGGCGCGGGCTCCGACACGATGTCGACAACCACCTGACGTACAAAAAACCACCAGACAGTGACGTCACACAGAATCTGCTGCCAGACTGCATTGCACCCCTCCCCCCTAACAAAACACCTTTTTTTTGGCACCGACGTGGTGTATAAGACTACCCTCTCCCCCCCCACCTCTCCCCACCTTCCCTGATAACGACAAATATTATGGACTCCTCTCCCCTCCCCCCCCTCACAGAACTGTGAGTTGTGCCGACAACAGGGGATAAGATAGGTCTGGTTTTCCGGTTTTCAAAACCAGGGTTTCCCGGTTTCCGGTTTTCTGGAAAAAAAAAAAAAGGCCGATCGGATTTTCGCCGGTTTTTGGGGAACCTTTGTGACAGTCAACCAGTGGGAACATTAGCCAAAAAAATATGGAAAGTGACCCCATCGTGATCCGCACGGAGCTCAAACAGTCAAAAGAAAGCAGAGAAGCGGAGAAAAGGAGCCCAGCGGGACCCGGTGGGTGGTGATGTCCTCGTCATGCGGGTCTTCCCTGTTTGAAGTTTCGAGATACTCCGGTAGCTTGATCATTCCGACCGCACCGTACTCCTTCTGGGCGGCTTGCCGAGCGCATGCACTCAATCTCGTTGCGGTGCACACTGCCAAGGACCACCCTGTCATCCACGCAAGCTACGACCTTGTCTCGAGCACGTTTGCCTTGCTGGGGATGGCACATGCAAACTCCGATGTTTTCGGGAGTGCATGTCCGCTTTGGAGAGGATCGACGGATTCGGGTTCTGGCGGGACCGCGATTTGTGCAGTGTTGGAGACACCCGCTGGTGTTCGCATGAGCGCACGTTGTGCGCATCGTCTGACTGACTGCCTCAAGGGGGTGGTCATGCAACAAGCTCGACCATGAAGGTAGTTGCCCTTCGTGAGGCGTACCAGCAGAGCAGCACCCTCAGGGGGGTTTGTCCTGATGCGGGAGGTGATGCGAAGCCGCGCTCCGTCAGTACGTGGACGCATTGAAAGCTCAGTTCCGTCCCTTCGGGGAGCTGCGTGGAGCAACACGCCACTGCTGTTCGGCAGAGCCTGGTCCAGCCGTGTTAGGTGTGATTCTGAGAGGGTTTGCGCGGGTCGCGCGCGCCGAAGGCGCGCGCGAAAAATTTCAAAACCAGAAAAACCGGAAAACGGCGCCAGAAAAAAAGTCTATCTTATACCCTGGCCGACAAGGCCCAAAAAAAATGCAAAATAATCCGGCAAGCCGGAGCTATCTCGCCCGCCCCCTCACCCGCACCCGCTCCACCCCTTCTCCCGAGAAGAACAGGGGAATACCTGCGGAGGGGCTACCCGGCAGGAACCGGGTCCCTCTCGTGGGTACCCCTGTCTGCAGCAGTCATGGCTGACGCTGGCTGAGACTGGCAGTGGCTTAGATAGGCGGAGAGGTTGGGGGGGGGGGGGTAGGTGGTGGGGTGGTGAGAGGGGGGTGGTGAAGGGTAAACAAAAAAATGGTAAGGCACAGAGGGGGGGGGAGGGAGGAGGAGAGAGAGAGAGAGAGAGAGAGGGGAGAGAAAGATAAAGAGAAAGGGCACGAGAGAGAGAGAGAGGGAGAGAGAGAGCACGGACCCAGAAACAATCTCTCCCTCCTCCCCCCCCCCCCCCCCTAGGCATACAGTGCAAACGATAATTATTATCGCATACGATAATTATTATCGTACTCCCATTATCGTATATTATCGTATACGATAATATACGATAATGGTGCGATAATTTTTTTGAGATTTTCGGAAAACCAGAAATCAGCCCAGAACACATTGAAAAAGTGGTAAAAGTGGAGCCGGAAGCTGCCATTTTTGCTTCTTTGAATTATTGGTGACGGGGGGCTTCACTCAGAAGTGTAGAATGTCCCTCACAAATGGGTGGCAGACACAACACACATAGTGCCATGACATGCGCAGCACTATGTCTGTCTGGGGCATCCTGTCAATGAAGCTGGCACCGTTGGAAGAAGTTTCAGGCACAGGGGGGCGGAGAGGTTACAGGATACTGCCACGCACATCCGTGACACTCATTTGCGTGTGCGCTCTCGACCCGTGTGTCTATCGCTATGTTGTGACTGCATCGCCATCACCCTCCACAGGAAACACCAGGGATCAAAAAATGTCTCGTCGTCGTAGGATAAAAGACGACACAACAACGGAGGATGACGCAGAGGAAGATGATGACGGCGATGACGAGGAAGAGGGCAGTGATGAGGACGAGCCGGACCAGAAACGCCGTCGCGTCACGGGGGGGAAGGACAAGAAGCCCTCAGCGAAAAAGGCGGCCGTGAAAAAGCCACCCCCAAAGAAGCCAGCAGCGAAGAAGCCAGCCCCCAAGAAGACAGCACCAAAGCCCGCGGGAAAATCGGAGAGCGCGCAGAAACGCCTGGACACGATAAAACTCAGAAAAACGGTGGAGGAAGCCGCAGACGAGGCTGCTGCCAAGAAGAGGATCTCCTTGGTAACAGCCAGGCAGCGGCTGCAGCAACTGGCGAGGTACGACGCCACAGTTGCTGCGGCCTACACGATCAAGTCGGTGGAGGACCTCCCGTTCGAAACTCGCACCATGCTGCTTGATGCAAACCCCCCCCGGACATTATCGGACGAAGTCCTGTGGTGCAACCTCTGTAGCATCGTCGTAAAGCATGCTGAATCGACAGTGGCAAAGAAACACGTGACCGACACGAAGGCGCACCAGACCACATCGAAGGAAGCGCCAGTGCAGGCGGCCCCCTGTGTTTCAACCACGAAGAGCGATCCCACGACCACCGCATCATTTCAAAAGGCATGGGCACTTGCCCTTGTGATTGCGGGGATCACGCCTCACCAGGCGTCTATCCTTGCGCTGCCGATGACCACCCCTCTGCCGAAGCCCCGGACGCTGCTGGGCAAGGCCCCGCTGTTCGTCGCGGAGATCCAGAAGAAGATCCGCGACTGCATCACCGGCCGGCCGGTGGCGTTGGGCGTTGATGGAACAGGCCTGCGGCATCTTGGCTTTGCCATCATGTCGGTCGTCGCCTACGTGGGAGGCAGGGGAGTGCTCCTCCTGTCGAAAGTGCGTGGTGACGGCGAGGTGCACAACGCAGAGGACGTCGGGGATGTGCTTGACGAGGTGCGGGAACTGTACGGCATTACCCGCAGTACAGTTGTCGCTGACTTCGGGTCGGTGAACGTCAAGGCGTTTGGCGACAAGAAGGAGGAGGGCATCTACTGCCTGGGCCACCACCTCAACGCAGCGTTGAAGCGAGCAGTGCGCCAGTCATACCCCCGGGCGTATGCCTTCTGCACGCTGGTGTCGCAGTTCTTCGGGTGCAAGTCGCGCCGGCACCGTTGGAAGAAGTTTCAGGCACAGGGGGCGGAGAGGATGCATGATGCTGCAACGAACATCCGTGACACTCATTTGCGTGTGCGCACCGCTCTCGACCGCGGAGCGGTGCGTGCGCTCCGCAAGCTTCTCCCATCCGTGAACGTCACAGATACCGATGCGGTGGTGCTGGAGCGGGCTGCCGCCTTTGTGGCGGAAACAGACGACACCCACGCCGCCAATGTGGAGGTGTCCAGCCCTCAGCAACCCGCCTCTACTTCGGACACTCGATGGGCAGCGATGTTCGACCTGACAGTCCACCTGCAGACCCGGTGTGCGATGCTGCTGCAGTTCGTCAGCGTGGAGATGGCGAGGAAGAAGAAGCCACTCACTCTCAGGCAGCTCTCTGAGCACATCCAGAAGGGAACATGGGAAGAGCACGTCAGCGAGACGGTGGCTGTGGCTGAGATGGTGGAGCCGGTGCTGTGGCTCGTGCGATGGGTGCAGAACCCGGAAGCCCGTCTGGGGCACATCAAAGTGCGGACTATCACGGAGGAGTACCAGAAGGTGGTGACGAACACCAGTTATCCTGCTCCTATCCGCACCTTGCTGAAGGATGCCTGGGAGTCTTGGCCGTCGAAGGCGAGGTTCGAGATGGCGCTCATCTTCGACCCGGAAACCGTGCTGATGGCTGACTTCGACGACTTCCCCGACATCACAAACCAGCTGGTGTGGGCCGTGGATTTCCATGCCCTTGCTGACGACGAGTGCTGGGCGGAGTTCACACAGTACCTCAATGCCCCTGCCGAATCCCTGCAGACCGACACCCCGATTGCGTTCTGGCTGGAGAAGGGGAGGAAGCTGTTCCCCATCCTGGCGCCACATGTGGTGGCTTGGCTCCGCACGCCTGTGTCGGTCACACAGGTCGACAGTGTGTTTTCGACGGCAGAGTCCCGCAAGTCCAAGCGGGGGTCGAACATCTCGACGAAGACCTACGCGGATCGTCTGTTCTTGCAGCGGAACGGCGACCTCCTCGGCTACTTCGACAAGAGCAACCGGTTCGCAGAAGCCCTCGAAAGGGACTATGTCTCTGATGATTCCTCTGAGGAGGACGAATCCGAGACTGAGATGGATATCATTTAGAAGGGGGGATGGGGGGGGGGGGCGGCGTGCCAGGTCGTCTGTCCGTGATGTGGTTCCTGTGCTGTTCGGTGGGCGGGTGGGGGGGGGGGATGACGAATTCTGTCTCGATGTCTGATGACATCGAGGGTGTTGAAGGGACTGGGGGGGGGGGGGCGATGAATCCTGATGACGGACGAGTATGTGAAGGAATCTGACGAGGGCAGTGGTGTTCAAGAATAGTGCAACCCAGTAAGTATCGCATACGATAATCCCATTATCGTATACGACCGGATACGATAATTATTATCGTATGCGATAACATACGATAATGGGATTATCGTATGCGATAATATACGATAATAATTATCGTATCCGTTCGTATACGATAATGGGATTATCGCATCATACGATAATGGATTATCGTATGCGATAATAAATTATCGTATGCGATAATTTTCCGAAAATTATCGTATCTGGTATATGTGCGATAATAATTATCGTTTGCACTGTATGCCTAGGGGGGGTCATAAGCCCCCCTAAAAACGTACAAATACCAAAAATTTCAACATACCATCAGAACCGCCCTAATACCTGATCTGACCCGAAAATCCGACCCATACCCCCCCGGAAACCGTCTGGAGCCCACTTGTGACACCTGATGCGCACTTTTGTGATGATTTTTTGGGGTCCTAAAAAATGTACCTCAGTTTCGTACCTTGCCTTTGTACCTGAACCACTCCCGACCGCAATATTTCGTTCTTTGCCTTTTCTGCGGTGGTTCCGGCCCAGGTGGCACGATGTTGCCTCCCCAGTGCCTCGGCAAGGTCTTTCTTGTACCTGATTGGTGGGAATGTTGTGTTGTTGCGCCAGCTGAATGAGTTCAGCCACCTTCTGGGTGTAGTACACCACGCAGTCTCAACAGCACGTATGAGAGTGTACCATGTGAGGACTCAACAAAGTCATTGGATAGGCATCTGCCTGCCGACTCAACCCCCACAGTGCGACCGCAAGATCGTCAGGGATGTCTCAACGCCAGGGGAATACTCTCCCCTGGCGTTGTACAACCCTACTCTTAATCCTCGGGTCCTCTCCTGGAGGCGGTGGTGGCGGGCCCGCAACGCTTCGTACTTCCGGTACGGACTGGGGTAGTCTGCCCGGCTGACCCGCTCATCGCTTCCTAGATCATCTGCTGCTCTGGAGCTGCCATCACTCACTGCCCACATCAGTTGGTGTAGGGGTAGGAGCAGGAGGAGTGGGAGGAGTAGGAGTGCAGGTGACATCTTTCTTGGCCAGCAAGGAACGCCGCTTTTCGCACGTGCGTGCAGTTGATGCACCACTGCATATATCTGTCGTCACCACGTCCCACTCGCTCTCCTATGTACCCAGCCCGACGGAGCGCCCGAAATAATGTCGCCTCACGGATGTCGTGTGCCGTTTTCTTCTGACGCAGGTCTGCCACAACGCTCTCTGCCGGGACCCCGCACATCTCCCGTTTGGCGAGCGTCTTTCGAGCAAGGTACCCCTCTGCAGCAGCATCTGACACCTCTGCGAGGCCCTAGGCACACGGCATGTGTTGCTCGGCGTGCTGGGTGAGCGTAGTGATACCCTTTCCTTGCAAAGAACGAAATACTGCGGTCGGGAGTGGTTCAGGTACAAAGGCAAGGTACGAAACTGAGGTACATTTTTTAGGACCCCAAAAAATCATCACAAAAGTGCGCATCAGGTGTCACAAGTGGGCTCCAGACGGTTTCCGGGGGGGTATGGGTCGGATTTTCGGGTCAGATCAGGTATTAGGGCGGTTCTGATGGTATGTTGAAAAATGTGGTTTTGTACGGGCTTATGACCCCCCCTACCCCCCCCCCCCCCTTCCCTACTCCACACCCCACCTCCCTCTCGGTGGGGCTGTCTGCGCGAATCGCCAGGGGAGGGGGGGGTTTCGAGAGAATAGGCGGGGAGGGAAGCCAAAAGCACTCCCTCATCCTCATTCCCCCCCCTCGCTCTGTCTGTCTTTCTGTCCCTCACCCTCTAAGAGAGGAGGCGGAAGAAAATGAAACACGAGGCTGTTGCAGCCGCAGCGCCAAGCGCAGCGGCGGCGACGGTTGAGGAGCACACGCCCTGGCCCTGGGGCTGCTCGGAGATCTCGCCCCGGGAGATGAGGTCCTCCACCGCATCCAGGATGGCCTGGTCGGGGTGGCGCAGGGTCAGCCCGAGGTGCTCACGCGCCTTCTCTGTGGAGTACACCTTCCCGTATCCAAGGATGCTGCGGAGGTTGGCACGGCTGATGCCTTGGTTGAACAGCGGGACGAAGGCAAGGGTGAGGCAGTCCCACGCGTCCCGGGTTGGGGGCGACAGCCCGGGGTACTTCTCCTTCATCACGTGCCCGATCTCGCTGAGGGTGTAGTTGCCGCCTGTCACGAGGTATCGCTCGCCAGCGGTGCTGGGGTTGGTCACAGCTGCGGCGTGTGCGGCGGCCACGTCCTTCACATCCACCAGGTTGCGGCTGATGCGCGGCGCGAAGGGGAAGTAGATGGGCGAAGCGGCAAGGTCGCACAGGATCATGAGCGAGTCGCTGATCTCGCCCCCCACGGAGGGGCCGACGAGGGTGGAGCAGACGATGACCGTCACGGACAGGCCGAGGGACCGCCCCTGCGCCCACAGCTCCCGCTCGGCCTGCACGCGGGCCCAGGCGACGGGGTCGTCGTTTTTGGAGACCTCGTTCCAGTGGTCCTCCGTCAGGACCTCGCCTTCAGAGGCTTCTTGGTGGACGCACACAGCGCTGCTGGTCATCAGCACGCGGCTGACCCCTGCGCGCTTGCAGCGCTCCATGACAGTGCGGACGCCTTCACGGGGGCCTCCCGCATTGCCGAATGACGGGCAGTGGATCTGTGTGGGTGGGGCATGCGAGGCGTTCCAACAGATTTTGGCAGAGGCAGAGAGAGAGAGCAGTGCTTTGCAGACAGGCCCCCCTCCCCAACCTCAAAGGAGGCACGCACAGGGGCCCCGGTGCACAGCCCGCCCCAGCTGTCCCCTATCCCTGGTGCTGATGACATACAACGGCATGCACGCCCTGCAAGCATCTGTCTGGCTGCGTGTTGGCTGAGCTGTACAGGTCAGGCCCAGTGAAGACCTGTGTGTGGGGGTGGGTGGGTGGGGCAGTCGAGCCGAGCAAATCACAGAGATTCGACCGCCCTTCACCTTCGTTCGGGGCGGGCCGCTGGGTGAGTGCAGATATTGCCGCCAAATTTCGCAGTTGCTGCGTGACTGATGATATCAGGGCGCTTACACCGTACCGTTCTACACTTCAGAGTAACAGCCCCTCGAGTCGTGCGAAGGTATCGAGTGTCTGCTCAGACACAATACCTTGTTCATGCGAGAACATCGAAGATTCGCCCGAAGCTGCCATACCTCAAGAATTGCCCCAGAGCTGCTTCGTGTCTCTCGTTGCAGGTTCGCACCATGTGACTCATCCCTCACAGAGGTACGGACACGGTAACCGTCGTGGAGTAGCTGTGTTTGTGTTCGTGTGTCGCGTGTGAGTTTCACCTTCCATTTTGCGGCTGCTTGTGGCATACAGCAAGGTCCGGAGATCAAACTGGGAAATAGCGCCCCTCCCTTTGGGCCGCACCTCCCACCCCCACCCTCCATGTTTGCCGAACAATTTGAACGCGTTTTTAAAGATGTGTCTCCCCCCTGGCGAGAGGGGCTGCTGTTCCTCGTGTCCCCCTGGCCACACAACCACCTCACACAACAACCCGGGGTGGGAGCCCTCAGGGCACAGCAAAAGAGAAGTGAAGAAAGTACAACCAGGGTGGTGTTGCGCACAAAACCAACACACAACACAACACACGATCCAACGAGGGGGTTCGGCACCATACCTGTGCGATAATATGTGTCGCGAGGAAAGCAGCGCCACGATCGGACGCCCCTGTCACGTACACGGTTTGCTGGGCATTCTGCCGGAGCATCCGGCGGTGCTGGTTCTGCTCGCTGACGTAAGCCAGGATAGGCTGCGCCGGGCGCCCAAACACGCCTTTGTTGTTGACAGAGAAGTGAGCCGGAGAGTGCGCGGAGGAGAGCGGCGATGGGGGGCCGTCACCCAGCCCGTCCAGCTCCAGGCAGCTGCCGCTGAACGTCTTCCGCAGCTCCGTACCCCCCCGCCCGAGAGGCGTCGCCGGCATGGGCATCGAGGGCATGTCGGCGTTCAGCGCCACGATCTTCTTGCCCCGCGAGCGCGGGCTGAGGGCCTCGACCTCCACATCTTCATACAGGCTGTCGAGGTCCAGGCAGCTGCTGCTGAACTGCCTCAGCATGCCTCCGCGTTGCATGGTGAGGCAATATTGGCCTGCTGCCGTGTCCCCACCTTCAGTTGGGGTGTGTGTGTGTGTGTGTGGGGGGGGGGGGGGGGGTGGTGGTGGTAAGGTAAGGCAAGTCTGCAACACCAAGGGTATGGGGGAGCGGGGGGGGGGGGGGGGGGGGTGTGGGGGGGCGGGGCCTTGGCTGCTTTGAAGAACAAAGGACGAAACCAATATAACTTCCCTCTTCCTCCAATTTGTGTTTGCTGACGACGATGGTGCCCGCGCATGGCACACACCCACACACAAACACACACAAACACCCACTGCGTTTTTTCTTCCGAAACGGGTGTCGTAGCTTACTCCAACTCCACCCCCCTGCTTCCCACCACCCCACTCCACCTTGCCCTTTATTGCCCGGGCCTTGCAGCGGGTAATGTTTTGCATTTTTTTTTGAAACTCGCGTCGAGCCAGCAATCAGCGCCCAGTCCCCGAAAGGCGCTGTCACCTGCACTGGGGTAATCAGGCTGGGGAAAAAAACAACAAATCACAACAAATCCAGGGTAAAAGATAGGGTTCCGGGCTGCGCGCCGAAAACCGGGGGTAATCGGGGGTAAAATTTCGGCCATTTCCCTAAATGGAAGGGCTTTCCCTTCCCACAACACACCACCCCACGCCACTCCTCAACTGGGATGGGCAGGGTGGAGAGTCTGCAGGGGACTGACTTCGCCGCCGCTGCCAGGTCCGAGAGGAGCGCGCTCCTTCTTGTCGTCAACGCGAAGGAGCCAGTCGATGAGGAAGGCGTTCTTGAGAGCGTGGTGGTGTTGAAAGCACCGCAGGTTGCCCTTGCAGACTTGGTTCTGGACATGCACAGGCCACAGGGGGGTCTGGGGGGCGGAGCCCCCCAGCCGCCGGAGGCCACGGTAGTGAACAGCTGATTCTGCTCCATAGTCGCACGCCGCATGTCGTCAACGTGCACCTTGTGCTCAACAGGTTCATCGGGCGAACGCCTGGGGCAGGGCACTGTGCTCTTGGCCCCGGCCTCCTCTGGCCAAAAAGTACCCTGGAATAGTACCCGGACAGAATCTCAGAAAAATCCCGGTGAAAAAAAAAAAGAGGCACCCCCGGTTTTTCGGGGCAAAATCTCGAAAACCGGGGCTAAGCCCCGTTTTTCATAACAGTATCTTAAACACTGAACAAATCACACCCGATCACAACAGATCACAACAAATCACAAGGCAAATGTTGTGATTTGTTGTGATTTTTTGCGATTTGTTGCGGCCAGTTGTGATTTGTTGTGACTAGGTGTGACGTGGTGTGATTTGTTGTGACCAGTTGTGACGACTTGTGACCCTTTTGTGATGAGTTGTGATGAGGTGTGATCTGTTGTGATCTGTTGTGATCGCGATCCAAAATTTTAAATTTTTGAAATTTTGGATCGCGATCACAACAGATCACAACAGATCGTCAGCTGATTGAGGGTGTGATATGAGGGTTCTATCCAACAAGGATATCAAGGCGGCACTTTCAAAGTCCTGCCAAGGACAGCGCCACGTGGGTGTGTGCTTCTGATATATGTTATGTCATCATGTGAACCCTCCCCAGCGTGTGCCAACATCCCTGACACGCTCACGAAAAGCATGACACGGAGAAAACAGGTGCCGAAACAACCTGCCGAGCACACGGGTGGTGCCACGTTGATCCACGCAGCGATCTCCCATGACAGGAAGCCTTGTCGCCACGGCAGAGTCGCCGCAGACTGTGGGAGAGGTGTCGCCAGTCACCTTGAGGTTGCAGTGTGTCATCAGGCTAAGACCCGTGCCCTCTTCACCTCCCCTATTAGGTTGCTCCCATATCGTTGCCTGCTTTGGGGCCTGAAGGACATAGGGGTCCAGCAGGCACGTGAGCATCGCAAGGCATGAGTGGCTGTTTCAAACTCCTGGTGCAAGCACCCGTCATGGTCTGGGGAAGCCCTCCCAGGTAGTTTAACGTCTTGCCCAGGACAACAGATCACAACAGATCACACCTCATCGTCAGCTGATTGAGGGTGTGATATGAGGGTTCTATCCAACAAGGATATCAAGGCGGCACTTTCAAAGTCCTGCCAAGGACAGCGCCACGTGGGTGTGTGCTTCTGATATATGTTATGTCATCATGTGAACCCTCCCCAGCGTGTGCCAACATCCCTGACACGCTCACGAAAAGCATGACACGGAGAAAACAGGTGCCGAAACAACCTGCCGAGCACACGGGTGGTGCCACGTTGATCCACGCAGCGATCTCCCATGACAGGAAGCCTTGTCGCCACGGCAGAGTGCCGCAGACTGTGGGAGAGGTGTCGCCAGTCACCTTGAGGTTGCAGTGTGTCATCAGGCTAAGACCCGTGCCCTCTTCACCTCCCCTGTTAGGTTGCTCCACACCTCATCACAACTCATCGTTTGCTATGTTGGATTAGCGGATCCGCATCGTACAGAACGTCTACGAAAGACGACGCACGAGAACTGATACGCTATATATATCTGATCCGAGAACTGATACGCTATATATACAACTCATCACAACTCATCACAAAAGGGTCACAAGTCGTCACAACTGGTCGCAACAAATCACAACTGGCCACAACAAATCGCAACAAATCGCAAAAAATCACAACAAATCACAACATTTGGCGTTGTGATTTGTTGTGATCGGGTGTGATTCGTTGTGATTTGTTGTTTTTTCCCCCAGCCTGATTACCCCATGCACGCCGGATTTTATTTTGGGTTTTTTTTTTATTTTTGTGTCGATAAAAATCACAGAAAGCGGAAGGCCGGGTTCGATGCTTCTATTCAATGTTCACGACGCGGTCTCCACCTTTCCGGGTACCCGGCCGGATACCGGGGTCCGGGTACCCGGATCCCGGTATCCGGTGGTATCCGGGGGGTACCCCCGGGTACCCGGCGGACCACCCGGCCGGGTACCCGGATTAGAATGGTGAGGCGGGTACCCGGGTACCCGGCGGGAGGTGAAGACCGCGTCGTGTTGTGTCTGTGTGTGTGTGTGTGGGGGGGGGGGGGGGGGGGTGGAGATGGAAGGGGAAGGAAAGGAAGGACATCGCACCCACGTTGAATCAGAACACACACAGACACACCCCCTCCCCCTCCCCAGCAACGTTCTACCATGTGTAGAGGGAACACACCCGCTCCTCACCCCACGACACAGACACACGGCAAAATATAAAGTATACACGCCCACCTCACTCATAGTGTACTGACCAGGAGCCACCAAAAATCATCCAGAATTCAGACGGGGTTACCCGGAACCTTTTTACCCAGTGGAGGCCTTCTTCGCCCTGTGTCACCGTGTGTCGAACTGTGTGTCGCTTCACAGCCAAGTGTTGTGGGGTGGGTCACTTTTTCTCACTTCCCTGCATATCTGAGTGAAGACACCCAGTGTTTTTCATTTAGTCCTTGAGGGAGGGGGAAGGAGGGGCCATCAAGTCGAGTCACGTAAGGCACAGAATCAGCCCCCCGATCCACCTGATGTGCAGGTTGTGCCGCAGTGATGTGCTTGGCCGTGCAAGAGGGGAGAAGGTGAACACGACGCCCATCGTTGCGCTTTATTTTTTTTTTTGCGATATCTCCTGGAGCAAACACCGCACACCCACACCCGTGGATCACCACCCTCCACTCCGATCGCGATGCCCCCTGCCTGACATACGAAGCAACCAGGGAGTGGCGTGGCACGGTGCAGTAGTTGCTTTTGGCATTGGCTATATTCTTCGGACCCATGTTCGTTCTCTTCACGTCGAAATGGCATACTCGGGTGGGGAGGGGGGAGTCAACCAACACCCAGCCTCATGGTGTTAGTGCAGGAAGAAGTGATGCAGGAAGAAGTAGACATGGCATGGCAAGGCGAGTCACCGCAAAGTGTGTCCCTGCGCTTTGATCTGCACTTTTGCTTTGTGTTGCTTCTTTTTTTCCACCCTGTTCCCCAAACAAACCACCGCCTTCTGCGTTGAGCGGGAGGGGCTGGCTGAGGTGTCGGGGGTGCGCCAAGCACCCTGCTTGACGCTCACCTGCCCCTCTATGATTCGATAGGTGCAGCCTAACTAGGGAAACCTCCGGTGTCGTTGTGCTAATCCTCTGCGACCCCCCCCCACCCCCTCGCACGGCGGTGTGCACAAAGAGCGGATAGGAAGGAGCATATACGTTTCCAACAAAACAATTGTAATCAGTTACCGACTTCACGTTTTTTTTTTGGGGGGGGGGGGGGTTTGCTTTCGGGGGGCTCTGTGCAGCAGCGGGTGCCGGCGGGGGAATTTCTGCTTTGGTTATTTCCCCCCCCCCCCCCCACTATAGGAGAGAGTGGCGCCGCAGGCATGTCGCTAAGCGTCGACCGTCGACCCAGTGATTTTGGGTTTCCCCCCCCATAAAAAAGCGTCGACCCAGCGTCGACCCAGTGGACTGGGTTGACGCTTGGTCGAGGCTTGGAGCGTCGACCCAGTGGAACTGGGTTGCCATTCAAGCCTGGACCAAGCGTCAACCCATTTATTACACTGGGTCGACGCTCACCAAGCGTCGACCAAGCGTCAACCCACTTTCACTGGGTCGACGTCGAAGAGAGTATGGTGTTGCAGGAACAGATGCTCACTACCGTGCCTCCGGCGGCTGGGGGGCTCCGCCCCCCAGACCCCCCTGTGGCGTATGTCTCGTACTCAAGTCATTTGATTCCCACCGGGTCAGGGAATCCAACCACTCCAGTCGCCTCAGGGGGACGCAGCCAACTCACACAGAATCTGTACGCCCACAATGAACAGATGTTCACTACCGTGGCCTCCGGCGGCTGGGGGGCTCCGCCCCCCAGACCCCCCCCATCTCGCGTGCCCGTCTAGTAACCAAGTCCTTGCGCTTTGACGGCCGTGGCATATCAGGGGGCAGCGTCGAAATCATGGTCCCGAAAGCCATTTTTTGGTTTCCTCCGGCACCCGACGGCGCGAGCGGGAGAGGAACCACGGAAGGAACCCAGCGCCTCACACCGTGCCCGCCTAGTGGTCCACCGATGGGAAAATTCGGCAACAACACGAGCGCGCGCGAAGCGCGCGCGAGAAAAATTGACCCCTAGTGTTTTTCCCCCTGATCCCCCCCCCAAAAACAGGAGCGTCAACCCACCAAATCTCCAAAATCGAAAAGTTAGCGACAGGCCTGGTGGCGCCGAGTCTTGTCAAAAAATGCTGGCGTGCCCCCCCCCCCCCCTTTTCTTTGCTGGCATCTTGATGATCCAGCTCCAGACAGTCTGGTGCAGTTGTTTATGCGGCACGAAAGCTCTGAAAGAAGAGGGTGGGATGGCAGTCGATGGGGACCAGGGGATAAGATAGGTCTGGTTTTCCGGTTTTCAAAACCAGGGTTTCCCGGTTCCCGGTTTTCTGGAAAAAAAAAAAGGTCGGTCTCATTTTTGGCGGTTTTTTTTGTGACTTTGGGACAGTAAAACAGTCAGAAAAAACGCCATAAAAAAATAGAAAGTGACCCCATCGTGATCCGCACAGAGCCCAAATAGTCCAAAGAAGGCAGAGAAGCGGAGAAGAAAAAATGGACCTAGCGGGTGGCCCGGTGGGTGGTGATGCCCTCGTCATGCAGGTCTCTTCTGTTTTGAAGGTGCACACATGGTGGACTCCAGCCACCATGTCTAAGAGGGAGTCTAAGACTGCAGTCTGTACTGGAGACGGGAGTCTATTTTCCAGCTAGTTTACGCTCAGACTCCCGCTAGTTGAGACTCATGGGAGACACGGTGTACTCCAGCGGAGGTAGGGTAACCTCCGCTGGAGTTCACCGTGTCGTCTGCCTCTGTGCAGCGTCACTCGGTGCCATCGAATACATGGCGACAGCCCACCAACTCGAGACAGATCTGCTTGTCTGGAGGGCTGAGACGAGAACACGAACGACTTTCAAGCAGTCTTGAAGGTCGCCAAGCCTATTGGGGGCAACTAACAGATGAGATTTGTTTGTTGCCTGTCGTCACAGCTAGGTGCCCATCTCCTCGAAAACTCTCGTCTAGGCTCTACGTGGCGGAGATCTCGTGGACCCTTTGGCCATGACAAGGTCTGCCGTGCATCCACTCCACCCACAACGCACACCTGTCACGAGTGGTCGCTCCCACGTCCTCCTCCACCCTGAAGGTTGAACCCTCAAGGACCAGTGATCTCCTGCTGGCCGGGCTGCGATACAGTGAAGCCTTCCTACTTACAAGCGAATCCAGACTGTAGGGAACAGATGTTCACTACCGTGGCCTCCGGCGGCTGGGGGGCTCCGCCCCCCAGACCCCCCTGCGTAAAAACATTGCACCAGACCGGTTTTTTGGCCGAGAGTCCAAACTTTCAAAGCAGCTGCTGCGCCTGCCCCACCAAGCAGCCTCAGTACGACAGGACGCGCGCAGGCACTGGGCCCTCTCAGATTCTGGGAGGGTTTGCGCGGGTCGCGCGCGCCGAAGGCGCGCGCGAAAAATTTTTAAAACCAGAAAAACCGGAAAACGGCGCCAGAAAAAAAGTCTATCTTATACCCTGATGGGGACGCCTTCCCAAGAAAAAATAAGCCCCCAATATCTTCACATGTTATTATTACGGCAATGTTTGGGCCCGTTTCCCACCATGGCAGGCCTACGATCGGGCCGCATGCCATTACTTATTTCGCTTCGAAAATTATATTGAACGATTTGAGCGATCATCTCTCTTCAAACCATCCACCAACCTGGCCTGTGTGACATCCACAAAATGCACATGTTGTGAACAGTGTACTTTTTCCGGCACCCAGCACGGCACACACAACGCTGCTGCCAGCAAAGCAGCAAAGGCAGGTTTTGTTGCTGCCCCATATTCTTTCGATATCGACGACCACCAGCCTGGAGTGCAAAACGCAAGACGCGGTGCCATACAATATGTCGCTAGAAGGGAAACTGTTTCGGCAAGAGGGAGAGAGAGAGAGAGAGCACACGGTTCGATTCATATCCTGAGCCATAAAACCAAGACAGGCAGGCAGGATTCACCACAGTTGTGGAAGTCAGTAAGCATAGGTGGGGGGTGGTAAAATGCAGAGACAGAGTAAAGCCGGAAAGTTGACCCTTTTTCGCTCAAGAATAAGGGGGGCGGGGGGTGGTGATGTGCGGAACAGTCGTCCACAGGCGTTAGAAAGTGTCACTTCAGTTCGTCCTCTCTCCCTCCCCTACGTGTGCCTTCTTCGTTTGATGTGGTGAATGGTGTGGGGTGCAGAAGCGAATGATATTTTACACACGAAGGTCGCGTGCGTCAAATCGTCCTCCGTTTCGCTTTATGGCAGACACACTGTCCAGCAGCTGTGTGAGAACAGATCCCTGATGATTATTTTTATTATCGAGGGTCAACTCCAGCTTGTTGATGTTTCGGATCTCTCTATCCTCAACATCCTTTACCACACACGTAAGGTTGTTCCAACATATTGATAGACATCTTTCGGTATGCACATCCATCAAGATAATACATATATGCATTGGCATGCACCTGATACCTCGTCTGCGATGGGACATATCGAGAAGCCAGGCGGTCCGTGGATTGTCATTAGTTGCCGCCTGGCTCGATCGATATTGAGGACATACAGGTGGCCCATAGAGAAGACTTGTCATCCCGGGGGAGGGTGGTGGGATAACCCGTAGATGCAGTCTTCTCGCAACGCTTTGTTGTTCATTTTGACCCCGAAAGGTCATGTACCACGGATCACTACACATCATGGTTTGACATAAGACTTACTTATTTTTACGCTTATTCCGTAAGATTTGTAAGTCTTATAAGACTTACGGAAATCTTACGGAAATCTTATAAGACTTATAAGAATCTTACGGATTCTTATAAGTCTTATAAGAATCTTACGGATTCTTATCAGGCTTACGGAAAATCTTATAAGATTTTTTATCTTACCAAAAATCTTATAAGACTTACAAATCTTATCGGAAAAATCCGTAAGTCTTATAAGACTTACGGGAAATCTTATAAGTCTTATAAGATTTTCCGCAAGTCTTATAAGACTTATCGGATTTCTGGCAAGAATTTTCCGGAATCTTACAAGAATCTTATGAGATTTTCCCGAAATCTTATAAGACTTTCTCAGATTCTTACAAGTCTTATAAGATTTGACGGCTTATCGTAAGAATTCTTGGCTTTTTTTCGTAAGTGTTCGGAGCCAATAAGCGTAAGAATCCATAAGAATCCAACAAGATTCTTAAGCGGCTTGTCAAACCATGACACATGTGAATTATTTCCATCTGTGATTTTCATCATGCTATTGGAAAGGACACATCGCCCGAATTTGCGAAACGTCAAAGTGAAGCAAGCAAAGCCCCTTCCTTCCGTCATCATAGGTGGGCGGTCAAAAGCCTATTTTTTTTAAAGGTTTGGAGTGTGATGTCACGATGCGCAGCACTCCGAGAGCTGCCGATCTTTGTTTGTTTGGAATATGCTAGTCTCCTGTATCAGATGTAGGTGTTGCAGAAGGGAACAGATCCATCATGGGAGGAACGAAGTGTCGGTGAGTTCACAGGATCCTGCAGGGCGGGTGGGAGGTCGAAAAACTATTTGGTTCTGTACCGAGGTACGTTGATCGAACCAAATGCGGGTTCTCCAACCCGGTCGTGGAGGTTGACTAGCCGATAATAAAAGAACCTTCAATTCCGGCTTTCCCTCAAAATGTGGGTGCCTGCATTGAAAGTTACCTTTATTATCGAGGGTCAACTCCAGCTTGTTGATGTTTCGGATCTCTCTATCCTCAACATCCTTTACCACACACGTAAGGTTGTTCCAACATATTGATAGACATCTTTCGGTATGCACATCCATCAAGATAATACATATATGCATTGGCATGCACCTGATACCTCGTCTGCGATGGGACATATCGAGAAGCCAGGCGGTCCGTGAATTGTCATTAGTTGCCGCCTGGCTCGATCGATATTGAGGACATACAGGTGGCCCATAGAGAAGACTTGTCATCCCTTCGCTGCTCTCTATGGGCGACCTGATCCCATCGCAGTCTCGCTCATACAAGGGAGTAGCGCAGTAGTCATCAGGTGTTGTCAGGGTCGGGATCTGGCCTTGAGACATCCGATCTCCAGCAGACGTAGTCGGCGGTTGTAGTCCAGACCCATGTGTCTCAACGCAGGATGCAGGAGTAGTAGATACCATCCTGCGTTGTGATATCGCACCGATCGCGTGGGTCACATTGTCGGTCTGCGCAGGCTGCAGGCTTAGCGGACAGTTGGGACAGCTGATGAACTCTGTGGTGGCGAAGCGGTTGGTCCACGATCGTTCAGCGGGGCATGTGGGAGGATATATGGGTATCATCGATCTGGATCCAGTCTAGTGTATTAGCGCCGGCTGTAGTATCTCCGAGAAGTTCACTGTCGTCGGTCAGCTGGGGAGCAGTATTTTCCGCGCATCGATATGTAGGATAGAGTCGTCGTCTGGACGGGCCCGTCGACATTCGACGTAAACAGGGATTATGTTAGTCTGACGGTCATACCACGTAGGGTCGATCTGAGAGGTCCGTTCGCCCAGGTGACCGCGTGATTCATGCACCGTTGTCCAGGCCCCGCGCAGTCGTCTCAGAGAGCAGGAAGCGTCCACCGACGAACTGTCAATCGCAGACAACTTCGCCAGTTCGCACCAGGTATGGGTGCGATGTTTTCATCAGCTTCTGATCATCATGATGTAGTGGCGGTAATTCGTATTGTATCGCTACTCGGCTTCTTGCGCCTGGGCCTTCGCAGACAGCAGGGCGCGTACGGATGGCGGAGTTCACACCGGACGCAGGGTTGACGAAGGCCACCATGGAGGCATCTCCAATGATTTTCACTTCATAGCCTATGCAGGCCTGCATGAGACAGCGGATCGTGTGGGTTGACATGGTACGCTTCACGCCTCTCATATCGGCGTTGCGGAGCGCACATCGGTGAATACACTCGTCACATCACCCAGCTTTGTATCGGGGGCCACGACGCGGGCAGATTCGGCGTGAACGCAGGCATCAGCAGCTGTTTTGCGAGGTCCCTCTTAAGCTGAATGTGTTTGACACGGTGACGAAGGGGTCAACACACGTAGGTCCGTTTCGAGTCCTTCGAGACAAGGCCCCCGGGTGCTGCGATGCGGAGTATCTGCTCGTCTGCTGTCTATCCTCATCACCTCCGTGCACCTGAGGGTTCCTTGCAGAAGCTCGGTATACAGGGATCCAAATTGCTGCGCAGTGGCTTGGTGTCGAGCATGTCGCTAGGCCTGCCATGCCTCCCGGCGGGTGCTTCCTTACTCATGCGCCGGGTTGACCTTTTCGCTGTCGTCCGCAGCTTCGGGCTTGTCGTGGCCGAGAGTGCACTGCTGGTCGCCGCTGGCTCATTGTGATGGGAGTATCTAGTGCAGCGGGTGCACTGGCTCAAACCATCAGCGCGAGGATCCGATGTTACACACACAACTGGGGGGGGGGGGGGGGGGGGGCGTCCATCTCCATGCCCGATCGGGATGAGACATTTGCCGGTATAAGGAAGAGGAACCGGTTGTGCGCGTGAAACAGGTATCCTCATGCCTGATTGCCCGGAGAGTTGCTTCGAGGTCGATGTAGGGACGAGAACATACCTGTCGGGAAATGAGGACGGCACTTCCGCGTATCGGGTACTATCAAAAGGAGGGCGTCGCCTCCGTACTAGATATTCATAATACGGATATCGCGTCCATGCCTAGGAAGCTATCGTAAGAGAGGGGCGTCACATTCATGTCCCTGGTGTTCTCAATAGGACTTCACGTCCGCACCTCGGGCGCTCATATTGCAAAGGATGGACGTCACCTTCGTGTCGTGGGCGCGGTCACAAAAAGGATGGCTTCACCTCCGCGTTCCCGGACGGAGGTCGCCTCCTTGTCTCGGCATCAGAGCAGAAGGAGTCGTCACCGATGGAGGTCACGCATGTCTGGTGCGTGGTTACGATGTATCTGTGCAACTGCGATACCTAGGCTGCTATTCCTCAGGGTCGAAGATCATGCACAAGGATGCGTCGATAGTTGCTTTAGGGAGCTGATCTGGCCGTGGACAGCTTCCGGTCCTGGGCTGCACACGAGGTAGGTGTTGAGGGTCTCCGTGATTTGAGATCCCTTTGTTTGTTGATACGCGGCCTGCTCGACGGGTGTGGTTCCTCACGGTATTCTGGTGTCGAGGGGCGTTGCGTTGTGTGCCAGCTCCACATCTGTCGCCTCTGACGCGGGGCAGCAAACCCACCTACTTCAGATCGTCAGCATCCGCAGCGCGCTATGCGCTGCGCCATACGTCGAGAAATGAGCCTCATTGGACCGATCGCTGTCTTTCTCGCCTCGTCTTGTGTGTCGAGCAGGAACGTTTGATCAGACTACCGTTATCCGTCATCGGCGTACTCCAAGGCGCATCCCAGCAGCTTGATATGCGGCATCACGAATCTTCTGCCAGTACCAACTCCCCGTCCTTCTTCAGGTGTGAGGGTGCACATTCAAGTGCGTCGGAGTGAACCTCACGCTCAGCTGGGCATCGAGGCGAGCATCGCCACCCTGTCTCTTCGACGGCCCTGCCGTCCCAGAGAATCGCCTCTCGTTGGATCTCCGCAGCCTGCGCGCGGTGCTCTGCACGTCCATACGTTGCGGGTATCTTTCGTGGCGGAGACGCTTCGTGCAACTTCCCTGTGAGGCCTGGGGTTGTTCGACATCCTCGTTCGCCTGGCCGCGAAGGGTTTCTATCTCGGGGTTTACGGTCCTCGTCTAAGGGGTCAGATACAACGGGAGGTTACTGACGCCATGACAGGTCACGCGCCACCGCAGAGCGGCCTTGTGCGAACCCTGGGGTCGGCGTGGATGGGGGCACAGTTGAGCATCCGGCCGCAGCCGAGGGACCACAAAGGGAGGGGGCAATCCCTGCGGATGAAGACGTCGTGAGAGGTCGGCGCCACCGCGGATGGCCACGCATCTGCGAGATCGGCGGATAAGCGGCGATCGAGAGGGGGTCGAAGGCGTTCTCCTGTAGGGATGAGTTTTCCTCCCTACATGTCAGCACCTCAGCGTCTTTGGGGTTGCGAGGCGTCTGTTGCGTTTGACCTGTCATTCCTTAGTACACGCATGATGTGGCATCCCGTATCCCTTGCGGCGTTCAATCACCATATCGGAGGTGCATCGGCGGGAGTCGTAGATGCCTTTGGCAGCAATTGAAGTGTCGTTAAGAGCAGAGAGGTCGCTGCCGGGAACAGCGCGCCGGTGATGCCCGGATTTACCCTGGCATGATGATTCCTTTTCGGTCCCCAGAGATGCAGCCACGGGAGGGACACGGCGTGGATCTTCGTCAAGCGGCGCAGACTTCACTGAGCGCCTGCCCGTGATCGCTACTGTCTCAACCCGGGGATAGTCTAGGTCAGCACGTGTCTGAAGCCACAGGCTCATGACGTCTTGGCACAGCCCTATTACTGGTCAGCTGATGGGCGCTTGTGACGAGAGCTTGCTAAAGGCTCCTATCTCACTTGCAGGGTGTGACGGGCATACTGACCGAGCCGATCGGGGGAAAGATTCATCCATGTGACAGGCTGAGAGGGCGCGGTGGTTCGGGTTTCTATACGTGGGTGTCGAAGAGACATCAGCGGTACTGCTAGGAACATCAGAGGTAGTGGGGGAGTCGAAGTGGAGTTGTAGGGGGCGCAGCAGGGGGTATCCAGGGAGTAGGCTAGCCGTATCGGATGATGAGCTTGAGGTGTGATTCCCCAGACGCCTCCAGCAGGTGGCGGAGGGGTTGGGTAGGTCGCTCTGCGACACAGCACCTGCCATCGACAGCGAGATCGGCGTAGCTCTCCAGGGTGTACATGTCAGGCATACTCATGTGGGCCGGGGTAAGGCGTGTTGAGTGGACGCAGCCGGTAGCGACAGGTGGACCCGCGGGTACGGATGCTGTGAGTGGAGAGCCGGACGCGTCCTTCGCTGTGTGCCTGCCATGGCTCCATTCGACGTCGGGGCCAATAACACACCTGCCTGGCTGCTCTGTCAGATAGCCGACTGCGCTGGCATCTCCATACCCCGGGCGTCCGAGTACAATGAGGGTATCTTCTCTCTGACCTGTCGTGTATACCAAGAGGGGAGCGCGTCTGAACCGGTTTACGGGCACGCATACGCCAGGTAGGCGGTACCCCTGGGTATCCGACGATTGTGACAGGTGGTAACATTTGCTAACAGCTTCTCACCTGAAGACTCGGGGCACAGCCGTTGTTTATGGCTCTTGCTCAGGAGACTCCAGATCGCGTACATCCGTACGGAGGTGTGTACTCGGTGTCCCATTATGATAGCACTCAATGATCTGTCCATGTCAGGCGTACTTGGGACATAGGCGGGGGCGGGCGCGGCCTCATCGTCCCCTTGGCGCGTGCACGACCGGGGGGGGGGGGGGGGTTTCCTTTATACTCCTGCGTGGTGAGCCCCCGAGAGCCGTGCGGTCACCCACACTGCCTGAGGGTTGCCATCTACATCTGCCGACCACATGGGCACGAGGCGATGACACTTCCTGCCTCCAATGCTGCCATGAAAGGGTCTCCCGTCTTCGAATGTTGGACGCCTACATGCAAAGGAAAGTGTCATCTCCGAATACCGAGTAGTCACACACAGGAGAGTGTCTCCTCCAGACGCTGAGCGTTCCCATACCCAAGGAGGGCGTTGCTGACGAATGCCGAGCGTTCCCACATGAAGGAGGGGGTGACCCCTCCAGTCGTCGAGCGTTCACATACCAAAGGGGGCCTCTGAACGCCGAGCGGGCTCTTCAAATCCAACTCCTTGTCGCGGAGATCCGTATTCGAGGGAAGGCACCACTTCCTTGTGTCGGGAACAGGATATGTGAGGGCGTCTCCTCATTGCCTCGGGCATTTGCGCGTCAGGAGGGCGTCACCTCCGTGCCTCGGGAATTATGAGGTGTGAGGCCGTGCCGGGGCCAGTTGCTCCTGTTGACTAGCAGAGCCGGGCGCCTGTTATGGGGCCGGTTGCTCATTACATGCTGACCAGCAGAGCCGAGCGCCTGTTAAGGGGCCGGTCGCTCACTACACGGTCGTTAGTAGAGCCGGGCGCCAGCGAAGGGGACGGTTGCTCATCACACGCTGACCAGCAGAGCTGAGCGCCAGTTAAGGGGTCGGTTGCTCGCGACACGGTCATTGGCAGAGCCGAGCGCCGGTTAAGGGGTCGGTTGCTCATCTCACGCTGACCAGCAGAGCCGAGCGCCAGTTAAGGGGTCGGTTGCTCATCTCTCGCTGACCAGCAGAGCCGAGCGCCGGTTAAGGGGTCGGTTGCTCACTACACGGTCATTGGCAGAGCCGAGCGCCAGTTAAGGGGTCGGTTGCTCGCTACACGGTCGTTGGCAGAGCCGAGCGCCAGTTAAGGGGTCGGTTGCTCATCTCTCGCTGACCAGCAGAGCCGAGCGCCGGTTAAGGGGTCGGTTGCTCACTACACGGTCGTTGGCAGAGCCGAGCGCCAGTTAAGGGGGTCGGTTGCTCATCTCACGCTGACCAGCAGAGCCGAGCGCCGGTTAAGGGGTCGGTTGCTCACTACACGGTCATTGGCAGAGCCGAGCGCCAGTTAAGGGGTCGGTTGCTCGCTACAAGGTCGTTGGCAGAGCCGAGCGCCAGTTAAGGGGTCGGTTGCTCATCTCTCGCTGACCAGCAGAGCCGAGCGCCGGTTAAGGGGTCGGTTGCTCACTACACGGTCGTTGGCAGAGCCGAGCGCCAGTTAAGGGGGTCGGTTGCTCATCTCACGCTGACCAGCAGAGCCGAGCGCCGGTTAAGGGGTCGGTTGCTCACTACACGGTCATTGGCAGAGCCGAGCGCCAGTTAAGGGGTCGGTTGCTCGCTACAAGGTCGTTGGCAGAGCCGAGCGCCAGTTAAGGGGTCGGTTGCTCATCTCTCGCTGACCAGCAGAGCCGAGCGCCGGTTAAGGGGTCGGTTGCTCACTACACGGTCGTTGGCAGAGCCGAGCGCCAGTTAAGGGGGTCGGTTGCTCATCTCACGCTGACCAGCAGAGCCGAGCGCCGGTTAAGGGGTCGGTTGCTCACTACACGGTCATTGGCAGAGCCGAGCGCCAGTTAAGGGGTCGGTTGCTCATCTCTCGCTGACCAGCAGAGCCGAGCGCCGGTTAAGGGGTCGGTTGCTCACTACACGGTCATTGGCAGAGCCGAGCGCCAGTTAAGGGGTCGGTTGCTCATCTCACGTTGACCAGCAGAGCCGGGCGCCTGTTTATGGGGCCGGTTGCACACTACACGGTCATTGGCAGAGCCGGGCGCCTGTTTATGGGGCCGGTTGCTCATCACACAGTCATTAGCGTTAACGTGCGCCACAGTGGGCGCGATGTGCATCCGAATTCAACTTATACCATCTGTACCTAGGGAGGAGTCGACCGTGCTTTAGGTATCACAAGAAAGGGGGGTAGTTGGGGGGTAACGAGAACGTGGCTAGCCTCCAAAACCGTCCATGGAGAAAAACTATTTGGTTCTGTACCGAGGTACGTTGATCGAACCAAATGCGGGTTCTCCAACCCGGTCGTGGAGGTTGACTAGCCGATAATAAAAGAACCTTCAATTCCGGCTTTCCCTCAAAATGTGGGTGCCTGCATTGAAAGTTACCTTTTTATTGTTGACCCGCACAAATTTTTTACGGGATGTGTGCAGGAAGATCAGTTCAACAACAACGTGAATCACCACTCAACGTTTTCTTTTTCGACATTTAGAACCACGGCCCATCTCGAGAACCCTCTGTGTGACTGCGTTAGGCATCGACCCGCATCCCACAGCATCAGACAGGGGAACATGGTGTACACATGTCGCAACACGTTGCAAAGAGCAGGGGTGTCCAGGGGGAGTTGCCGTCCGAGAGGCGATACCCATCGGGGAATGTGAGAGCAGCAGTTGGAGCTGGGTCCCAAAAGGCGGGCGGTGGGGCCCCTACTCCAACGAACCCGCGAAACGGTGCAGTCTGACGGGCGGGGGAGTGACCACCGTGGGAGATAGGGGGAAAGGGGGGGGGGGGGAATGGGTTTCGCCATTATTATCTTGCAATCCAGCAGGAGACGCAACTATTCTGTGTTTTTTTTTGTTCTCGCTGCGGCGGCACGCATCAGAGATTCCACGCTGCTGGTGCAACATTCTGGTTTCTTTACAGCCGTCTTATAGCAGGATCTGGGTCACACAAAACGTGAATATTTTGTGGCAGTGTGGGGCAGACCATATCAACTTGCTCTTGGCATGATCTCCACAATCTGCACTCACGCTACACGCAATCTTTCGTTTGGTAAAGTGTCAGTGGAACTGGCTGGGGCAGATGAGCACGCTCGCCATTCAGGCCCGTTGCGAGCCCCATCGTTGCCCCCTCCAGCTGTGATGAGGACACCACCGTGACAGACTTGTTACTCATGGGTGTATTTATCACCCCTGACGAACACTGGTAAGTTGGCACAGCGATTCTCGCAGCACATTTTTTTTGCATCTTTTTGAACGAGTTCACAAGGCGCCTCTTCCTCTTTTGTTTCGGCATCGAGACAACAACCGCTCTTCTCCTCGCTTCTTCCAAACGATGTGTGGGCGCATTCACGCTGTGCCAAACTGCCAGCGCGAACCCCCCCCCAGGCCCTGGGGTAAGGATTTTTGGCAGTTCACGGATTTCCTCCGGGGGGGGGGGGGGGGGGGGTGGGGGGGGGGGGGGGGGGGCTCCCCGCGGGCTGAGGTCAGGCTGGCGACCCAGGTTTTCAGGGTGACACCAGGATTTCCTCGAAATTTTGGGTGACCCCCACCCCCTGGTCGGGCACCCTACCAGGGGGGGGGGGGGGGGGGTACCCCCCCTACCCGACCCCCCTCCCGACTCGGGATGGGGGGGGGGGGTCAGGAGGTGGTACTTTCACCCAATTGATGTTCCCCAGTAATAGGTGTAAATGGGCACCCCATGGCCAAAATGACCCCATCGCGATCCGCACAGATTCCAAACGTTCAAAAGAACGGGTTTTTGGAAAATCCGAGGGGGGGGTCCCGCTGGGTGGGTAGGTGGGGTGTAGTGGACTGGCTGCCTCCCAGCCACCTTCTCCCACGACCAGTCCCTGAACCAGACCCGTGTTTCATGGGTGATACTTGGCTCACACACCATCAAAGTGACCCCACTGTGATCCGCACAAATTCCGAACGTTCAAAAGAAAGGGGTTTTGGAATACCCGAGGAGGGGGTCCCGCTGGGTGGGGTGGGGTGTCATGGTGTGTGTCACCCAGTCACCCTTCACCCATAACCAGCCCCTGAACCAGACCGCTTTTTCATGGGTGAAGCTGGGCACCTAGACCCACAGTGTGACCCCACTACGATCCGCAAAAGTTTCAAACGTTCAAAAGAACGGGGTTTTGGAACACCTGAGGAGGGGGTCCCGCTGGGTGGGTGGCTGGGTGGGGTGGCATGGTGTGTTACTCCCAGTCACCTTCACCCATGACCAGCCCCTGAACCAGAGCCACATTTCATGGACAAAGCTTGTCACCTAGACCTACAAAGTGACCCCACTACGATGCGCACAGATTCCAAATATTCAAAAGAACGGGGTTTCGGAACACCCGAGGAGGGGGTCCCGCTGGGTGGGTGGGCTGGCTGACTCTCGGCCTCCCATCACAGTCTCCTATGACCAGCCCCTGAACTAGACCCACATTTCATGGGTGAAGCTTGGCACCTAGACCCACAGTGTGACCCCACTACGATCCGCACAGAGCCCAAAGAGTGCAATGGAAGGGGTCAATCGCGATTCCGCGAGTCGAAGATTCCGCACTTTTGGGTCACTTTCAGGTGATGTCAGGTCCCTGGAGTGACTGCAGATAGCCCATTTTCAGGGTGGGAGCCCTACTCGTACGTCACCCAGATTCAGCCCAAACCCGTGCACCCAGGGTGCACGGTCGCCGGGAGCGCGCGGGCACCCGGAAACAGGTCGCATTTGCGCGCGCTGCCTGCACCCTGCACGCCAGCCCCCCCCCCCCCCCCCTACCCCCCCCCCCCCGACGTTCACGCACGGTGGGATCTTGTAAATTTTACATGTATAACTACAAGTATATACATGTATTATACATGTATAATACTTGCATGTCAACTATTATACATGTATAATACATGTATATGCCTGAAATATACATGTAAAATACATGCACGGTGGACTCCAGCGGCCCTAGCGGGAGTCTGGGAGCGGGAGTCTGAGCGGGTGTCAAAGACTCCCGCTAGCGGGAGTCCAGACTCCCGCTAGCGGGAGTCTATACTCCCGCTAGGGGGAGTCTGACTCCCCCTAGCGGGAGTCTTTTCACCTATTTTCATCCATTTTTCCCATGATATAGTTACAGTCTACTGGCGTGGGGGGTAAAATCATGGTGGAAGAGGGATGGGGAGGGGCTTGTTTTGCTTCTGTCAGTTTCCCCGGACTCTGGACTACCTACCTATCCTCCTGGTAGCGGCTACACCTGCGGAGGTGAGCGGTTAGAATTTGAGGTGTCAAAGTGCGGCCATCGCCTGTCGTAGTTGTGTTACACCTTGGGCAAGACAAGCCATCCTGCAGGCCTCATCTTCTTCGTCAGAACTGTCATCCCCCTCCTGCTGTGCGCGTTGGTCAAGCGTGCTCAAAGTCGCCTCGGATGACACGAATGGTGTGAAAGTCGCCCCCAGCGGGATTGGCATTTTGCACAAGCAGAGCGATAATTTGCGGTGTCCTTCGGGGAACCGGAACAGGAAGTAGGGCGCGCTGATGGGTTCAACGAAGTCCTGTGTGTTGCAGTGCACAAACCCCTTCTGCAGCTGTGTCAACTGTGTGCAAAGAACATACACAGCCAATCTATGAGCGTGTCGGGTGTGCAGACACGGACACAGGATGACTTCTCTATACCCGAGGATCCCGTCCTGCGACAGGTGCGCAACCTTCCAAGGCATGCCCGATGCGCGCCGCTTCTCTTCTGCCATCGCAAGATCTCTCTCGTAAGTTGCGGAGCTGGCGATTGTAACGGCATCTTTCTTGCGATGTCCGTTCTCTGCTTCTTCAAATTCGTCGTTGTTCTGCAGAGGCACTGCATCTTCTGGAGCCCACCAATGATGGAGACTGTGTACGTAGGCATTGCGCGTTGATCCCTTTTCGGCATGCTCCATCAACCAGTGAAATATATGCCCTGAGATCCGAGCACGCAAGAAGGGAATCCGGGCTGACTCATCCTTGCATCCCCAGAAGCGCCAGGGGATGTCTGCATACCGGAAATGCATGAGGTCTGCAAGGGAGACAAAGAGGTAGCGGAACAAGCCCTTGTAGGTGTGTCCTGTGACAGGCAAGCACGACCTTCCGGAACTGAGCACCTGTCCCATGCTGCGACACATTCAGTGCAAGGTTTGTACAGGTCTTGTCGAATATTTTTTTGTTGTCTCATCCAGTACCCTGATCAGCCGCATGGCGAGCCCCTTGCAGTCATGGAGTGCTGGGGTGACGTAGCGGGCATTGGGAAGCACACCTGCCAAGAGGGAGGGGTAGCCAGCCTCTTTCATCTCAGAGAGAGTCAGGTGCGGGTATCGATGCACCTGTTGATACCAGCGTTCTTCTGGGATGTCGCACAGTGAGCATCGGTGCCCTCGCCCCCCGCATCGCCTCATTGTTGCCCACTGCTGATCTATACTCCCGCTAGCGGGAGTTGGACTCCCCCTAGTTGAGACTCCCGAAAAGGGTTAAACCCGGTAGTGGTACCCTACCCCCGCTGGAGTCCACCGTGCAAGGCCGGATCAGCCCACGGGTGGGTTTGAGGAAGAAATCTGGGGGGGCAAATTTTGCTGCGACTTCCGGTTTCACCCGGCCGAACTCCAGCATCTATCCAGACCCACGGTGCCAAGCCGTTCGCCCGTGTCGCGATCATTCGCGGCTTCAGGCTGCCCCCGACGACACGTTTGTATCCTGCACCTTGCCATACTTCGCCTCCACCTTGTATATGACGGAGAGCGCCCTCCTTCCGCATCGTTGCGACTTCCCTGACAGCGAACTTATCCATGTCAGGGAAGACATGGCGATGATTGCGTTGGCCACCTGGGTGCTGTGCTGGTGGAGCTCCTTGCTCAACACCGTTGCTAGGAGCCTTCTAATGGATCCCAGTGTCAGCACACTGCCCCCTTTTTTAACAGGGAAGGCCGTGCAAAAATCATGCACAATGTTCGTCGCCTCCGCAGCCTCGGGGCTCTCTGCGCTCTTCTTCTTCTTAATCGACTTTGCCGCCGGCTTCGCTGCCGGCTTCGTTGTCGTCTTCCCCATTTTTGTGAATCAGGTCTGCGAGCTGGGATGGGTGGAAACGTCCGTTTTGTTTGGTGTGGCTGTACTTCAGTGACGAGTGCCACATTGCATAGGTATCATGGGAAAAATGAGTGAAAATAGGTGAAAAGACTCCCGCTAGGGGGAGTCAGACTCCCCCTAGCGGGAGTATAGACTCCCGCTAGCGGGAGTCTATACTCCCGCTAGCGGGAGTTGGACTCCCCCTAGTTGAGACTCCCGAAAAGGGTTACCCTACCCCCGCTGGAGTCCACCGTGTGTATATCAAGTAAAAATACAAGTATAATACTTGCATGTCAACTATTATACTTGTATTTTTACTTGATATACATGTATTTTACATGTATATTTCAGGCATTTACATGTATTTTACATGTATAATACTTGTCATGCAAGTATTATACATGTAAAATACCGTATACGTAAATATTATGGAACGTAAATATTATGGAACGGGCCCATTTTTGGCCGGTCCGTTCCATAATATTTACGTTCCAAAATATTTACAGGGCCAGTTGGGGACTCGGTGGTGAGGACGGCTTGCGTCAGGAATCGCGCGAAAAGTGCACGAGTAGGTCCCGTCAGGGACTCTGCATGCCGTCCGATCACCTGGTCCAAGTCCCCGAGTCGCAGAAAGCCCTGTAAATATTATGGAACGAAAAAAATCTGGAACGTCAACCCACCAGCGTTCCAAAATATTTACGTTCCATAATATTTACGTTCCATAATATTTACGTTCCATAATATTTACGTATACGGTACTTGCATGACAAGTAAAATACATGTATAATACTTGCATGACAAGTAAAATACTTGCATGCAAGTAAAATACATGTACCGTAAACGGAAAAAGGGTGGACCGTAAAAATGTTACAAGTTCCCAAAAAAAGGCCAAACGTTCCATCTTTTTTACGGTCCACCATTTATTGGGACTGAATATGGAAAAGACAATGCGTTTTTCGCCCGCGGGCTGGTGGGTTGCGGGGCGCGGACTGCGGCCTCCACGCCGCAGACACCCACACGTAGGCCTCCCGACCTCCCAGCTTTGGACCCTCCCTCCACCACCGCAACCAACACCAGCAAGAGAAGCAAGTCCTCCCTGCGTGTGGAAAAGGCACGATCTCACCTCGAGACTCACCCACCACCACACCTCGAGAAGTGTAGTACCATGCAAGGAGCATTCCGGTAGAAGTAAAAGTAGAACCTGCTGCACGAGCCCACAAAAGCAGCCACAGTACGGCAGGGCGCGCAGACAGAAGCTGAGACCACCGGGCTCCCTCCAGATGTAAATTCGTGAATCAGTGCCCGAAAAATTCAGGGAAATCGTACTCCTTTAGTGTAGTACACCCTGCAGTAACTGTGGGAGAACAGTTCCCGGACGATGGTGAGTGCACACTCTGTGCTGAGGCCCTGTGGTGTTAATCCTGCAGCTTCAGCCGTACGATTTCCTTGGTTCCTTCGCGACTTCGTCGCGAAGGAACTCGTAAAAAAAACCGCCAAGTCCACGATCCCAACCGTAAAATAGGTGGACCGTAAAAATGTTCCAAGTTCCGGAAAAATCCCATTTGTTCCATCTTTTTTACGGTCCACCTATAGTACGGTTCACCTTTATTACGGTCCACAATATTTCCGTTTACGGTATTTTACTTGCATGCAAGTATTTTACTTGTCATGCAAGTATTTTACATGTATAATACTTGCATGACAAGTATTATACATGTAAAATACATGTAAATGCCTGAAATATACATGTAAAATACATGTATATCAAGTAAAAATACAAGTATAATAGTTGACATGCAAGTATTATACTTGTATTTTTACTTGATATACATGTATTTTACATGTATATTTCAGGCATATACATGTATTATACATGTATAATAGTTGACATGCAAGTATTATACATGTATAATACATGTATATACTTGTAGTTATACATGTAAAATTTACAAGATCCCACCGTGCGACCCCCCAGAAAATTACCCCAGCCCCTGCCCCCCCCCCCCCCTGTGGTTGGTCCCCCTCCGCAAATTTCTTTAGCATTGCGGGGGAGGCAGACAGGGAGCGGGGAGAAAGATACAGAAGAAACAGGGGTGTCGAAGTGAGCTGTCTGTGGCTGACTCCCCAACCCCGCAGGTTGGGGCGCTGTGTTTTGTCGGCAAGCAGGAGGTGCGAAGGCCGACCAGTAAACAGCCGCGCTTCGACCTGTGCGCCGTGTGTTGTGGAAAACAATTGGCACATAACACAGGTTTGTTTCACAACGCCTCGTTATTGCGTCAGACAGAGGAGAGTGTGTGAGATACCTGATCAGTACAGCTCCTCTCAGTATCGGGAGTCCACCGACCGCGCGTGCGCGTAGTTAAGTAAGTGTAGCCTCCAGTGGTGTGAATACCCCGTTCACGGGGTTGATCACGCTGTGAGTGTATGAGAGGAGAGAGAGAAAATACACAAGGTTTTGTTTGTACGCCAAATCGGGGGCAAACCAAAAGCAACTCCGTAGCCCGATGAGGGGGTGCTTGTCTTTGTTGCCCAACAGCGCTGCCCTGCTGTCTTTTTTTTGGCACTGGCAGGAAGTAAATAGGGCGTTTGTTTTGTGCGCCAAAAACACAAAAAGAAGAAGAATGAAAAAAAAAGAAGGCGGTGTCAAATCTGCTGTAACTGAAGCGGTGACTCTCAGGCAGATTTTGAAACTCACCCGCCTCTCAGCTAACGAAGAAAAATACGTTGCAAAAATCGGCGTTGTGGAAGGAGGGTATGTGTGTATCAAAGGGTAAAGATAGTTCGGGCACACCCTGCACGACGCAGCGAATGTGGCGCACATGGAAAGAAGCTTCGCCGCAAAGCACTACGCGCATTGCAGCCAAGACATAGCGGGATTAAGATTGTAATCATCACCTCAACGATATCACCCACCACCTGGGCCCCCTGCCGGTGTCGCGCCGCACTTTGAGTCATCTGGCTGTCCAGTAGCACAATGCATGCTGACAAAGCTAGGTGAAGCCCTTTGGGCGTGTCCTACATGCGCTCAGGGTCGTTGTTTGATTGAACCAAACACCTGCCGTGCGAAGACGGTGCCAAACAAATGGCTCTTTCGCTGCGTATCTTTTCGCTGCAACAATTTGACAACAAAAGTCATGCCAGAACGAGTGCAACTTTCCCTCCCTTTTCCTCATCACTGCCAGATACCCTCTCCCCACCCCCTCCACCCCCGACAGAACAGCCCAAACCGTACTCATTTCGCTTCATGGTAGGAACACCTGTTCAGGAACTGTTTAACCAGCCCCGGACTCCTTTTTCATTGAGTGCACACTTCATGTCTCAAGGCTGTGTCGAGCCCTGTGAAGTGCTCATCCTAAAAGCTTCAAATCGTACGATTTGTCGTTCCTTCGCGACTTCGCTCCGGCGTTGTCGCTCTTCACGAATATGCGGCCAGCGCTGCGATGAAACACGTGACACAGCAAGCCCAAATCTCCACACGGTAACGTTTACCCCAATCGGTTGGGGGTGGGGTGGGGTGGGGTGGGGTGGGATAATGGCGATGGGTATTTTTTTTCTTCTTTTCGTGCTGTGTAACTCAAGGGGCACTCTTTCCGGATTCAGTTCTCGATTCGGCCCTCCACCCTCCCCCCCCCCATCCCCTAGCTCCCTCCCCCACCCCCGCCCACGCGCACGCCGAGCGGGCTTCTGGCAATACAAAGCGAAGGCCCGGAACCCATACTGAAAGCAAGACAGACAGATGCCTTCCCTGCGGCTCTGAACACCAACTGACGATAGGGTCTTCACTTTGTGCCAGACCGTGCCTTGTGCGACACCTCTTTTGTGAGGGCGTCACACTTCTGCACTTTGGAAGGGCTATCACGCACATACATACGCGTGACTTTTTGTTTGCCGTGGTGGAGGGAAACGGAGGGGAGGTAGAAGGGGGGGGGAAAAAACAACAAAAACCGCCCATCGGCATCGGTTCCTTTCTTCTCGATGCCGGGCCACCTCATAGCCTGCCACCACACTGGCACACACACCCCCAAACAACTGCGCTTGCGTTGCTGCCGACCACCGTTCTATTCCACACGTTCCTCTCGATACCTTTTTCGCACGCACTGCAGCGCAAATGTCAATGGCAATGGATGCCAGGCTCATCAACCAACCAAGGCAGCAGCACATACACCCGGACATCCCGAGTTTTTTTTGTGCCGCATGCACATCGGAGGCCAGCCCGCATGCACACATCGCAATCTCACCACAAGCCGGAGCAAGCCCCGAGTGTCCCAAACCGACACGCTCTTAACGCTGCATATTTCTTCCACGATCAGGCAGAATCACTCTGTTGAGCAACGATAAAGATCATCGAAAATCACATCCCCAACCTCCCCCCTGCTGCATTGCGAGGTGACAGCAAACCAAATCACTGCCACGTTGCAATACATCCCAATTGTATCCCCAACCCCACTCCATTACCTCGCGACCCCCCCCCCCCTCCACCGCCGTTTCCCTCCAACCGCAGGAAAAAAGATATCAGAATTCAAAAAAAAATCGCCTTCAGCACACCACCACCCCCCGCCCCCGTTTTTTTTTGGCTGACCCAGTTTCGTTGTGAGCAACCATATTTGGACAAAAAGAAAGAAGCATCACCTGACGCGATTCATCCCCCCCTACAAACCCCTCAGCACTCTCCGCTCCCTCCATCGTCTCAACTCGACACGCTAGGCCCGCCTGCTCTTCAGTCGAACTGGGTTTCTCGCCGCCACTGTTTGACCTGCTCCAAGTCGGGTGCGAAGGGCGGTAGTTGGTCTCTTTGTTTGAGGGAATCCCAGTCGATCGGGCCGAAGAAGGGGTGGTTTTTAATCTCCTCTGAAGAAGGCCGCTTCGAAACATCCCTCTGGAGTAAGGATTGTATCAGCTCCTGGGCGTCAATGGGCACGCTGGAGGGGGGGAACTCGAGGTTGCACTTCATGATCTCCTGGCACACGTTGTCCCCGTCGAAGGGGCGGTTGCCGTACAGCATCTCATACAGAATCACCCCGAGCGCCCAGTGATCCACTGAATGTGTATACCCGTGATTCAGCATGATCTCCGGCGCAAGATATTCAGCTGTCCCACAGAAGGTGTGTGCACGGCTTGCCTGGTTCAGACTCCTTGCACACCCCATGTCGGTCAGAACAACATGCCCATCTGCGTCAAGCACAGCATTCTCCGGCTTCAGGTCTCTGTGGATAATGTTCCGCGCATGCAGGTAGTCCAACCCGACAAGAATCTCCGCCGCGTAAAACCTGGCACGGGACGGATCGAACTCCATCGAGACGTCGAGGTGGAGCCCCAGGTCTCCCCCGTGGAGGAGGGGCATCACGATATACGTCTGGTCGTTGTGTGTAAAGTATGCCTCCGCGCGGAGCACGAAGGGGCTGTCCATCTCCATCAGCAGCTGCAGCTCCTGGTGGTTCAGCATCCCGTCGTTCAGCTTCTTCAAGGCGACGTCCTTCCCGGTTGACACCTCGGTTGCCTTCAGCACCTCACCACCGCTCCCCTTTCCGATGAGGTCAACATCGGCGAAGTCGGACATGCTGAATTGGCGCATCGAGGGGGGTGCGCTTGCAGGGGGGCGGGCCGCGCTGCCGGACTGCCTGCTGTCATTGCGTGTCGCGTGGCGCAGTGCTCTGTACCAGGTGACCTCCCCGGAGCCGGTGGTTGCGCTGCTGGTGAACAGCGTCAGCTCGCCCCCCTTCTCTGTGGAGACGAGGATGTCCCCTGTCGGGAACTCCGTGACAGAGGCCCCGACAAGGAAGAGCATCTCCTCTTGATAGGCGCCTTCCGGGGTGAAGATGAGGTAGGGGCCACGCACCTCGGCGCGTGCCTGGAACTTCTTCCCGCCCTGCCCGATGGGGAGGGAGCCGCTGATGGTGACATCGTGTGCGAGGTCGGGGCGGTTGACAACCGCCGATTCCGTCGGTTCCTTGTCGAAGGAGAGAGAGTTGCGCCGGTCTGCCTCAAGTACCTCGGCAATCTGCTTGTCCTGCGCTTCCTGGCGTATTTTTCGTATCCCACTCAGATCGAGCTTCCCCGACATTGTTGTGCTCGTTCTGCTGCCGTGTTGTGTGCGGTGTGTTTGTGGTGAGCCGTGCTTCATATTTTGAACATGCCATGGTGTTGTTGGTTGTCAACACTGCGGTGCCTATCCACAACACAGTCACATGGAAAGACAGCACCGCCACACGATCAGAGCATTGAAAGGCATCTTCGCTGGCCACGTCACCTGAAAGGCAACGGGCTCTCAGATAACGAGTCTGATAATGCTTTGAAATCATCATATTACACTGCACAGCGGTGCACACACCTGCCCTGCGCCTCCACCCCCACTGTGTGAGACAGCAAGACAGCACACCGCCACACGATCAGAGCATTGAAAGGCATCTCCATTGGCCGCATCACCGGAAAGGCAACGGGCTCTCAGATCATGGTTTGACAGAATTCTTTAAGAATTCGTAAGAATTCTTAAGAATTCTTAAGAATTCTTAAGAATTCTTACTTTTTCAATTCTTAGGAATTCTTAAATTCTTGAAAATTCTTAAAAAGAATTCTTAAGAATTCTTAAGAATTTTCAAGAATTCTTAAGAATTCTTAAGAATTCTTGGAAACTCTTGAGAAATCTTGAAACTTGGAATACATCAGGCACACGTACGTTGTTCCCAACCCCCCCCCCCCCACTCCTCACCCGAATCCCCCACGAGCTCGAAACATTCTCCACCACACTTCCATCATCAGGACTATACATATCCAACATGCCTCGCAGTGCCTCGGAATCCGAAGAACGCACGACCAGCAGCACCTCAGAGGAAGATAATCAGCTCGACGAGAGTACCCCTGCCTTCATTTCACGCCAAAGGGCCTTCAAAAAAGAGTTCCGCCGCCGCTTCAAGTACAAGTACGAGGCTGTCGCATATGGCGAAGAGAACGGTCTGCTACCGAAAGACTTCTCGGGGACACGGCCGAAGGTCGAGGAAGAGATGGCCAGGGCTGCTGTGCGGAAGCGGCTGCGGGAGATCGAGAACACCCCTGCGGAGAACACCCCTGCGGAGAGCACTCCTGCGGAGAACGCCCCTGAGGCATCACCGACGGACAAGTCGCCCCCGAAGAAGAGGGGCCGCACGAAGGGAGCCGAGCGGGTGGAGCAGGACGAGCTGGCATCAGCGCTCCCGGGGGCAGGTGTCACCCCAAACGCCAAGGCCGAGGAGAACGCCGACGACGAGGTTGATGCGACGAAGATGGCGTACCTCAAGGATTTCCCCGACCTGGTGCTGACCACGTTCGGGAAGTGCACGGGGTACAAGGGTGCGAGCGACCTCAAGCAGAAAAACACCCCAGATGAGAAGAGCGTTTTCGCCTGCCCGATCTGTGAGAAGGTGTGGCCGGTGGCAACGCAGCGAGGGGACCTCAGAAAGCACTTCACCGATACCAAATCGCACGAGCGGAAGAAGAAGGACAAGAATCGTAGCGAGGCAACGAAGACTGCGATTGTCGAGAACCTCGGTGCAGAATCCACGCAGGCGATTGGGCTTGCCATGTGCTACGCAGGAATCGCGCCGCATCAAATGCAGGTCGCCCTCGAGTGCATCAGTGGCACCAAGATCCCAGACACCCCCCCGAACTGCCAACGCCTCTTCCGATCGACCCTCGACAACATCATGGAGATCGGGAGCAAGTTCATCACTGAAAAGTTCGGTGATAAACCGTACTGGATGATGCATGACTGCGGGACGATTCAGAACCACGCAGCATGCATTCTGGTGATCCAGAACGCAGAGGCCAGCGTGGCCCTCCCACCGGTGTTCTTTGGTTCGGGGACCACCACAGCCGACATGATCTGTGATGCCGTTGACGCCGCGATTGCGACGTACGGGTTGCGCGACCCCATCTGTGTGCGGTCAGACCGGGGGGGGTCGGATGGGCCCGCTGCAACGCTGACGTCGGAGAGGCGGAAGATCCACTTTCTCCCCTGCGCCGCTCACATCTGCATGAACGCAGGAAGTGAGTGGGAGGCAGCCCTCAAGGATGCGGAGTGGGGGCCCTACCTCGTGCCGAAGCTCGTCGACAACCTCCTGAAGGGTCCAATGAACAGCAAGAGGCACACACGGTGGCTGAAGGCGCAGACTGACGTGGTGGACTTCAACGCAATCGGTATCCAGGAGCTGGAGGCTGAGGTGCGTTCAGCTGCAGATGAGTGCATCGACGAGGGTGAAGCGGAGTTCTACCTCATCGACCTGCGCCCCAAGTTCATCGCAGCGTTTCCCTCGTACAGAACCTGTATCAACATGGCACGAACCCTCGAAAAGCTGCTCAGTATCTCAGCCACGGCGAGGGCGCGGGTGTCAGACCTCCCACCTGTCACACCACCAGTCAAGCGGTGCCCCCTCCCCTCGCAGACGCGCTTTGCTGCAAGGCTCGACATCTACGAGCACCTGTCTGAGCGCCTCGACATCCTCTACATCTGGGTTGGGCGAGAACTCCAGCGCGGAGACGCACCGGCGTCGTTGCGGAACCTGGGGCGCTTGCTGCTGGACAAGTCGGCGACTATCAAGGCCGACTTCAAGAATACCGTGGAGGTTGTGCGGGCGTACAGGCGCCTCATCAACACCATCATCAACACGCAACACGGCGGAGGGCACCGTGTGTACCAGCAGATCATGAAGTGCAGGGCGGAACTCAGCGAGATGGTGTACATTCGGGACATACACAGCATTGTGAGCCCCCTCGCAGATGCCATGCGTAAGCGGTATGTTGTTGATAGAGTGTAACACTGACACAAACTCACACTCACACAGATGGGACGCGCACGACAGTGGCCTCGTGACCTGGCAGGCACTGAGACACCTCGCTCCTGGAAGTTTCACAATGATGCATGGCATGGGCAGAACCATGTCCGTCGAAGAACTGCAGATCTCCTTGCCGTTTCGCATGACAACCACAGAATGGAATGCCTACGTCAAAATCATGACCACCTCCCCGAAGGGCGCGACAGCGGATCCCCACGAGTTCTGGAAAGGGCATCTTCCGGACGCCACCGATCCGACAGCCGCAACAACGCCGCTGAACTCGCTGGCTGAGAAGGCCCTGGCGGCGCTGTTCCTTCCGCCAGCCACAACGGCACCAGACTCCGTTCTGAGTCTGGCGAAGCACGTCCTCCATGGGCGGGAGGCTACGGACAACGCGACGAAGGCGAAAATCATTTTCGCTGCAGCGAACCAGGATCTGGGAAACCTGGTGGTGACGAAGAGGAGGCCTCTCCGAAAGGGGTTTCCTGGTGTGTCCCAGGATAGCGACAGCGACGACGAACCGGTTGCCCCTGATCAGGAGGATCAGACAGTGCAGACGATGGATGCAGCGCTGGAGGCGATGAACAAATTCTTTACGCCAGCATGAGGCCTGCCCCTCCCGTTCCCTCCCGTTCCCTCCTCTAGATCTGTGTGCAGTAGATATCTTTTGAGTCGGCTCTTCCTGGAAGACATGTCGGGGACTTCTCTCTGTGTCACTGTGTGTCATCAAGCTGTGTCGCTTTGAAGCCAGTGTTTGTGAGACGGCTCATTTGTTCTCACTTTTCTGCACTTCTGAGTGAAGGCCCCGTCGATTTTTTTTGCCAGGTGCGAAGGACACCGTACGACTGAAGCTATATATGGATCGCACCTTCATACCACTTGACAGGGGCTTCCACCAGCCTTTGCCACAGGAGTGTGCGCTCAATGAAAAATAGCCCGGATCTGCCTTTTTGCAGTTGCTGGGCAAGGTACGATTTCCTTGGTTTCTTTTTTTGCTGTTTTTGTTTTGTTCCCGTCAAATTGTGTATCGCATGCAGGCTAGGCTGCTTGTTTGTCCTTGCACAACATCGTGTGCGCAGTAACAACTGTCACACACCTTCCCTTTTGTCCCTCTTCCCTCGTCCGCGGGCTGCCCCCTGTGAATGATAGACCTTCCTGCAGCCCCTTGTTTGCCGCCAGCACGGAGCCCAAGCAGCTCGACCCCGGCTAGTGCGCGGTTTGTTTGCCCTAGACCATTGGTGTTCATGTAGTACTGTCTTGTGATATGTGCTCAAAACCTGTTGCACCACCAAGCAGTCACAGTACGACAGGATGCACGCAGGCACCAGACCCTAAAAGGAAAAAGGGAAAAAGAAAAGGCGCACCTCCTGAAGCGGGTGAGAGGCCTTCTGACACTTCTTGCCCAAGGGACACTGTTGTCCCTCCTTCAAGTGTGACTGACATACTGCTGCGTTCACCCGAGGAAATGAGTAGGCCGACCCCACCGCCCCAACACACCCCCTTCCCCTAGCTGCCCCTTGCCACATGATCTGCCATCAGGAACGTCCCAAAGGGACTGTCAGGAATTCTTAAGAATTCTTAAGAATTATTAAGAATTCTTACAGGGGGGGGTCAAATAAACGTACTTAGTTGAATAGTAGTACTTAGCCGAATAGTAGTACTTATTTTTTTGGGGCTCTGGGGCACGTTGGGCCGTTGAATAGTAGTACTTACTTTTCACCCTTTTTTTTGGGAAAATTTTCCGTTTTTTTTGAGATTTTCTTTTTGGAGACACACAAATCTGCAAACTTTGGGGCAAGGAATGGGGACAACGGGGTCTATTGGTGCCACTTAGGGGAACCAGGGTGCACGGGGTCCGTAGAGGGGGGAAGTGACCTACGCTCAAAGATATGTCGTGACGAAGGGAATCGGGGCATCCCCCCTCAGACACATACGGACGGGAAACCAGCGAACCCGCAAACTCCTGCGGTCCAGAGGCATCAGAACCACTGCTGAAGACCGCAAACCCGGAAACCCGCAAACTCCTGGGGTCCAGAGGCGTCAAAATCACTGCTGAAGAGCGGCGCGCATTAAACGACTCCTCATCTACGGCGTCCGCAGTCCCTACCACCAACGAGAAGATGTGGACGGATGGCCCCAGACACACCTCACCATAGATGTAGCCTTCGAGGACCAGCTGAGCCCACCCCCCACCCCCCGCAGCCCCCTTCCCTGACGTTGTTTGACATTCTCTCCTGTTGTGCAGCACTGATCAACACACGCCCGCAAACCCGCAATCCAACTGCCCAGATTTCACCATCCACCAACAGAGCCAATAGCTTCGGCTGGTGTCCGACATAATGATGACGTCCGATGCTTTCATGTGCCTCCTGCTGATGGAATGCCTCCTGTTCAAGATATTCGAGGATGGGCCACCGCCATGCGCTCCCCGGCCTTCCTTCAACCAACTGGCCCGGGCCAGGGCACGCTGGTAGCCGAGCGCTTGCGGGATATGGGGTACGTGCTGAAGGTGTCGGGTGAGGAGGACGGGTTCGTGAAGAGCTCCCTTTGTCCGGACCTCACCTTCGCACCAAGCACAGAAACATCCCCTGAGGCTGGTGGTGCGGACCTTGAACCTGGGTTGGACGGGAAGGCAAAAGAGAGCACAGAGAAGCAGTCCACCCAAAAGAAAGTTGTGTCTCAGCCAACCCAACAGTCAAGCATCTTGGCATGGGCGAAGCCGGTTCGTGTGAACTCTCTCACACAGACACAGCCTTCCCAGTCCTCCCAGTCCTCCGAAAAGAAGCGCGCAGCGTCCCCGACCACCCAGACTCCCAACAAACACCGCAGGCTCTGCAAAGGGTGTAGGAAGCCTGGGCACAACATGCAGACTTGCCCCAGCAAGCCCAAGAACTTGAAGAAGAAGTAAGTTGGGGCGTGCTGGTTGTGGCTTGTCTTTTTCACATCTTTTTTTTAAGCATCAACGCACCAACCAACCACCGACAGTGAAGCTGACAGCTCTGATGAACTGTGTATGCTTTCACTAACTCAACAAGAATGTCAACCAGGGGGGGGGGGGGCAATACAAATCAAAACGGTACGAAACCAAATGAGGGGCGAGTGGTAGGACGAGAACAGAGCGGATACTCGACCGGAAGGCAGAAGAAGTGAGAGACGGACGACAGCAGTGACCAGCGCGCCCCTGGTGGACCAAACAGCCCCGCAGAGCCCCTGCAAACAGCGTTTTTAGGAAAAGTTGAATAGACGTACTTAGTACGTCTATTCGCTCGCAAACTATTTATTAATTTTCTGGCGAGGTCGATTTAGGCCCGCGCGTTCGCCGAATAGTAGTACTAAGTACGTTTATTTGACCCCCCCCTGTAAGAATTTTCAAGAATTCTTAAAAATTCTTAAGAATTCTCAAGAATTTTAAGAATTCTTAAGAATTCTTGAAAATTCTTAAGAATTCCCAAATTCTTACGAAAAAAGAGTAATTTTTCTTAAGAAATCTGTCAAACCATGTCAGATAACGAGTCTGATAATGCTTTGAAATCATCATATCACGCTGTACTTGCGAAGCCCTTCTCTCTCTCACTCTCTATGAGACTCGGGACCCACCGCGCCTAGCTGCACATCTATCTCAACACCTCTCATCCTCCTGTTTACACTGCCACTTCAAAGCAGGGGTCGAGTCAGGGCGGTCGGGGTGTAGGGGCTACTGCGGGGTTCTCTCCACCGTCCCCTCACACCTACAAGGCAGTCTACTCCACAAAACCATCCTTTCCCAATTCTTCCACGCTTGCAGGCGCGGCACACTCGCCGATACGTCCTCCCCTCATGCCACGAGGCTAGCGGAGGCTGGGGAGAGGTTAGAATATCACGCTGCGTGGTATGCCGTGTGGATTCACACACTAACAGCATCGCACAGCATTGAAAGGGGGCGGGAGGGGGGGGGGGGGGATTGACGACATAGAAGTAGAAGGAAGCCACAAGGATGATCTCCCTTCACTCGTTCTGCAGGGGGTGGGGGGGGGGGGGTGTGTGGAGCGGAGACCCAATCTCCTGTGCAAGCTGCGGCTTTCTCTGCGATCCCCCCCCCCTCACACCCTGCCCAAAAGGAACATGCCAAGGATCGGGTTTTCAATCAATACGACATCACACACCCACCCACTTCGCCCCACCCCCACCCCCCCCCCCCCCCGCCCTCCACCACCTCACTGCGCGGCAAGGAGGTCGTTGTAGTACCCAGCTCTCAAGGGGTCGCTTTCGACCAGCCTCTTCACGGATTCGGCACCACCGTCCTCCTCCAAAGCACCGCCGAGCGAGAGGAGGGACAAGCGGGGCCATTTCAGGGAGGGGTCATCTTGCAGAAGCTCTGTAGCTGCGGATGTGACGGACTCAGCCCCTTCTGGGGAAGATGCGCTGTCGAGAAGCCAGTGGGCGTAGATCCAGCCGGATTGGTCATTCGGCTCGGTGTAGAAGGCGTTCTGAACCATCTCAATCTCGGAGGAGACGCGCGCGGAACGGGCCACCGCATCTGTCTCACCCAAGAGAAGCTTGCTCCGCCTGTGGTAGGCAGAGTAGTTCGAGAAGTTCGACTCCACCCTCTGCTTCGTGAAGGACAGCTCCTCCTTCGCCTCGAACAGCCCCAGGGACCCAAGCCTCTCCGCTGCGAACTGGCGGTGCCCCCAGCAGTGGAAGTTCCGGTCATCCACCTTGAGGAGCTTCCCGCAGAGCCCCAGCTCCACCCGCAGCTGCTTCGCACGCTCCTGCGAGTCGGTGATGGCGTTGATAAGCCACCTCCGGTGGTGCCACACGCAATAGCTTTTGTGGTCTCGCTTCTCGATAATTGTGGCGTTGAACTGCAGGTCGGCGCTGACGTGCCTCCAGCTGATGGCGTCTTGGGTGTGTGCGACGCCCTCGCAAGCGCCGCCAGAGCCCCAGAGCATGACGCCCGCCTCCTCCCCCATCAGGTGTTGCAGTATCTCGCGCCTGTAGTTCCACATGGTGTAGAACTCCGGGTTGACCATAAGGATCTTATCGAGGATCTTCAGCGCGTCGCGCGTGTACTCCTTCTTCTTCCTCAGGGCGAGGCAGGTCGAGCAGAGCTCTTTGTACGCAGCGATTTTTGCGCCGATTTTCGCACGCGCTGCATCGTTCAGCTCCTCCCTCTTCCGGTCGTGCATTGTGTCCTCCCTCCTGGAACTGTGCAGCGCCGTGCAACGCCTGCTGGGAGAGGTGGAGGGATGGGGGGTGATAGGAGGGTGGAGGGGTGGGGGGGAGGGGATGGAAAATTCATACAGCACTCAAAGGGGGGGTGAGGTGGCGATTTTGCTCGTTTGCGGAGGGTGGGGTGTGGGGTGTGGGGGGGGGGGGGGGGTGAGACGGACCATCATATTTTTTTGAAGCAATAAGGTAATAAGTCTAGCGAAGGAAGTCAAGAAATCGCGCCTCCCCCCCTCCCCTCCCACACACCCATCCGACAGTACGGAGAGTCAATCCACTCATCCCGCGGCTCCTCTCCCGCCCACCCAGTGGATGCACACCCTTCCTGATAGATAGCAGCACTGGCCTCGTCACGCACATCGATCTACGAACATCTGGATAGAAAGAAAACAACCACTCTTTGCCCCCTCCTCTGGGGTGGCGTCGTGACAGCAACCCCATAGAAGCATCATAACCAAAAAGATAAGGTTTGTGCGCCAAATCCGGGCAAAACAAAAGCAACTCCGCAGCCTGATGAGGAGGTTGAATTTGTTGCCCAAGCGCTGCCTACTATCTTTTTGACACTGACAGGTTCCCCTGTTGTGGTAAAAAGAGTGGGGGGGGGGTCTCGCTACCAGTCACACGCTCGTCACAGCTCGTCAGCCAGTGAGGGGAAGTGGGCTGCTGCTCACCTTTTCCTCTCAGCCACATCTGGTAGCGAGGGCCCCCCCCCACCGTTTGAAGTTTGCTTTGAGAGTTGCGCCCACACCGCAGGGAAAACGCAAAGACGCTCCCCACTCTTTGTGCCCACCACACCCAAGGTCTGGCGGAGCAGTGCGAGTGGGATGGGGGTGGGGGGGGGGGGGGCATGGTGTGAAATAAGGGCTAACCCCAAACCCCACCCCCCCGGACCCCAAACACCAAGCGCCCTTACTGTTACCAGTCGCACACGCACACAGACCGGAGGCCGAACGCACCCGAGTGCAGGAAAAAAATGTCCTCGGGCCAGAGGCCCGAGGCCTTTTTTTCCTGCTCGAGTGCAGTTGAGGCCGACTCGGGGTGCAGGTGATGGTGTCTTGCCATCACCCGGCACTTTCGGCACATCTAGGTGCGTGCGGGCTGAGACGGCAGCTGTGGCTGTGTGTGGGTGCTGAACCTGCAGATGGACCGAATCCACCCAGACAGGGCACTGGGCAGGACCTGGGTGTGGTGGGCTGAGCCTGAGTCTGGCTGGATGTGTCACATTGTGTGGGGTGGTCGGGTGTGGGTGCCTGGATCCAGTCACTGGTGTGACTGTGAAGACTGTGAGAAGGGACGTGGAACAGCCCACAGCCAGATCCAGGCTGTTTCTGTGGCTGACAGTGTACTAGGCACACTGCACCCCAACCTTGAAGGGCACATTATTGCACTGCATGGATCCCATACTTGCACCGCAGTGCAAGCATGAGACCTGGAGTGCATATTGTGCGACTGCGGGTGCGAAACTGCACTGGATGTCCTGGCAAGTCAGAGACCACACCCACATCCTTGTCCCAGCCCCTTTTGGGTTGACCTGGTCAACCCCACCCACCCGCCTGAGAAATAAGGCTAACCCCAACCCCAAACCCCGCGGCCCTATTCTTATTTCACACCATGGGGGGGGGGGGTGTCGTAAGAGGGCAAACAAAGTGAGCACAGTCGGGGACGATACGCCGAAAGTGCCAGCAAAGAAAATGCAAGGCTGGGTGGCGGCACCAGCCGCGATCGGTTCTTGCTATCGTGTGGTGTGGGGAAATAAGGCACACGCAACAACAGCAATTCCAAACACGCTGCCCTGACGGGGGGATGAGAGAGGTGTGGGAGACAGACGCATCTCACACATAAATAGAATCTAGAAACCCCACCCACACCCCCTCCTCCCTGCCTCCCCACACAGTGAGAAGAAGAAATTCACCAAAAGAACCACACCCCACACCCCACCCCCCACCCCCCCGCACTCTCCGTCTCTCTTCCCCCCCACCCACCCACCCCGCAAACCCACAAATCGACATCCACCCACCGATGATGATCAACCTCGGATGTCCGCAGCTATCTCCTGAACGGTCCTCGCCAGCCAGTCGAAATCATGGTCGTAGAATGCCTTCCACAGCTTATGATCCGGAACGGCTGACAGATAGCTGAGGGTCCCGTGGCACAGCCGCGCTGTATAGAGCGGGTCAGACCCAAGGGCGACGGGGTCCTCTGCAATAGCCTCTGTCAGAGCAACGAGGGGCACGGCACGCAGGGTGGAGGAGGCGGGGCGGGGCTTGCGGAGGAGCTCTTGGAAGGCGCTGTTGGGGCATCCCGAATCCTCCGTTAGGTACCGCGCGATGTAGGTGTGTGGGTCGAAGGCGGTGGTGGCGGTGGCGGCGTTGGCGTTGGCGTTGGCGCTGCCGTCAGCACTGGCCCCACCCCCCGTCTTCGACATCTCCTTCAGAAAGGCGTAGCAAACGTTGATCTTCTGCAGCTCTGCGGCCCGCATCCCCTGCATCCTTTTGTGCAGCTCAGCCGACGCGGCGGGCACCGCAGGCGCCCGGGTTCCCGGCGGAGGCGGCTTGAGGCAAAACCCCACACCATTGTCGCGGAAGGACACCCTCCATCCCTTCTCCTTCTTCAGCGCCTCGATCCTGTCGGAGCAGACACGCGGGTCGACTCCGATATGTCTGGACAGCTCGAACAAATCCAACACCACTGGGGAGGAGGGACCCCCCTTCCTGGTCGACACCCCAGGGATCTGCGCCCGCTTCTGATAGGCGATGGCGTTTCCGCTGGACAGCGCGGCGCGCTGCGCTGCGAACCTCAGCTCAACTTCCTGGGAAACAGGGTCGGATTCCACCCACGTGTCTCCCAGGAGGGTCAGGTCTGACTGGGCGACGTGCCCCTGGGTGCTGCGCTGCACCTTCCTCCCCGACCTGCCCGCCGCATCTGTGTTAGGGATGAACACCGACACGGTGCACATCAGCTTCCCTATAGGGCTGATCCTCAAGGGATAGTCGAGGAGGAGAAGGGTCACCACCGTCTCCACCACCTCCGGCTCGCACCCCAAAGCCTTCGCCATGGTGTCGACCCGGATGCAGTGGAAGGACCCGGGGTTCGAATCGTCATGGCAGGCGGGCTTTGCCTTTGGGGGAGGGAGTGGCAGTGCAGAGAGGGAGGCAGGGGCTGCAGCTGGGGCCCTCTGTGTGGCTGGCATAGCAGCAGCCTCCGCTGGGCGGAGTGGGGCGATGCCGGCGGAGGCGAAGACAGGCTGTGGGGCCGCCGGGGCAGGGGGGGGAACCGCACCACTGGCCTGGGCGGCAGGCGCGAAGAAAGGGTTGCCGCACAGCGATTTCACAGCCACCCTCGGGGCAGCGGCAGGCTGCACGGCGGCACCCGAAGGGGTGGCCTGCGCACCCTGCATCAACGCCTTCAGAACGCCCCCACTTCCCGATGGCGCTTCGGTGTTGGAGTCGCTCTCCTCGGGTGCGAGGTCCCCCTCATCTAGAACCCGGTTCCCCGGGGGTCGCTGGGCTGTCGTGGGGGCGGCATCCTTCGGATCGAGCACCGCCCGGACAATCTTCGTGAGGTCTGCAAGGGAGAGGCACGACTTGAAGGGCGTGTTGCGGGTGTGGAAGTAGTCATCGCCCTTGAGGATCGCCGTGCAGTGAGCGATGCCGCCGTCCCTTCCAGACCTTCCCACCTCTTGCACGTAGGACTCGATGGAGGGGGGGAGGCGGAGGTGAACAACCCCGCGGACATCAGCCTTGTTGACCCCCATCCCGAATGCGACCGTTGCAACCATGACCCGAACCTTCCCCTCGAGGAAGCGGTTCTGCCGTGAGATTCGCTCCGCAGACCCCGCGTGGTAGCTGATGGCATCCACGCCGCGCTGCTTCAGAAAATCCGACACAAGCTCCGCCTGGATCTGCGTGTTGACATACACGATCACACTCCCCTTATCGAAGGGCGGTGCCAGCAGAACATCGGACACCGCACTCAGCCACTGGTTGTCCCGGTCCCTCTCATCCGCGACGCCCTTCTGATCCAACACGATGGAGCTCAGCTGCAGGTTCCTCCGAGAGGAGTCGATTTTGACAACCGCGTCCCCCACATCGGACTCCGGGATGTTGAGGATCGACCTGAGGTATTCCGTAGTCTCCCTCGTCGAGGTGCCTGTCAAGCAGAGGATGTTGTCCAAGCGGAACCTGTCGAAGAAGGCTGCGCGGAGGCGGAGATACGATGGGCGGAAGTTGTGGCTCCACTCCGACATGCAGTGCGCCTCATCCACGCAGACAAACGCAACCTGCCCCTCCTCCGAGGCCGATGCCATGAAATCGTGGAATGGCTTTGAATCCGCAGCCCTCTCGGGGGAGATGAAGGCGAGATGCGTCTGCCCCGACCGGAGTTTTTCCATCGCCCTCGAGTGCTGCTCGTTTCCAGAGGTGCTGGAGATCTGCACGCCCGCCAAAACCTTCGGGAGGTTTTTAACCTGATCCGACATAAGACTCAACAGAGGCGATATCACAACGCCAAACTTCGGGTTCTTCGGATCCGCCAGCAGGAGTATAAACATCGCAAGCTGGTAGCACACCGACTTCCCCGCCCCGGTCGGCAGGATGCAAATCGCAGGCCTCCCCAGCACAGTCCTCTGCACGCTCTGCAGCTGGCCCGGGCGGAACTCCGGATAGCCCAGGCCGATGTGGAGCACCGCGAGGAAAACAGAATCACCTCCCTCCTCCTCTGTTGGAAGCCGGCGGAGGCACCGCATTGTCGGGTCATAAAGCGACTGCAGGAGGGCCGCCTCCCGCTTGAGCCCCATGGGGACGGGATAGCCCTCCTGAGCAGTGGAAGGAGCACCTTTCTTCGGCGCACGCTTGGCACGCTTTGAGGGGCGTGCGGTTGGGGCGCTCTCAGTTTCCTTCTCGGGGTCTGCGGGTGGGGTGGGTGCAGCGGGCGGTGTCGGTGCGGCGGCGGGGGCGGGAGGGCCCGGCGGCTCGTCGTCGCTGTCGGCAAAGAGGTCGTCCTCATCGGCACGGCGTGCCCGCTCCTCCTCCTCGAGCTTCCGCTTCCGGCTTGCGGCGTCGCGGGCGCTGGATTCATCCGCGATGTCCTTCAGACTCAGGGAGGGGGCCAGACCCGACCCGGCCCCCCGACGCACACAAGCCCCTCGAAGCATGCTGAGGAGGGGGGCCAGCGGTGGCACCTGAGGGGGGTGAGGTGGTGGGGGGTGAGTCTTGCTGCTAGGTGGCGGAAGGATCGCCGGCAGAACTATCTGGAACGTTTATTTCGCGCGAAACCCACCTCAAAAGTCACGCCCTGCACAGCGGAGAGCAGTGGCCGTGGGAGAGGGGGGGGGGGGGTGGGGGCAGGGGACATCGAGAGCTGACACCCACCTGTGTTCGCACCACTAGCCGTCACACCCTCAGCATGAGAGGGGGAGACTGCCAGAAGACCCCGACACAGCAAGGGGGGGGAAGGGGTGGGGGGGCACAGCCGCACGTGAATAGTTTTGCAGCAGTGCAGAGCGCCGCAACCGAGCACACCACACACAGCCCCCTATCAAGAGGCTGCTGGGGGTGTACCCTGCACTGCACAAAAGAGATCCATGAAGGAGGTGGCGAAGAGTGATTCGGCACGGAGTCACTGCCTCGCCCGCCACACACAGAGCACTGCAGGCTGCTTTCGCGCCCTGTGATGTGGAATGCGTCGCAGTCCAATAACCGAGTATGCGGCCCTTTGCAGTGTTGCGGTGTCCTAACTTGAGAGAAAACGAACCTCGATGTGAGGGGGCTAGGACAACATTGATGATCTGTTTTGTGTCGGAGGAGGGAAATGGGGGGGGGGAAAAGAGGGTCTCCAAGAAAGGCTGACATCCCAAAAAGAAGAAATTTACTTCTGGGACGGTTTTCAGCAAAAAAAAAAGAGAAAGTTTGGTGCCCCTGATTTACCCCTTTTTCACTACGCACAAACTACGCAATCTGGGGGGGGGGGTCTCGCTTTTTGGTCCCCCCCCAGTTTTTTTTGGTCCCCCTTTCTGTGTGGCTACTGAGACAGGACTGGAGGCACTGCGCTGACCGAGCAAAAAATTATTGCCAGAACTCACTATACACCGTACGAAAGAACGCACGACATGTGGGGCGGGACTCCAGAAACACCTGGGCAAGGTTGCCCCATGCCCAGAAACACCTGAGAAGGAAGTGAGTTCCAGGAGCCGCGTAGAACACCCTCGAGATTGTGAATGATGATACGATCACAGCCTTCAGGGCGCTGCGAGGTGCCACCCTGAAGGTGGCCCTTGACATCAAGGAGAGCGTCGGCCGAGGGGTCGACGAAAAGCTGAAGAAGGCGCTACTGGCACTGGATCCCGCGGGGTATACGGAGGTCACCGCCACACAGGCAACCTCCGCTGACAACGTCCAGGAGACGTTATCCGAGGGGATCACAACGGCACTAGAGATCTGTGTCACGGGATCCAGGCGCCCACTCTCCCTCGACGGTCTGGGGATTGTTGTTGGGTATGGTGTCGTTTCCTGCAGCTGCAAAAAAGCGTAGCAACTGTGCTTCCTTCTTCCTTAATGATGCGTTGACGCTTCCACCCGGAGGAGCTGAAGCAGGCACCGCTTAATGATGCGTTGATGCTTCCACCCGACGAGCTGAAGCAGGCACCGCGCCAAAGGGCACCCCCAAAGAGACCTGCAAAGACTGCGTCGAAACCCGCACCGAAGGCTGCCAGCGCTGCAGCACCTGAAGAACCTGCAGCACCTGCAGCACCTGAAGCGCCTGCACCCTCACTGACCCCGGAACAGCAAGAACTCCTTGAGTTTGGGGTCCCGGCATAGAGACAGAGAATGGCTGAGTAAATCAAAAAATGAGACCCCCCCCCCCCTTTTCACTACGCACAAACTACGCAATATGGGGTCGTCAGGGGCACCAGAAAGAAAGAAAAAACACTCACACAAACAAGAGGGAAAGAGGAAGAGGTGGCATTAGGCAATGCCACGGTGTGGACGGAAGAACCCGAGGCTGCGTCAATGCTTGCCCTCTTCTCATCTCGGATGCAAACGCACAGCTGGCTCCCGACAGAGCAGGGGTCAGGTGGTGCTGCGAGATGTGATGCGAGGCAAGAAAGGAAGCAGGCCCCAAAATATAGGAAAACGGATAAGGGGCTGTTGGTTGTGCGACAAATCCGGGCAAAACAAAAGCAACTCCCGCAGCCTGTTTAGAGGAGATTTGCCTTTGTTGCCCAAAAGCGCTGCCCGACTATCTTTCTGGCACTGGCAGTGGCAGGAGTCCTGTTGTGGTATAAATTGGGAAGCACGCACGGCAGGGGATACAAGGGTTCCGAGACACTGCACAGGGTGAAACGGAAGACACGGCACACAGAGAGAGAATTCTTGTGTTCGTTGTTGTGAAAACCCACCTCCCGCAGAGGCTGAGTGCAACACCGTCACTATGTGCGTCCACCATACACTCGCCTGTCCCAGGTGGTACAGCTGTCCAGTTGGTGGGCACAGTACGCAGGCAGCTGAGAGATCCAAGGGTGCTCAACCTGCAAGGGCACACGGGCTACACGGACGGGTGCCCAACCTGCGTCAGGTGTCACACCTGAGCAGGCTCGCCGTCGTGGCGTCGGGTGTACCGCATCTCCTGCTGCTCCTGCTGCGCCGTGCCTGGATCACGTCGCACGTAGCACGTCAGCACGGCGACCAGCACACCAACAGCAACGGCACAGCCCACCACGATGCCGACGATAACACCAGGACTCACGCCATCATCCCCTGCGTCCGGGACAGGCGTGCTGACAGCCTGCGGTGCCAGTGTGTCCGGGGCAGGTGTGTTGACGGCCTGCGGTGCCGGTGTGGCCGGGGCAGGTGTACTGACGGCCTGCGGTGCCTGTGTGTCCGGGGCAGGTGTGTCGACGGCCTGCGGCGCCGGTGTGTCCGGGGCAGGTGTGTGGACGGCCTGCGGTGCTTGTGTGGCCGGGGCAGGTGTGTTGACGGCCTGCGGTGCCTGTGTGTCCGGGGCAGGTGTGTCGACGGCCTGCGGTGCTTGTGTGGCCGGGGCAGGTGTGCTGACGGCCTGCGGTGCCTGTGTGTCTGGGGCAGGTGTGTCGACGGCCTGCGGTGCTTGTGTGGCCGGGGCAGGTGTGTTGACGGCCTGCGGTGCCTGTGTGTCCGGGGCAGGTGTGTCGACGGCCTGCGGTGCTTGTGTGGCCGGGGCAGGTGTGCTGACGGCCTGCGGTGCCTGTGTGTCTGGGGCAGGTGTGTCGACGGCCTGCGGTGCTTGTGTGGCCGGGGCAGGTGTGTTGACGGCCTGCGGTGCCAGTGTGTCCGGGGCAGGTGTGTCGACGGCCTGCGGCGCCGGTGTGTCCAAGGCAGGAGTACGTACGCATGTGTGGTAGTCCTTCCCATCGCGTGTGTCAACGCTGAGGACGAAGCCGTCGTTGCAGGTGAGGACCAGGCAGCGCCCGTCATCCAGATTCACTGTGGTGAGCGCATCCTGCGTGCACACTGCGGGGAGGTTGCCAGTCGTCTGTGCGGGTTGAACAAACGGGTCGAGACGCGAGGCATGGGCGATGTTTGTGAGGCCGGAGTGTGCCACAGCAGCGGCACCGAGAGCGTCGACGAGTGTATCAGCTGTGGTGGCGATCGTCGCCCCAGGCACCACCCCAGACACTGCGACGGACAGGGTGCCGCAGGAGGCACCGACAGACACATCCTGTGCGCCACGTGCAGTGGCCGCAGCACGCAGGGTGTCCAGCAGGGCCTGCGAGCCGGCACGATCACACGGCACTGACAGTGTGACGGCGACACTCACGTGCACGTCAACAGGTGCGGGGCCGGCAGCAGGGACCTCACAGAGGGCGCCTGAGTGGGTGCCACAGTCGCAGTGCTGAGAGGTGGTGCAGTTGGCAGCGGTATCACCGAACACACGGCAGGCGTCGTCGTCAGTGCAGACACGGGGAGCCACGTCGTCCCACAGGAGGATGCTGCCACTGCTGTTCCCCTCCCCCACGATGATGGTGTCGCTGATGTGGAAGTATGAACCTGCGCTTGCAACGGGGAACGGCATGGCGTGGGACTGCAGCAGGTTACCGGTCTCCACAGAGTACACCTCCATGACACTGTACGTCATCACCATCAGCTTGCTCCAGTCCTGAGAGAAGGACACCTCGACAGCGTACCGATCACTGACCACCACGTTGTTGATCTTCTTGTGGAGGGAGTAGTCGCTCAGTTTGTAGATGTCCACAGTGCCGTTTTGTGACACGGCAGCGAAGTACAGACCGTCCGGTGACACCTGGATGGTGTGCTTCACCCGAATGGGGTCTTCCAGAGTCTTGATAAGAGCGCCGGTCATTGCATCCCACACAACGAGCTTGTAGTCCCACGTCCCACTGATAATTCTTCCTCCGTCAAGGGTGTAAATCAAGCTGCGAACCCACCTGGCGTAATCCGCAGCGAAGGACACCACTACGTCGCCAGTCTCAGCATTCCAGATGGTGATGTTCGCGCTAGAGTTCCCAAACGGGGCGTGTCCAGAAGCAATACGTGTCCCGTCTGGCGAGAATACAACAGCCAGACAATAATGGCCGCGCGGGCTCCACCACAGCTCCGTCCCTTTGCTCAAGTCGACGACAGCAACACCACCGTCCCCGAGTGCCACCGCCACTTTGCTTGCATCAGGAGAGAACGCAACGGATTTCGGAGTATCCTTGACGTAGCTGGGCACTGTGAGGGCAGCACCTGTCGCCACGGTGTAGACGTGCAAACCATCATACGCTGCCACTGCAGCCAACGTGTCGTCGTGAGAAACTGCAATGGCCTGGGGGTACTCCGGTCCCTTTGCAAGCTCTGCGGTGCACTGCGGACCCGCAGCACTGGGGCATGCTGAGAGTGACGGGGCAGGCGTTGCAGGTGCAGGTGTCGGAGGAGGGGTTAGTGCCAGGTCGTCCCACAGGAAGATTGTGCCGTTGCCGTCGTGCCAATGCCCCTCACCCGTGATGATGGTGTCGCTGGTGTGGAAGTACGAAACTGCGTGTGTATCCCTGGAGAGCATGGTGTAGGCCTGCAGCAGGTTCCCGGTCTCCACGGAGTACACCTCCATGTCACCACTTCCCACCACCACCATCTTGCTCCAGTCCTGGGAGAAGGACAGGTCCAGGACGCGCGGAACCATCCCGTTCCGAAGGTTCCTGTGGAGGGAGTAGTCGCTCAGCTTGTAGATGTTCACCGCGTCATATGAATACTGACCCACACTCGCGAAGTACAGACCATCCGGTGACACCTTGATGGTGAAGGCTGAGCCCATGTGGTCTGTCAGCGTCTTGAGAACATCGCCAGTCGTTGCATTCCACACAACGACCTTGCCATCGCGGGACCCGCTGATAATCCTCTCCCCGTCAAGGGTGTACGCCAGGCCGTCGACCGAGTGGGTGTGACCCCCAGTGAGGGTCAACTCCAGGTCGCCGGTCTCGGCATTCCAGATCTGGAGTGCTGCGTTGTGCCCAGAAGCAATATGCTTCCCGTCTGGCGAGTACGCAACAGAAACGCAATCCTGTGATACGACCGACCACAGTTCCGTCTTGTCGCTCAAGCTAACGACAGTAATACCACCGTGCCACACTGCCACCACATTTCCCCCGTCAGGAGACAAGGCGAGTTGTTCGACAGTCGAGTTCGGCAACAGTGTGAAGGCAGCACCTGTCGTCACGGTGAACACCTGCAAACCGCTCGTCGTTGCCAGTGCAGCGAACGTGTCATCGCGCGACACTGCAACACGTGTGGGTGTAAACTGCCCTCTCGCAAGCTCTGCGGTGCACTGCGGACCCGCAGCACTGGGGCATGGCGTGAGCTGTGCCCCAAAGCACAGCGACAGGAGCGCCGCTGCGGCTGACATGGCTGCGGTGCGCACTGGTGTGTTGTGCTATCTGCCAGAAAAAAGAAGAGTGGTGTCAGGGCTGCACTGCAACATCTCAATTGTCAAAATGAAGGCCAAGGCAACCCTCCCAGCACCTCGCCGTGTTTGCGAGGGGGGATGAGGGGGGACAGCGACAGGGGCAGGGGCAGGGGGCAGTATCTGTGCAGCACTGCGACCCCCCCCCCCCTCTCTCCTTTTGTTTCCCTCCCATCATGCCGAGCAGCGAAGCGCATGGGTATATCCCACCCACCCCCTTCCCCCATCCCCTGAGACAGGCTGGCGAGAACGACCAGCAGTGACGCCATCCGCCCCCACCTCCCACACCCACATTCTCCACCCGCTCTATCGGGATGGGCTGGGCAGCACTCTGTTGAGCATCTGAAAGGCCAAGTCAACCAGGCATTCCATCCCGCTTGTCACACCCCCCTGTTCTTTTTTTTGGGCGGCGTGGAAACGGCGCGCAACATAAACAATGGAGAGAACCTTGGAGGCGGGAACGGCCGAGGAGGAGGAGGGACGAGGGGCAGGGCTGGAAAAGACAGAGTGAGGAATCAACTCTGATCTGGGCACGTTGGGGATCGGGCAAACGTGCGGCGTGTGAGCGCCGCACAGAAGCATCTGTTCTAAGTTGGCTGAGAGAGATGGGGCGCTCCTGGTATGGCTCCAAGGCTTTCCTGCTAGCCGTGTCAACGGCAGCAGGGAAGTGGAGGTCCAGGAGACACTGAGAGGCGCCGCCGGAAGCACACCGGAAGGCTGTTCATCCGGCGCAACGTCCCGCTGGCAAGCAAACGTGGGGGTGTGTGCAACGTGGGGGCGAATCGCATCGCCTTCTCAGTGGTTCGGAAGATTTTGGTCACCGTGTTCAGCTCAGGCAGTGGGCATGTGTGCCGTGTGATACCACACTTGTATGAACCACTGGCACCACACCTTTTTTTTGAAATGTGGACGTCAGGTGGAGGGAAGTAAAAATCCACACTGGAAAACCAAAATCGTAAATCCGACGCACACCACACGCGAGTAGTTTTGAAAGAGTGCGCAACTCCCGTTCTTGGTGTGGCCACTCACCCATCCACCCACACACACAGACACCCCCTGCAGAAAGACAATCATCAAAACAGTTCAAAGGTACAGAGAGTACACAGAACGTATTTTGTGCCAGTGGGATACCGGCGGAGAGTATGCGCCCAATACAAACCACCGCAAGACACACCACGCCGCTATTGGGCCAGGAGGCAGAGCAGAGGCGGGGTCATTTCTGAGGGAGTGTGTCTACTTCCCGGGCTTTGAGGAATGCCCGGAAAGCCTTGAGAAAACGGCGAACTACAGGCGTGGTGCTGTAAAACCCCGTTTTACCATGTGAGAGCGGGTGATCACAGAAGGGGTGGGGCTAGCGAGTGTCCTTTGGAGCCTTTCCAGGACAAGAGGGGGCGGTGTGCGCAGCGCAGCACAATAATCATATAGATTGGGGGGGGGGGGGCATTCGTATTTTCACAGAGCTTTTTCCGGAAATATTTCTTCTGCAGAAAGAAAAGGGTGGGGGTGCGGATCACACGGATGCAATCCATAATTTGTAGGGAAAGGTCGCGCTTTTTATTTGCTCGGAACACATTCAAGCGTGCTGGGAGGGAGAACAATCACCTCGCCTTCAGGCGAGGGGTGGGTAGCTTGTGTGTTTGGAAGGTGGCAACATATCAACCAAAGCCCAAGTGGGAGACTCGGAAGCAGCAAAGCCTTCAAGCGGCTGTTGCGCAAGGCCACTGCACTGAACACCTGACAGAAAACAGCTTTGGACTGAAGAGAGGGGACCAGTTTCTGAGCTGAGGAACAGCCCTACGCAACACAAAACGGCACACCCTGTTATGTGAGGGAAGAGAGGACCTTCTCAAGCCGAAGCTGGACAAGCATCTGGTACTTCTGGTATTTGTCGAGCATCGAGCGGTAGGATGCGTCAGAAGCCTCGAGCTTGTCAAACTGGTCACGCTGCTGGTCGAGCAGGGACGTCCAGTTCACCTTTGTGGTGAGCACCTGGAGGTTGTCAGGCATGGTCCCCGCCAGCGAGAGCATGGTGGGGTCATGCGGGAGGTGCCGCGAGTGCTTCTTCCATGCGGCCATCGCCGGCGTCACCCCGTCCCTCACCGCGAAGCGCCTGCTCTGGGTGTTGAAGTCGCGTGTCCCCACAGGGGCCGAGCAGGGCCGCTTCAAGCCCAAGGCTCCCTGGCGGCCGCTGCTGGACAGCGTGTCGTGTGCCTCGCCGAGCATCTCCTGCGCCTGCAGCGTGCTCTGCACCTTCGCTTCTTCCAGCCGCTGCGCCATGGGGCCGCAGTTCATCACACTCCTGTGGTCCATCGCCCGCCTGACGCGCCGCCCTTGATCCATGTCCGCCACAAGGGATCGTGACTGCAGAAGCAACGGGGGTGTGATATCACTGGCAGAGCCAGCACAACCAAAAAAGGACACCACAGCTGAATCACTTATTGTGCTTTGACAGGACAAACATCAGGCATACCCTCACGCCCTTCAGCATCAGATTCGCAGCCTTCCGCGTGGTCACCATTGTCTGCAGGCAGGCAGCCTTCCAGCCGCCGAGCCCCAGGCCCGCGTCGTTAGCCCACTCCTCATTCTCGACGAAGTTCTCGAGCTCCTCGCGTTGGTTCTCGAGCTCACGGAGGTTGAAACCCTGCCGGAGCATGTAGGCGTTGTTCCGCTTGTTCTGTGTGACTGCGAGGGTGGCAAGCGACATGTTGCGCCCCCGGAGGGAGGCAGCAGACCCACGGGACATCGACCGCTGCATGCCCTGGATGCTTGTGACGGAAGCCTTGCGGAAGGTGTTCCAGGCCTGATCATCCCCCTCCTCGCCGTGTTTGAAGGACACTCTCCGCAGCGACTGCATCCGCTTCTGGCTCCGGTTCTGCGCCACGCCATGCGGAGATTCCGGCCGGGACGGTGTCGGGGAGGTCACCTGCACAGCCTGCTCAGGCATAGTCTGCGCAAACTCCCCAAAGATGTCTTCAGAGCTCCCCTCGCTGCCAGGGTCGGATCCCGCTGGCGACTGCGGCTTCTCGTCATGATCAGACGCACTCTTCGCATCCTTCAGGTTCTGCTTGCTTCGGTAGGCCACGCTCAGCTGGTGCCTCCTTGGCGACTCCCCCCCCTGTGCCGGGTTGGTTTTGGTTGGCGGTTGTGCATGTGAGGATGGAGACGGGGGGGGGGGGGTGATATGTAAGAAAATCTGTTTGCTTTTTTGAAAAAAAGGGGGGGGGGGAGACGGGGGGGGGGGGGGTGTGATAGGTAAGTTCAAAGACGATGGGGAGGGTGGGTGTAAGGGGGGCGGGGTTTAACGATACACAAAGGGTATCCCTCGCCTGTGGCGTGGAGGCAGGAAGGGCGTGAGGCAGTGAGTAATCGCGATGAGATGCGGGGTGATGTCCCGCAGCGGCCTCGCCGTAGCACTGGCAGTGGAAAAATCTAAAGGAAGATAAGATAAGGCATACGTGCGAGAGCCCGGTCTCAGGGCAGAACTTCAGCCTGGACTTGGGGTTGCGGCAGTCGCTGCAGATGTTCTCGTCGGCTGTCATCCTTGCGGCAGCTTGCGGGATGTGACTCGGGAACCGCCAGGGGGTGTGTGTATGTGTGTCTGCAGATGGCTCGCCCACAGCCCTGCGGAAAAGAATACCCAAGCACCCCACCCCCCCCAGCACCTGTTGATGGGCGGCATGATCGCAGACGGAGTGCACAGCCTGCCTGAAAACAAGCGCGCCAAGGCTGGGGCAAACCAAGGCAAATCACACATCCATGATGCGGAGGCTGTTATTGTTTCCAAAAGCAGACGGATGGGGGTCGGGGAGGGGTGGGGGACGGACAGGCGGTTTGTGCTGCTTCTAAAGATATGTATGACACAGAGACACGCGGCAAACGGGGCCCTCAGGGTTGTTTGGAGGAGGGGGAGGGGGGGGGGTTTGAACTCTTCGAATCCTCGGCAAAGAAAAGCCAGTGTTTGCGAACGAGAATCGAAAAAAAAGCACAGAAAAAGAGAACGGGAGGCCAGGCTTCCACAGAAGACGTGGAGGAAGGTATGGAGGCACAAACCGACATACGAGGGAGGGGGGGGGAAGGGGCGGTTAGATAAGTTGATGATGATCGCTTCCGCCATCACCACGGTCCGGCGCCGGTGGGGCCGGTGTATCTCTGCGAGTTAGATCGAAGCCACCAACTTGAATGGCTTGTTTGGCGCGATCCCAAACACGCTCACACAACTGCACCGCACAACCATTTGCCTCTTCTTTTTTTTGGCACCAACAACCTCCCCACCCTGACGTGAGGCAGCCAGGGCAGTGCCCGCCTAATGTAGACAAAGGGTGTTGTGTGTGTGCCTCGACTCCCTCTCCCCCCCCCTCCACCTGTGAAAATAAACAACTAACGCAACTGAAAAGAGAAGGGGGCAAGTGTGTGTTCTTCGAACTGCTGAACAGATACACACACACCGGTTCCCACCACCCCCCCCCCCTCCTCCTCCCAAAGAAAAGAATAAAAAATATGGCGTTGTTTGAAAGAAAGAAAGGGTCTCACTCACACCGCACATCCTCAACATCTCTTTTGCTTTTTTTATCGACGAAATGCCCCATCTTTAGTGCAGGTATTTTTTAGCACGAGGCCATGCGACGCTGTTGCTAGAATAGAGCGCAGCCGACACACCCACTCTCAGCACGCCCCACACCTGCTGCCCGTTTCTCATTCTCTCGCATCTCTCCCCCTGCAGCCACCACGGGGCACGCGACATTTTATTCTGTTCAACGATGCGACAACCAGGATCGTAACCCATCACTTGCACACGCAAATGCAGGCTGGCGTGACCCGCGCCTGGGGATATATATTTCCACACATTTATGTGATGCTGTTGATCTTGCGCGTCGTCTGCTGCATGCGCGAGCTGAGTGCTTCTGCCTTCGGGTTCATCTTCTCCAGCATGTTGTTCTGCCTGTCAAGCTCGTCGCTCTGCGACAGGGACTGCTGCTTGAGGATCTGCAGGTTGTTCGCCACGTTGTTCAACATGGCCGCCTCATCCTCATCCAGCCCGTAGACTTTTGTATCCTGCTTCTTCGCCACCTGCGCCTGGCGATCAGCCTGCCGTGAAGCCACTGCGCTGCTCGAGGCAGTTGCCCCTTCTGTGCGCGAGTCCTTCGGCGCCAAGGGAACCCCTTTTGAAGCCTTAGGCTTCCGCTTGAAAGGGTTGATCGCATACCAGAAGCTGTCGATGCTCTTCACCAAGGAGTCCGCCAGCGTCAGCCCCTCATCAGTGTGGTCCAGCGTCTTGTCGATGTGATCCAGCTGATCGCCCTGCTTCCGAAGCTCCCTGTTCGTATCGTTCGCAACCTCAACGGTGTCGCCCGACAGACGGCTCGCCTGCTCAAGGCTTGCCTTGATCGCCCTCTTGTGCTCCGCGATCCGCTCTTCTGTCTCCAGCACCTGCTGATCGTGATCGTTAGACGACATTGTGTCGGGCTGCACGTCTGTGGATCCGGAGGATGAAGCCTTCTCTTTTGCAACAGAAACGGAAATGAAGCGAAGACCAGGAGAGTGCCTGTGTGGGTGGTCAACACGCCCCTGCCTCGTAAGATGTGCGACTGGTGTACGTAGCGATCTGGATCGCGCCCTGGTGGTGGTGGTGTAGTGGTGGTGAGTGTGGCTCCAGAAAAGCAAAGGCGACCCACTGAAAGAAGGCAAAACCTCTTGGGTGATTCTCAGTGGTTAACAATTGGGTTGTGGGGAGGGGGGGAGGCTGCGTTTCTCGCAGCGGCAAGAAGAACCTGGGACACGAAGATACGACGTTTAGCGTTGGGTTTTTGCTTTGACAGAATTTTCCTGCCGTTTGGGGGCGGGGCGGGGGAGGTGCAGAAGGGGCGACTGAAACACCCCTCCTCCCCCCCACCCCCCACTCTCCCCGCAAGATTCTGTTGGCTCGCCTGGAATAGGGCAAAACGCACGGCCCGATCCAATTCGACGGGGGCGTAGGAATGATACACTCTCGTCATCAGAAGCTCAGAAGCTCGCGAGGGCCTTGGCACTGCACACGACCAAAAAAAACCCTCTGTCCCGGACAGCCGACTGACAAGGGAGAGAGCCCGCAATACTAGACAAAAAACGGGGCGTTGCACGGAGGGACGCGGATCTCCGACAATATTCACACGAGTTTTCGGAGCAACCTACACTATGCCACCACCACCACCACCACCCCCTCTCCCACACAGCAGGTATTGACTCAACGCAACGCTGCGAAGGTCGAATCAGACGAACAAACCGCGACTGTGGGGGTCAGAAGGATGCAGGCACTGCACGGATGCGGTATGCATTTAGGCATGGAAGGATGAGAGAGAGGGGCGCGGAGCCTAACATGGCAGGTGGGGGGGGATTGAACAGGGGGTGGGGAAAGCGGAAGAGGAGAGCGTTTGAAGCCACACACACACACACACACACCCCGTCTCTCCCCGTCTGGTGGTGTGGGGATGGCGAAGAAGTAGAAGAGAATGAGCACCAGGGAATGACACCTCGCTTCACTCGATATTGCAGGTCGCTGGTGGTGTGGGGGTGGGGGGGGGGGTGCCGGCAGTGCACAACTCACACGGAGGACGGGCAGCTTTCAAGAGCATAGTAACAAATGGGCACCTTCGAGGGGGGGGGGGGGGTAGTGAAATAGAAGCAGAAGGAATCACAAGAATGACCTCCCTTCACTCGTTATGCAGGCTCTTGGGCACCTTCGAGGGGGGGGTGGGGGTGGGGGGGGTGGAAATGTTAGGACTCCAGCTGGTGGGATCCCCCATTCCCTGCGCAGTGGGTGTGCCAGTGCTGTGAAGTTGGCAACACAGTGCTGCAGGGGTGGAGGGGGGAGGGGGGGTCTTACTCCACGAAGTAGTTCTCGACCCACCAGGTGAGCTGCTCGTCAGTGAACTCGAGGTGGTTGCCGGTGGTGGAGTTGAAGAGGATCTTGCCGGCCTGGTCGACGGTCTTCAGCCCGAACAGGTCCTTCTGGTACATCTCGGTCTCGTTCATGCTCAGGATGGTCTTGAAGCTGTGGGGCTGGAACTCGCCCCACCACTCGCCCTCCCTGGGGTACACCATGGAGTCCTTCTCAGCCTTGATCATGGCGAACCGCTTCACCGACACGAAGTTGTCCTTGTAGGTCTGGTTGAAGTTCTCACCCTCGTTGTTCCACTGTGCAATCTGGCTGTTCTTCTTGTACTCCGTCCCATTCACACGCTTGGGGTCGCGGAAGTACCCAGCCTGGAACAGGTCGTCCTGCACGGCCTTCGTGTAGGCGGCATCACCCAGGATCTCGTCCACCACCAGGCACAGCGGGGAGAACACGCCGTGCGTGGGGTTGCACTGCGGGAACCCCGACACACCCATCACCGTCCCGTGCACCGACAGGAAGGTGCTCACAGGGGGGTTGTTGTACTTGTGGATGTAGCCGCGGATCAGGCTGTTGCCCTGCGAGAACCCAACGGCGTTGAACCCACCAGCCAGGTTCGGGTCCGCACGAATCTTCTCCGCAAACACATCGACGTTCTTGTCCATGTTCATGAAGAACCCGTTGCTGGTGTCCTTCTCACGGTTGTCGCCGGTCGGCACACACACCGAGTAGCTGCTGGTGGTTGTCCCCACCAGCTCCGTGATCTTCTTCATCCCGGAGTTGAAGCAGCTGTCACCCATCCCGTGCCCCACCACAGTCGGGAGGCGGGCCTGTGCAGCAACGCTGCACATCAGCACCATGGCGGCACGCATCATCATTGTGTAGTTGTCTGTCACATGGGTGTGGTTGTGGGTGTGGGTGTGCATGTGTTTCTATCTTATTGAGCTCTTGGTGAATGAGGCACACACAGCCCTTGCAAAGGACTGGCACTCTGTGGTGGTCTGGTGCAAAGGACTGGCACTCCACTGCATATCGCTTGGTTGTCAACACTGTGGTGCCTATCCACAACACAGTCACATGGAAAGACAGCACCGCCACACGATCAGAGCATTGAAAGGCATCTTCGCTGGCCACATCACCTGAAAGGCAACGGGCTCTCAGATAACGAGTCTGATAATGCTTTGAAATCATCATATCACGCTGCACAGCGGTGCACACACCTGCCCTGCGCCTCCACCCCCACTGTGTGAGACAGCAAGACAGCACACCGCCACACGATCAGAGCATTGAAAGGCATCTCCATTGGCCGCATCACCGGAAAGGCAACGGGCTCTCAGATAACGAGTCTGATAATGCTTTGAAATCATCATATCACGCTGTGACTAAGTATCCTCCACTGCATCTATAGGTGGGGTGTGAGAGTGACAAGGCATGTGGCCACACTGTCGCAACAAGTCTCGATACGAATGGAAGAGTGTTGGGGGGGGGGGGGGGTTAGGGGGGGTCAAATGCCACCCTTTTACGTGGACAAACACGATTTTCAAAAAACCGGCGCAGAGGCCCCAAAGCCCCCGTAAACCCTCCAAACCCCCCCAGATCGGTCCGGAAACCCATCGAACCCCACTTTTCCACCATTCCGGGCACCTCAGGTGCCCGAATTGGGGTACCTAAATTTTGTGCCACCGTTTGGTACCGGACAGTGCCACTGTGTGGGAGGTTGGAAAAGAAAATGCCCCAACACACCACATCTGAGGGTTGCAATGCATGTTGCTTGCCAACCACGTCATCCGGTGGGTGTCAGGCGCTATGTAGGTGGCATTAGCCAGGTCTTCGATGAGTTCTGGCTTGTATATGTACCTCCCTGCCACCATGCACCGGGAGGCTGCCTGTAGGTACGGAACAAGTCCAGATGGTCGTGTGATTCCTGTGCAGCAGTGCTCCACAACCAGGATGTGTTGACAACGACTGTTGCAACACGAGCTGTACATTCCGGGAACACACGAAGTGCGCTGTCGTGGTACCCATTGTGCCAGAATTGGTAGTTGCTGCGGTCTACTTTGCCTGGCCCAAGAGCACTGGTACTGAACGGTGCAATATGCGTGGCGAGGTGAATGCAACGGAAGGGCGCAAAGTCAATACAGCTCTCGGATGGCGGGTGGTGGTGCCACTAGTGTGTGACGTTCACTCGAGGATACAACGCATCACAATGAATCAGCAACCGTGGACCGAGTACAATACGCTCTCTGTGGCTGGTGTGGGGGACAAAGGCAGTGCCTGTGCCGCAGGCAGGGAGGTACATATACAAGCCAGAACACATCGAAGACCTGGCTCATGCCACCTACATAGCGCCTGACACCCACCGGATGACGTGGTTGGCAAGCAACATGCATTGCAACCCTCAGATGTGGTGTGTTGGGGCATTTTCTTTTCCAACCTCCCACACAGTGGCACTGTCCGGTACCAAACGATGGCACAAAATTTAGGTACCCCAATTCGGGCACCTGAGGTGCCCGGAATGGTGGAAAAGTGGGGTTCGATGGGTTTCCGGACCGATCTGGGGGGGTTTGGAGGGTTTACGGGGGCTTTGGGGCCTCTGCGCCGGTTTTTTGAAAAATCGTGTTTGTCACCCCCATTTGACCCCCCCTAGGGGGGGGGGTGGGGCCGCGCGTTCTTCCTGAATCCTCCCGACTCCCGTGAGGCTGCCTTAGACGGGGCGGACTAAAGTTCGAACTTTTTCAAATTTTCGGAACCCCCCCCCCCCCGAGGCATACAGTGCAAACGATAATTATTATCGCACATATACCAGATACGATAATTTTCGGAAAATTATCGCATACGATAATTTATTATCGCATACGATAATCCATTATCGTATGATGCGATAATCCCATTATCGTATACGAACGGATACGATAATTATTATCGTATATTATCGCATACGATAATCCCATTATCGTATGTTATCGCATACGATAATAATTATCGTATCCGGTCGTATACGATAATGGGATTATCGTATGCGATACTTACTGGGTTGCACTATTCTTGAACACCACTGCCCTCGTCAGATTCCTTCACATACTCGTCCGTCATCAGGATTCATCGCCCCCCCCCCCCCCAGTCCCTTCAACACCCTCGATGTCATCAGACATCGAGACAGAATTCGTCATCCCCCCCCCCCACCCGCCCACCGAACAGCACAGGAACCACATCACGGACAGACGACCTGGCACGCCGCCCCCCCCCCCCCCATCCCCCCTTCTAAATGATATCCATCTCAGTCTCGGATTCGTCCTCCTCAGAGGAATCATCAGAGACATAGTCCCTTTCGAGGGCTTCTGCGAACCGGTTGCTCTTGTCGAAGTAGCCGAGGAGGTCGCCGTTCCGCTGCAAGAACAGACGATCCGCGTAGGTCTTCGTCGAGATGTTCGACCCCCGCTTGGACTTGCGGGACTCTGCCGTCGAAAACACACTGTCGACCTGTGTGACCGACACAGGCGTGCGGAGCCAAGCCACCACATGTGGCGCCAGGATGGGGAACAGCTTCCTCCCCTTCTCCAGCCAGAACGCAATCGGGGTGTCGGTCTGCAGGGATTCGGCAGGGGCATTGAGGTACTGTGTGAACTCCGCCCAGCACTCGTCGTCAGCAAGGGCATGGAAATCCACGGCCCACACCAGCTGGTTTGTGATGTCGGGGAAGTCGTCGAAGTCAGCCATCAGCACGGTTTCCGGGTCGAAGATGAGCGCCATCTCGAACCTCGCCTTCGACGGCCAAGACTCCCAGGCATCCTTCAGCAAGGTGCGGATAGGAGCAGGATAACTGGTGTTCGTCACCACCTTCTGGTACTCCTCCGTGATAGTCCGCACTTTGATGTGCCCCAGACGGGCTTCCGGGTTCTGCACCCATCGCACGAGCCACAGCACCGGCTCCACCATCTCAGCCACAGCCACCGTCTCGCTGACGTGCTCTTCCCATGTTCCCTTCTGGATGTGCTCAGAGAGCTGCCTGAGAGTGAGTGGCTTCTTCTTCCTCGCCATCTCCACGCTGACGAACTGCAGCAGCATCGCACACCGGGTCTGCAGGTGGACTGTCAGGTCGAACATCGCTGCCCATCGAGTGTCCGAAGTAGAGGCGGGTTGCTGAGGGCTGGACACCTCCACATTGGCGGCGTGGGTGTCGTCTGTTTCCGCCACAAAGGCGGCAGCCCGCTCCAGCACCACCGCATCGGTATCTGTGACGTTCACGGATGGGAGAAGCTTGCGGAGCGCACGCACCGCTCCGCGGTCGAGAGCGGTGCGCACACGCAAATGAGTGTCACGGATGTTCGTTGCAGCATCATGCATCCTCTCCGCCCCCTGTGCCTGAAACTTCTTCCAACGGTGCCGGCGCGACTTGCACCCGAAGAACTGCGACACCAGCGTGCAGAAGGCATACGCCCGGGGGTATGACTGGCGCACTGCTCGCTTCAACGCTGCGTTGAGGTGGTGGCCCAGGCAGTAGATGCCCTCCTCCTTCTTGTCGCCAAACGCCTTGACGTTCACCGACCCGAAGTCAGCGACAACTGTACTGCGGGTAATGCCGTACAGTTCCCGCACCTCGTCAAGCACATCCCCGACGTCCTCTGCGTTGTGCACCTCGCCGTCACCACGCACTTTCGACAGGAGGAGCACTCCCCTGCCTCCCACGTAGGCGACGACCGACATGATGGCAAAGCCAAGATGCCGCAGGCCTGTTCCATCAACGCCCAACGCCACCGGCCGGCCGGTGATGCAGTCGCGGATCTTCTTCTGGATCTCCGCGACGAACAGCGGGGCCTTGCCCAGCAGCGTCCGGGGCTTCGGCAGAGGGGTGGTCATCGGCAGCGCAAGGATAGACGCCTGGTGAGGCGTGATCCCCGCAATCACAAGGGCAAGTGCCCATGCCTTTTGAAATGATGCGGTGGTCGTGGGATCGCTCTTCGTGGTTGAAACACAGGGGGCCGCCTGCACTGACCCCTGTGCCTGAAACTTCTTCCAACGGTGCCAGCTTCATTGACAGGATGCCCCAGACAGACATAGTGCTGCGCATGTCATGGCACTATGTGTGTTGTGTCTGCCACCCATTTGTGAGGGACATTCTACACTTCTGAGTGAAGCCCCCCGTCACCAATAATTCAAAGAAGCAAAAATGGCAGCTTCCGGCTCCACTTTTACCACTTTTTCAATGTGTTCTGGGCTGATTTCTGGTTTTCCGAAAATCTCAAAAAAATTATCGCACCATTATCGTATATTATCGTATACGATAATATACGATAATGGGAGTACGATAATAATTATCGTATGCGATAATAATTATCGTTTGCACTGTATGCCTAGGGGGGGTCAAATGCCACCCTTTTACGTGGACAAACACGATTTTTCAAAAAACCGGCGCAGAGGCCCCAAAGCCCCCGTAAACCCTCCAAACCCCCCCAGATCGGTCCGGAAACCCATCGAACCCCACTTTTCCACCATTCCGGGCACCTCAGGTGCCCGAATTGGGGTACCTAAATTTTGTGCCACCGTTTGGTACCGTACAGTGCCACTGTGTGGGAGGTTGGAAAAGAAAATGCCCCAACACACCACATCTGAGGGTTGCAATGCATGTTGCTTGCCAACCACGTCATCCGGTGGGTGTCAGGCGCTATGTAGGTGGCATTAGCCAGGTCTTCGATGTGTTCTGGCTTGTATATATACCTCCCTGCCACCATGCACCGGGAGGCTGCCTGTAGGTACGGAACAGTCCAGATGGTCGTGTGATTCCTGTGCAGCAGTGCTCCACAACCGGGATGTGTTGACAACGACTGTTGCAACACGAGCTGTACATTCCGGGAACACATGAAGTGCGCTGTCGTGGTACCCATTGTGCCAGAATTGGTAGTTGCTGCGGTCTACTTTGCCTGGCCCAAGAGCACTGGTACTGAACGGTGCAATATGCGTGGCGAGGTGAATACAACGGAAGCGCGCAAAGTCAATACAGCTCTCGGATGGCGGGTGGTGGTGCCACTAGTGTGTGACGTTCACTCGAGGATACAACGCATCACAATGAATCAGCAACCGTGGACCGAGTACAATACGCTCTCTGTGGCTGGTGTGGGGGACAAAGGCAGTGCCTGTGCCGCAGGCAGGGAGGTATATATACAAGCCAGAACACATCGAAGACCTGGCTAATGCCACCTACATAGCGCCTGACACCCACCGGATGACGTGGTTGGCAAGCAACATGCATTGCAACCCTCAGATGTGGTGTGTTAGGGCATTTTCTTTTCCAACCTCCCACACAGTGGCACTGTACGGTACCAAACGGTGGCACAAAATTTAGGTACCCCAATTCGGGCACCTGAGGTGCCCGGAATGGTGGAAAAGTGGGGTTCGATGGGTTTCCGGACCGATCTGGGGGGGTTTGGAGGGTTTACGGGGGCTTTGGGGCCTCTGCGCCGGTTTTTTGAAAAATCGTGTTTGTCACCCCCATTTGACCCCCCCTACCCCCCCCCCCCCCCTCTGGGATGGGGAGCGAACCCGAAAATCGGTGAATGCCGGCACAGCCAGCGCTTTAGCCCCACACCACGCCAAGGTCCGAGGGCGAGGGGAACCCCCCCTGTCCGGCCAGAAGAATCCAAACCGGTGACCCCTGGCACAGGCTGCTTTCAGCAGACCCAGGTGCACAATGCACATCGCATACAGAGCAGAGGGCGTTCAGTGTGTTGGCCAACAGTATACACGCATCTTGTGGGTGAGAGATCACCCTTCAGGGGGTGGGGGGGAAAGGGGCCCTTCTGTGCCCTATGGTGGTCTTTTTGCGACACCCCAATCACCACCGCTTTGTCAGACCAGAGGCTCCCGTGGTGTGGCTTTCCAACTGTTGGTGGCGGTTGGCTCCTTGTATTTCTGGCAGTTGGTCGGGATCCAAAACCTTCAAGTCGTACAAATTCCCTTCGTTACTTTGTGACACCGCCGCGGTTCGTCGAGAGTAACGACTGAAACAGAAAAGGGCACAGAGGGTCGTCAGGTTGCGTCAGCATCAGAGGGAGAAGCGCCGTAATGCACCAGGTGGCGCGATGTGGCATCGGTTGGCAAAACGGGATATATTCGGATAGCCACGGCAGCTCTCCACCCAGGCTGTCTGGACTCGCCGGAGATATCCAGTTGACCATATCGATAAGGAACGGAAAGAGAGGGCTTGTGTTGGGATAACCCTTTTGCCCCAAAGGGCAAAAAAAACGAAGGGTGTGTACGCACCATCACAGAAGAGATGGGTCTGTGGAAAACATCAAATCGGCAAACAAAAAAAAACGTGCAGGATCATTCACGGAGAAAACATGGCTGGCCGAGAAACTGTGGATCGTTGACTGCACACATAATTCGCGCGAAAAAAACTGATGACTGTGGAAATGCGGATGCACGGGGTGTGTGATGTCCGGCACAGGTCTGCGTGGCGGCAATACACCATCTCCCTCCACCCCACCATTGCATTTCCACGTCACTACTCACTGGAAGAAACAAGGATGAAGAATTCCTGAGCAGGTCACCCAGCATCCGTCATGGCTGAAACCTTGGCGGGGCCGGGTGTTTGAAACAACCGAAGAAGGGTCCCATTAGAACTGTTCGGGCTCACTCCCAGAGAGCGTTTTTGCAACAGAAGAGAAGCCGGCCGTTTTATTTCAAACAGTAGAACTGTCTAGACGAAAAAAAAGTGGGACGGGCATCGCCGCCTCGATGCCCATTCCAGTCACTGGAAGGGCCTGAAGCACCCCACACCCGATGCAATGAAAAGGAAACAATGCAGCCTGCGGTGTCAGGATGTCTCACCAACAGCTGACAAAATCCGACACTGGCACTTGGCACACAGAAAAAGTTGGCGGGGGGTTGAAGTCAAGAGGCAGAGCTGTGGGAAATCGTGAAACGTATAATTTGTTTGTGCGCACCTGTGCGTGGATGAGTGTCACGCGTGCGCTGCCAACTGTCTTTTTTTACCGTGATCTGGGACAGGTTACAGCAAAAAAAACCACCACCACCACCACCCCCCGTCCACTCAGGCAGGTGTCGAGACCTAGTGACCGAGGGTGCCCTAACAATGCGGGCAGGGTCAGAGGGGCCAAAAATAATGGAGACGAAAATAGAGGAAACTGGAAAAAAATACCCCAGAAAGAGGGTGGGTGGAATGTGTGGGGTTGTTTGCAACAACTCTGGCAGTACAATCAAAGCGAATCGCAAGACAAAGGGAAAGGAAACGGAAATATGCAGTTCGCCTGGTGGCACAGCACGGCATTCAAACACGCATGGGAGGGCGGCAAGTCGTACTCCTTTCGCTTTATTATAGACACCCTGTCCAGCAACCGTGGGAGAACAGTTCCGGACTACTTTTTGTTGAGCGCACTTCGGCAAAACAAATGTATCGACGGGGGGCGGGGGGGAGGAGGAGGGAATTTTCTCGAAAGTGAAGTAAATCGAGTCCCCTCACAGAGAAATGAGAGAGAGAAAGACACCAGGGCTGGCACACAACAGGTTGCCATCCGAGGAAACTCTACGCTTCGAATATTTTGAACTTTTCGCAACCTGTGACCACCCCGACCGCCCAACCCCGCTTCCCTGGGGGGCTCCCAGCAGGTAGGGTCACACAGCACTGCGCACAGAACACGCAAAACCGTAACAAGGGTGGTGGAAAAAGCGCGCAGATTGCAGGTTGGAGAGGGAGAGAGTGCGGGCACTAAGGACAACCATGCACATCTTGACTTGCGCATCGAAATCAGACACATTACAGCGCACACATTCGGATGAAAACAATTTGGAGAGGTTGTGGCGACACGCACACACCTCGGCCTGTGCGGAGGTCCGAAGACATGGCTCTTCTTGCAGCAGGGGCACCGCAGGTAAACACCGCCTGCTGCGGGTGCTGCTGCTCCTTTGTGTTCGATTCCCCCCCCCCTTCACTGCATGAGGTGGCAAAACAAAATATAACGGATCACACTGGGAGAGGAGGGGTAGTGGTGGTGGCAGGAGAGCACGTAGTGAAGTCCAGAGAAGCAAGGCCCATGCAGATAGGAGACAGATCACACTGGGGGACGGGGGGGACGGGAGGCTCTCTCACCCCAGGGAGACCCGACACCAGTTCACCGCCAGTATCACTGAAGTACTAGGGGGATATGGTATACACGGGGCCCTAGTTTCGAGTTTGACGACGAGTGGGGGCACCTTGTTGCTTTTTAACGAGTTATCAGGCGAGTGATCGCTTGAAAGTTAAAGCGCGGCCCTCCCCCCCGTGGTCACTCGTCACGCATATCACTGAGTAGCCCACTCGACGGACGACTGGTTACCTCGTCGACGAGTGCGCCGTGCAGGGGGGCTGTGGAGGGAGGAATGCACCCGATGAACAAGCAGCACCATCAACTCACGCAGAAGGGCTGATGATGGCATGTCTCGTGGGGGGAGTAGGGGTGGGGGTGGGTGCGAAGTGGAGAACCGTAAGGTGCAGGCGTGGTCCCCCCCTTCACTCGGTATGCAGCAGGGGGCAGGGGAGGCACAAGGCATACGATGCACAGGGATTAGACTGTGGCCTTCGACACCCCCCCTGACCCAACACATCTGGGGAGGGGGGAAGGACGTCATATTGCTGCCGAGGCGGGGGGCGGGGATTTGCAGAGCCGAAATGATTGTGCCACCCGCCACACGAATTCGCATGGTTCTATTGCAAACAATAAGCTTGTGTGGTGCACCCTGAAGAGTCCGATGTACGCACTTCTTCCGGAGGTATTGTACTGTTTCCAGAGGGCACTACTGCGGCCTTTGTTTTTGTGTGGGGCACGATCCCAGGCAGTGATTTTGAACTCACTGTGATATGACGGTGTTCCTGTATTGCCTTCGCTTCAATTCCATTGAGAGCAGTGCAGCGGAGACCCGTCAGGGCGGTAAGCGTCACTCTCTCCGAACGTTGCTCGGGCCGGGGGACTCCGGGGTGGGGATGTCATTGCAAGACACATATCGATTGCCCCATCATGTAAGTGAAGGAAAAGGAACAAAGGACAAGCACGGCAAGGCACGCCAAACGAAATATTTTCCTCCAACCCAACAGACACCCTTCTTCGTAATCCGATGAAATGGGAGCCAGGAGGGGTGGGGGGGGAGAGAGAGAAGGAGAAAGAGTCATCAATTCCGGGGGGAATACTCCGTACAAAAAACAGGTTGGAATCATAATCACGGCATAATATGGCAGGCACATCGACACCATTGCCCGACCATGCTGAACAATAAACAGCTGCAAGCGCCCATCCCGCACCTTCCTGGCGACCCGTCTGAGGGGGTGGGTGGGTGGGGGAAATGACATCAACACTCTGCAGTGCGCAGGCTTGTGTGTGTGGAAAGCTGGCCGGTGACAGAGAAGTTTGATGCCATACCCCCCCCCACCCCCACCCCGAACGAGATTTTGCACCTTGGGGTGGGGGGGCACGTTGAGGAAGCTTCATCTTTTATGGTTTCCCCCCCCCCCCCCCCTCCTTTTGATCACCACACACCAGGCATGTCGCTAAGCGTCGACCGTCGACCCAGTGATTTTGGGTTTCCCCCCCCCATAAAAAAGCGTCGACCCAGCGTCGACCCAGTGGACTGGGTTGACGCTTGGTCGAGGCTTGGAGCGTCGACCTAGTGGAACTGGGTTGCCATTCAAGCCTGGACCAAGCGTCAACCCATTTATTACACTGGGTCGACGCTAACCTAGCGTTGGCCCGGTTACACTGGGTCGACGCTCACCAAGCGTCGACCAAGCGTCAACCCACTTTCACTGGGTCGACGTCGAAGAGAGTATGGTTTTGCAGGAACAGATGCTCACTACCGTGGCCTCCGGCGGCTGGGGGGCTCCGCCCCCCAGACCCCCCTGTGGCGTATGTCTCGTACTCAAGTCATTCGATTCCCATCAGGTCAGGGAATCCACCCACTCCAGTAGCCTCAGGAGGACGCAGCCAACTCACACAGAATCTGTACGCCCACAATGAACAGATGCTCACTACCGTGGCCTCCGGCGGATGGGGGGCTCTGCCCCCCAGACCCCCCATCTCGCGTGCCCGTCTAGTAACCAAGTCCTTGCGCTTTGACGGCCGTGACATATCAGGGGGCAGCGTCGAAATCATGGTCCCGAAAGCCATTTTTTGGTTTCCTCCGGCACCCGACGGCGCGAGCGGGAGAGGAACCACGGAAGGAACCCAGCGCCTCACACCGTGCCCACCTAGTGGTCCACCGATGGGAAAATTCAAAATTTGGCAACACGAGCGCGCGCGAAGCGCGCGCGAGAAAAATTGACCCCTAGTGTTTTCCCCCCTGATCCCCCCCCAAAACAGGAGCGTCAACCCACCAAATCTCCAAAATCGAAAAGTTAGCGACAGGCCTGACCACACACACGCAGTGTAATTGGAACCAGGGAGCGACACCCCCCCCCCCCCCTCCCCTCCCCCTGCAACGCATTTTTGCATCTTGATCTCCTTTTTTTTCTCTCATCCCACTCCACACTCAAGTGAGTTATTTCTTGCAAAACACCTTTCTGTGCGGTCGCCACTACACTCCGAGTGAGGGACTAACAAACACATCAACACACCAACACACCACCAACACCCTCTCGCTGTGCCTCTAAGATCAAGACGGCCAGACCCACGAAATGGGTGTGGCCCACCCATTTCGTGGGTCCCCACGCAACCACAAAGTGAGATATGGCAAACAGCCAGCACATCGCGACAAAAGGGAACCCCGGGCTGAGCACCGGTGCTGCCTCCAGCCTGGGGAGGGAGGGGGAGGGTGCGGAGCTGGGGCATCACTGGCGCGAGGCGTAGCGGAGGCGCTCCATGACACCTGCGACCACCCCGTCGAGATCCGCGAGATCTGACAGCGCTGCAAAGTCCTGCTTCTCATAGGCCTTGCAGTAGGCACGGCCCCAGGGCTTCAGCACGGCTGCGCTGCTGGCCTCTTCGTCCTCGGGAAGGCGGGAGTGGCCGAGGAGGGGCATCAGCTTGTCGTCGCACCACTCTTCCACCTTCTTGCGGTTGATCTCATGCAGCAGGACACGGCTCTGCCCCACCGTGCGTGTCTCCACGGGGCGGAGGTAGCACCGTTCGCAGAGGGCATCGATGGTGTCCTGGTCACTCGAGGAGTACAGAAGGTTGACCCCCAGGCCCTGCATCGCGGAAAGCGAGACCAAGGCGTTGGCGGAGCAGGCGCCGACAGCCGTGACGAACCGCTGCCCCTGCGACCCGACGTAGCCAGTGTGCATGGGGCCCGTGCTGAGGCTGCAGCGCATCCTGGAGGCCAGGCTGCGCATGACAAGGCCTGTGAAGCGGAAGGAGCTCTCGACGTGTGTGTGGCAGGGCTTCAGGGTGTTCCACCCGATGACGATGCAGCCCCCGGACACGGTGAGGACCGACCCGTCGGTGCGCTCCAGTGCGGACATCGTGGAGGTGAGCAGGTGGTTCACCAGCGGCATGTCCCTCTCGGGGACATCGAACATCTGCGTGATCTGCCCCGTGGTGGCCTGGCCTACCATCGTGAGCTTCTCGGCAACACGCAGCGCCTCGCCGCGGCTGTTCTTGCGGTATTTGCGGCGGGTGCTGTCGGAGGAGGGGGCGGAGTTCACGTCCTCTGCCATCAGGAGCTGCTGCTGCTTCTCCCGCTTCAGGGCGTCCTGCATCAGGGGGTGGGCACGCTTGCTGAGCGTCTTCGGCACCATCAGCGACACGGAGACAGGGTCTGCGATGCCCTTGAGGCCGCGCGCACCCATCTGGATCACCATGGCCTGGGCCACGGTGGACACAGCCAGGTGGCTCACCAGCGTGTCCTCCAGCATCACCGCCCCACCCGCGCATGCGCCTTCGAGGCGTGCAGCCCTGTTGACAGTCGGCCCGAAGTAGTCGCAACGTTTCGTCACCGCATTGGCCTCTGTGGTGACAGGCCCGTATGTCACCCCGACACGGATGCGGATGCCGCACCAATCGTTAGCTTCGTCGCGAGCGCACAGCGGCTCGCGCAGCAGGTCCTCCGGCCACGACGCCTTCGCGAGCCTGTCGTGCACGGCGAGTGCGAACATGACAGCCTCGTCTGCGGTGTCGAAGGCCACCATGAAGGCATCGCCGATGGTCTTCACCTCGTAGCCGTCGTGGTCGCTGATGCAGCGGCGGATGATGTCGTTGTGCATGCGGAGGCCTGCGCTCATCCCCGAGTGGCACGCCTCCCACAGCTGTGTAGACCCGCGGATGTCGGTGAAAACGATCGCGGCTTTGCCTCCCTTGCCAGGGGCATCGCGTTGGTGGCCCAGTTCCGGGGCCTCGTCAGGCGTGTCAAGGATGGCCTGCGGCAGGAAGGTTTTGTACTCCGACACGTTCTCCACCAGCAGCGAGGTGGCGGAGTGCATCACGGTGACCTCCTTCAGCGGCGAGTTGCCGATTGCCCTGAGCGATTCGGCGGCCTCATCGGTCTTCATGTGGGCCACGGCGCAGATGGCATCGGCCAGGCGTTTCATCGGCAGCGCGATGAACACAATTTCTGCGAGGGATATAGATGCATCGAACGCCAGCACGATGACAGTAAAGATGATGAGGTATGTCAGCGCCTCCTGCACCTTCCCGTCAACAGAGGATGCCGGCCGCAGCCACACCAGGTCGAGGGCTGAGGAAGCGACATGGCGGCGCACGAAGTACTCCTCCCCGTCCAGCTTCGTGCGGGAAAACGTCCCGGCCGGCTTGCTCTGGAGGTACGCATGGCCCTCCTGGATCGCCTGGCTGAGGTTCGACACATGCAGGGAGCAGGCCAGCGCCACGTCTTGGTTGTCGGTTGTCACATTCACCTGGCACCATTCGGGGATCATGCCGCCCTCGGTGGAGGCGTATATCGCACCCGACTCACGCTCGACAAGCAGCAGGTGTGTGTCGGGGTGTGCCGCACGGTACTGCTCGTAGGGCGGCTGGAAGGAGCTGTACACAAGCCCCACAAACATCGACACCGACTTGTAGCCGCTCCACGGGTGTGGCGGGGGCGGCGGGACGTAGATCGCCTCCAGCTCTGCATAGGCGTACATGTTGCCGTCAGAGGCGTACCACCTGCGCCGGTTCCACCACCGTGAGCACACGGACCCTGCCACGGGAACATCTGTCCACCGGTACTCAGGACTCTCGCGTGTGACAGGCCCATCACGCGGGTCGAACGAGTCATCACTGTACCTCGGCTTGCCATCCCAGTCGTAGACAAACTTGTTGATGTACCCGGTGCCTGCGTGCAACGAGTAGGAGGGGATCCACATCGCCTTCAGCTCGCCGTTCTCCACCACAAACTTGTCGCTCCCCAGGTAGTCGCCGTAAGCACCGTACACCAGCTCCCGGGACCCGTTCCTCGTCACATCGCCCCACACACCTGCATAGAAGGCTGAAGGGTCAGTGCTGTCGTAAGGTGTGAGCGACATGGTCGAATCGTACAGCCCAGGCGAGTTTGCAACCTGCGCATAGGCAAACGCGCGCACCAGGGCAGCCCACTCAGATGAGTTCGAGGACTTGACCTGCTCGTTGGAGTAGACAAACTGCTTCAGGGTCAGGGCAGAGTCGGCCGTCTTGCTCAGCTGCCCCTCCATCTTGCTCATCATGCTGTGGATCTCGCTGGCGCTGCTGTCCCTCACGGTGTCCTCCAGCGCCTCCAGCCCGTGGAAGTACATCACAAGCCCGCCTGCAACCGATGCCAGGGCGCTGACTACCGTCGCCATGGCAATCAGCACCATAGTGGATATGGTGCAGCCCCGACGCGGCTGCAACTCTTCGGGCTCATCCGCCTCGGAAATAACATCCTGCGGGAACTGTGTGCGCAGGCTGTCGTCCATCACAAAAAAAGACGCGGTAAATTCCTGCAGGTGAGGTGAGGTGTGCCACTGGCAATGCGCTGCACGCCCTTCATCCCTTCCCCCACGGAAAGAAATCGCTCAGAGGGAGGGTGGGGGCTGGGAACACACGGGCCACTTCAATACGAGTAGAAAACAAAAGTGAGTGCATCCCCTTTAGGGGCACACTGCGGGTTGTTCGTCGGTTGCAATCACCGCACAGGCGGCGCGCCTTGGTTGGGGTGTCGAACGGCCCCCACCCGAGGGCGCACACGGATCTCTTTTGGTGTGATGTGCCACAACGGAGGAAAAATCCTGCCGCACACACACACACACACCACACGTTTACTCTTTTCGTTGAATTCGGCCGTACTGAGCAAACTCTCGAAGCTACCTCCACTGTCTCGATGAGGGATCATCAAACCACACGCACTGATAGCTTTGCTGGGGGAGAGGAGGTGCTGAACCCGTGCAACACCCCCTGCATGCATCCTCCTTAGACACACGGACAAAGGAGCCGATACACCGTACACACGTGAAGAATATGACGTGAAGAATATGACAGTAAGCCACAGGGTAGAGACGCTTGGTGGGGAATCCTGAAAGGAGAAACACATTAAGCAATGCGCTGTGGGCACTGGAGACACGTTGGGGACATCAGCTCACGACACGGGAATGTTATTCTTTTTTTTGCTTTTCTTTGGAACACAGGGCACACGGGATAATGGTGGAAAATAGCCTCCCCGCCATGGAGAGTCCAGCCCACGCTTCCTGGGCAATATGGTTTGATCTAAAACAAAACATGGCTTGTCCTGTGAGGGCGCCTGGGGCAAGCAAAACGAGCCCCGGGTCGGCTCAACCATCGATCTCTTTACGTATGACGAGGACAAAATCAAACACGATAGGAGGGTGTCCGGTACTCCGGATTTTCCTGATTTTTCCCGATTTTCCGAAAGTTTTGCCACTGGTTGACACAAGGGCAAATTTCGAGCAAAATCCGAAAATCAGGAAAAATCGGGAAAAAACAGGAAATCCAGGGGGGGCCACCGGAGACCCTCCCCGAAAAAATCCGATTTTTTTGGGTCGAAAAAAATTTTTTTTTCCGACCCGAAAATCTGTATCTGCGGACTGCCACACTCTGAAAAACCGAAAAATTTCCGAAAAAATCGAAAATTTTGGCCTTTCCTGGCCTGTGTGGTCCCAAAGGGCCCAGGTTGCCCGGTTTTTCTCCCAAAAACACCCCAAAAATTTTTCCGCCGTTTCACCCCCCCAGAATCTAGGAGGGTGTCCGGTACTCCGGATTTTCCTGATTTTTCCCGATTTTCCGAAAGTTTTGCCACTGGTTGACACAAGGGCAAATTTCGAGCAAAATCCGAAAATCAGGAAAAATCGGGAAAAAACAGGAAATCCAGGGGGGGCCACCGGAGACCCTCCCCGAAAAAATCCGATTTTTTTGGGTCGAAAAAAAATTTTTTTTTCCGACCCGAAAATCTGTATCTGCGGACTGCCACACTCTGAAAAACCGAAAAATTTCCGAAAAAAATCGAAAATTTTGGCCTTTCCTGGCCTGTGTGGTCCCAAAGGGCCCAGGTTGCCCGGTTTTTCTCCCAAAAACACCCCAAAAATTTTTCCGCCGCCCTTCGGGCGGCGGATTGGCCGCCTTCGGCGGCGTCGTCGTTTCACTCTGTACTAAGGACGTCGGTAAAGCCGAGCCCTTTGTACAACCGTTTCACTCTGACTTCTGTCTGTCTGTCCTGTGTGCCATCAGTGTGTCCCCGTTCCAGTGATTCCGCTCCATCCCATTGAGTGTCTCTCAGTTCTGCTCGTTCTGACAGTGGAGGTGGTCTCCTGCGACTGCGTCGGTTTCTTGGCTGCCCCGTGTCTGCAGTTCCACTTGTGTCATGGACTCGTTGTGGTTACTGGTGCTCTGCAATATTTTCGCTGCTGCTCGTTAGTTCTGTCCCGTTTCATTCCCAGCTGCTCAGGGAGAGCTGCCCTGTGTTTGCCGCAAAGGGCGCTGCTGATCCTTGTTCCTCATCGCGTTGTGACTCCCATTCAGCCTGGCGGGGCAGTCTTCAGCGTTCAAACTACCTGATAGTTCCCGAAGTTCGCGGATTCCGCCGCTCATCTTGCACCATATGGGCACCAAGCCGGCAACGATAGCCTGTGGCGTTGAGGCGCCATCGGCTGTCTCCCGGAGCATTTCCAACCTCACATCCGTGAGGCCACCCAGGTTTGTGGGTTCCATAAAGAACTCAGGCGGGTGCCGCTCTCGTACCCCCGCATGCCTCACCCGCCGCGAACGAGGGAGGCCGCCACGCATGAGGAGCTTCTCTTCGCCACCTCGCTCTGCTCGTCAGTCAGGGAGCTACACCCCGTTTTTTCGGTTGAAGTTTTTTCTGATCAGAGTTGCACCCACCGTTTCTCTCCGTCCAGCCCGAGAATGTCGAACCCTGAAAAATCGACAACACCCCACATCCTGCACCTGAGACGCGGCTTCCTTATCTGAGGGGCCGCGTCCAAATACACGGACTTTGCTAAACTGGACCCAACTCCCCACACCCTTTTTTTTGCCATTTTTTCAAAAAATCCCCCAAATTTTTCCAAATTTTTCAAAAATTTCCTAAATTTAGGACACCCTCCATAGGGTGGGAGGAGATGCGTCGGGGGGAGGCGTGGGAGATGGGGGAGCCCAAGTGATCATGGGTTTGGACCCTTCGCTCAGAAGTGCAGGAAAGTGGGACGCCCGAACAAGGTGGGCGTCACATTGACACGGTTTTGCAGAGTGAAGGTTCCCGCCTCAGAGAGACGGGTCTCGTGGCGGTCTTACTCCACGAAGTAGTTCTCGACCCACCAGGTGAGCTGCTCCTCGGTGAACTCGAGGTGGTTGCCGGTGGTGGAGTTGAAGAGGATCTTGCCGGCCTGGTCGACGGTCTTCAGCCCGAACAGGTCCTTCTGGTACATCTCGGTCTCGTTCATCTTCAGGGTGGTCTTGAAGCTGTGGGGCTGGAACTCGCCCCACCACTCGCCCTCCGGGGGGTACACCATGGAATCCTTCTCGGCCTTGATCATGGCGAACCGCTTCACCGAGATGAAGTTGTCCTTGTAGGTCTGGTTGAAGTTCTCACCCTCGTTGTTCCACTGTGCGATCTGGCTGTTCTTCTTGTACTCCGTCCCATTCACACGCTTGGGGTCGCGGAAGTACCCAGCCTGGAACAGGTCGTCCTGAATAGCCTTCGTGTAGGCCGCGTCACCCAGGATCTCGTCCACCACCAGGCACAGCGGGGAGAACACGCCGTGCGTGGGGTTGCACTGCGGGAACCCGGCCACGCCCATCACCGTCCCGTGCACCGACAGGAAGGTGCTCACGGGGGGGTTGTTGTACTTGTGGATGTAGCCGCGGATCAGGCTGTTGCCCTGCGAGAACCCAACGGCGTTGAACCCACCAGCCAGGTTCGGGTCCGCACGGATCTTCTCCGCAAACACATCGACGTTCGCGTCCATGTTCATGAAGAACCCGTTGCTGGTGTCCTTCTCACGGTTGTCGCCGGTCGGCACACACACCGAGTAGCTGCTGGTGGTCGTCCCCACCAGCTCCGTGATCTTCTTCATCCCGGAGTTGAAGCAGCTGTCACCCATCCCGTGCCCCACCACGGTCGGGAGGCGGGCCTGTGCAGCAACGCTGCACATCAGCACCATGGCGGCACGCATCATCATTGTGTAGTTGTCTGTCACATGGTTGTGGTTGTGGGTGTGGGTGTGCATGTGTTTCTATCTTACTGAGCTCTTGGTGGACGAGGCACACACAGCCCTTGCAAAGGACTGGCACTCTGACACTCCACTGCATATCACCATGTGTTGTTAGTCAATACTGTGGTGCCTATCCACAACACAGTCACATGGAAAGACAGCACCGCCACACGATCAGAGCATTGAAAGGCATCTTCGCTGGCCACGTCACCTGAAAGGCAACGGGCTCTCAGATAACGAGTCTGATAATGCTTTGAAATCATCATATCACGCTGCACAGCGGTGCACACACCTGCCCTGCGCCTCCACCCCCACTGTGTGAGACAGCAAGACAGCACACCGCCACACGATCAGAGCATTGAAAGGCATCTCCATTGGCCGCATCACCGGAAAGGCAACAGGCTCTCAGATAACGAGTCTGATAATGCTTTGAAATCATCATATCACGCTGCACAGCGGTGCACACACCTGCCCTGCGCCTCCACCCCCACTGTGTGAGACAGCAAGACAGCACACCGCCATACGATCAGAGCATTGAAAGGCATCTCCATTGGCCGCATCACCGGAAAGGCAACAGGCTCTCAGATAACGAGCCTGATAATGCTTTGAAATCATCATATCACGCTGCACAGCGGTGCACACACCTGCCCTGCGCCTCCACCCCCACTGTGTGAGACAGCAAGACAGCACACCGCCACACGATCAGAGCATTGAAAGGCATCTCCATTGGCCGCATCACCGGAAAGGCAACAGGCTCTCAGATAACGAGTCTGATAATGCTTTGAAATCATCATATCACGCTGCACAGCGGTGCACACACCTGCCCTGCGCCTCCACCCCCACTGTGTGAGACAGCAAGACAGCACACCGCCATACGATCAGAGCATTGAAAGGCATCTTCGCTGGCCACATCACCTGAAAGGCAACGGGCTCTCAGATAACGAGTCTGATAATGCTTTGAAATCATCATATTACACTGCACAGCGGTGCACACACCTGCCCTGCGCCTCCACCCCCACTGTGTGAGACAGCAAGACAGCACACCGCCACACGATCAGAGCATTGAAAGGCATCTTCGCTGGCCACGTCACCTGAAAGGCAACGGGCTCTCAGATAACGAGTCTGATAATGCTTTGAAATCATCATATCACGCTGCACAGCGGTGCACACACCTGCCCTGCGCCTCCACCCCCACTGTGTGAGACAGCAAGACAGCACACCGCCACACGATCAGAGCATTGAAAGGCATCTCCATTGGCCGCATCACCGGAAAGGCAACAGGCTCTCAGATAACGAGTCTGATAATGCTTTGAAATCATCATATCACGCTGTACTTGCAACACCTCTCCCTCTATCGAACATGACACAAGGCCGGGGCAGGATACGGTGGGGGTGGAAGGTCGGGGAGGGGGATGGGGGGCAACTCGCATGCAGCCATTCAGAGCTTTCATTCTAACTATATATCTTTGCGGGCAATCTACCGGGAAGGGTGTGCAGAACAAGGGACAAGGGATCACCGTACATTGCCTCTCTGGGCACAGGAACGGTTACCTATGGGTAGGGTTTCTAGGACACATCTAGCGCTACGAGCAAGGGAAGAAGACTATACCACAGCCAGCCGCCAGAATCATCGGGAGCAGGTGTGGCACGAAACACGAAAACGACATGCAGCAACACCCTCTGCCGCAGCAGGGCGCACCGCTGGGGCAGCCAACACCGGCATCTCCAACAAAGGCCTCAGGTATCAGACCATTGCCGGTGCCAGTCGTGTGGCCAGTTCACTCCCCCCCCTTATATCCGCTTCCACATGCAAGGCAGATACAACGTTTGGTTTCTGACAAAAAATCGTTCAAATCGTTCAGTAATCCGACGGCAACGGCAACCAGAGTATTGGCGTGGCGAGTAGATGACCTGCCCTCGTTGTGAACATGGGAACATTTAACAGCAATGTCAGGGGCCTGCCCCGTCACGAGGATGCAACCAGGAGCGGTGGGGAGCAGGGAGGGGAGGGGGACGGGCAATAAGGAGGTAGAAGAAGTGGAAAGGGTGGCTGGCCAGCTTCTCCTCTTCACCCTGATTCTGAATGAGGTTGAAACATCATGGGCTCGCCCCCCGTTGTGCCCTCCAAATTCCCAGGCAAAGGGGTAGCAGCAAGGAGGCCTGTTTTGCATCTTGCCTACGGGGTGGCAGTGGCGGCTGCGCCTTCCGTTTTGTATTATCGAGGTTCGGTTTTTTCTTCTTCTTCTTCGGAGGGTAAGCCCTTATGGACGCATTAGCAACTGTGGCGAAGAGACGGGCTGAGCGCCGAGTTGGAATCACAAGAAAGAAGGAAATCAGCGGGGGAGGCGTCGGGGGGTTCTTGAAACACAGAACATCCACCCCCACCCGTCTGATGGACCGTGAATAATCGAAGGGCCCACACGCTGCATTTATATAACTGCATTGGCAATTCGCAACGGCTTTTGAAAAATACATCTCGTGTGGGTGATGGTTATTTTTGGCTTTTTGACGCACAGCGAGGGCCGAAGTGTATGACGTTCTGACATGCCTTGCATACGGGACAGCTTTACCTCACCGGTGCTCGATGTACGCGAGGTCCTGTGCACGAGTTGATGTGCACAGCTGTGCCCAATGACGCGGCGGACTCTGCCTCGGCTGATGATGCATCGCTGGCGGCCTTGGCCCAAGATGCTGTTGATGCTGCTGCTGAGGGTGCTGAGCATGTTGCTGCCGGTGATACTGCTGCTGTGGAAACTGCTGCTGACGGTCGTGAGGCGGGGTCTGTGTGGTTAGTGGTGGGTGACGTCTTCCAAAGGGCAAACATCTAACACCACCCTCTACGACAAATACGCCAGTAATGCCAACGAGCGGCCCTGGCCGTTGCACACCCCAACCCCTGCTCTGTCCATACCGAGTACCCTTGAGGCAGGCACATCTGCTGCTGGTGCTGCTGCTGGGGCATCTGCAGGGGCACGTTGCACTGCGGCATCCCATCGCTCCGCGGGGAGATGTCGCTGAAGGAGTCAGACATGCCGGCAGCACAGTAGTCAGGGATGTTTGCAGGCACGCAGTAGGCTCCCCGTGGGGTGTGGCACATCCCAGGCCCGGGGCGGCCATACTCCACAGGCGTCGCTGCATGCGGCTGTTGGACGTAGCCCTGCTGAAGCGGGGTGGCACACTCGCCCATCAGCATTTGTTCGTGCGCAGCCTGCGGCAGCATGACGCCACGGCTGAGCAGCTCTGAAGCGTCAATCTGAACCTGGTGCATGCCAGCACCCGGCACCATCACGTCGACGTGCATCCTGTGGGCAGGGATGACATGGCATGGCACGTGGCACAAGACAACCGCTGACACCACACCTCACCCCACTACACACCACACAGATAACAAGACTTGCCAGGCTCAGGACAGACGCAACCCCACCAAACCCCCCCCCCCCCAGCAACACACAACATACGCGCTGCATGGATCGTACTGCGGGCTCCCTGTGGGCACTGTGATGTGCCGTGTCGGGATGCCCTCCCCCTGCACAGGGGCGGGCATGACAGGGGCGGGCATGGTTGCACCTCTGCAGGGGGAGAGCTCTTTCCTGTGGGCTGCCGCAGGCACGGGGCCGCCAACCGGCACACCCGCCCCGCCACCCGCACCCACACCCACCACACCCACTCCCGCGTGCGGCGCCTCTGCTGCCGGCACCTCCCAGACAGGCGCACCGGTGTGGTTCCACGGCGTGATGACAGGCATCGGCTGCGCCCGCTCGTGGTACCGCATCCTCTGCTCTGGTGGCGGGGGGCTGCGGTGCTGCGGCACAAACGGCGTCCGCCGCGTCGACTGCGACTCCCGCGTCGGCTCCGACGACGGCGCCCGCCGCCGCAGCGCCTCCAGCTCATCCCGCAGCACCGCAATCTCCTCATCCTTCCTCTCCAGCTGCCTCTCCAGCACCTCCACACGCCGCGCCGGCGACGACTCCCCCACAGGCGTGGCATACGGGGTGAACGGCGTGGACTCCACGCTCGCGGCACGCCTCCGCTCATTCGACAGCTCCTCCTGCAGGCGCCGCTTCTCATGCCGCTCCCTCTCGAGGCTCCGCTCGAGGCGCTGCCTCTCACGCACATCGCCCTCCAGCTCGCGCTCCCGCTCCACAGAGAGCGCCGCACGCGCCGCCATCTCCGATATGCGGGTCTGCAGATGCAGATTCTCCTCACGCTCCCTCTCGATGGACTTTGTGAGGGACAGCGCCTGCGCCTGCGCCGCTGCCGCCTCCCGCTGCAGCCGCTGCGCCTCCTCCTGCGATGCACGGCGGAGGCTTTCCGACTCGGCAGCCTGCTGCTCACGCTCATAGGTCGCACGCTGCTGTGCCTCCAGCGCCTCTGCCAGCCGCTGCCTCTCGCGGTCCACCTCGCCCTGCACCCGCCTGTCCACCTCGCGGATGCGGTGCTGCTCCTCGACCTCCTCCTGCGCGATGCGGCGCGCCTCGTCCCTCTCGCGCTGCAGCGTGGCCTTCTCCTCCTCCAGCTCCCGCACGCGCTGCCCGTGCTGCTCCTTCTCCCTGTCGAACGCGGCGCGGCGCTGCTCCTCCGTCTGCTTCCGCTGCCGGAGCACCGTGAGCTCCTCCTGCAGGGCACGCAGCTCATCGGCATACGCCGATGCGTGCGCCACAGGGGACTCCGCAGATGGGGCACGCCACCCGCTGTCGAGCATGCTGATCTGCGAGGCTTTGGCCCCGGCGTGCCCCTGCCGCTGCTGCGACCGGGGGTGCGACTGCGATGCGGAGACCGACCTGCGCGTGTTGTGCTCATTCTGATCCGCCCTCACCTCGCCCCTGCTGAAGGCGCGCAGCGCGGTGCGCCTCGGGGGTGACATGCGACGCTGCGAAGCAGCGTCAGCCTGGTGCGGCTCCCCCACATCCGTCGTGCCAGGCATCGACAGCATGGAGGCCGTGCCGCCGGGCGATAGCGCGGCTGCCATATGCCTGGCAGGGCTCCCTGGGGGCTCAGATGGAGGGGGTGCAGGCTTGTGCTGCTGCTGCGGGCGCTTCGGGGAAACCCTGGCGCTGGCGGAGCGGGAGGGGGTGCGGGCGGACTGCACGGAGTGTGACTCGCCCAAGGCGAGGAGATCCGACACGACGCGGACGAAGTCTAGGAGGCGGCAGCGCCCATCCTGCCGGGGGGAGAGTTCGGGCCATAGCTTCATGAGGATGCGCTGGTCAGCTGCGGATAGCGACACCGGGTTGCTGAAGATCCCAAGGTAGGCCAGCGCGTTGGTGACCTGGTGGTAGAGCAGGCGTGCGTCGCACCGCAGCAGCTCATCCCTGCCCTGCACGGCGGCGGTGTCCGCCTGGGGGAACGACTCGGCAGGGGAGGTGCCGCAGTCGCGGCTGCCGAGGAACCGCGAGAAGACGTCCACCAGCTTTGCCTCCAGCCCCGGCCCGACGCCGCTGGTCACAGAGGAGCCCCTCACATCCCCGTGCGCCTGCTGCGACGCTCGTTTGATGAAGGGCATCGGGGGGTGGGGTGGGGTGGGCCAGTGGCAGGGCCCTGCCCTGCCCTGCCTGGTGGTGGTGGGGTGGTGTTGTGGAGGCGATGCGTGTGTGTGTGGGGAGGGAGAGGATTTCCCGCACAGTGGAGGTGGCCTCAGAGTTTCTTATTTTGCTCTGGCGGACAGCCGGCACTAAACAAGAATAGCCTCCCCCCACAGTGGGATCCGCTGAACTCTCAAGAAATGCTTCGGTGGGGGATGGCGGGTGGGTGGGTGGGTGGGAAACTTTGCTGTGTGCTGGCCAAACAGTGTGGCCAAGCCTCGCCGTTTGCCCCGACTCCCCCCCAGATCGAAGCCACCCACGGAAGAAAAACGAGGCCCGCACTGGAGGCTCTCTCCAAAGCGACAAAAGTGGCACATGGCATCTCTTGGGATCCTCCTTCTGGTGGGCAGGCAAAGCTTTGAGGCAGGGGGGCTGAAGAGATCACACAGCACCACGTGCCAGCGCGGGGGCGCTCCGGCTCATTGGCGCGGAAGGTGACCGCATTCGGATCAGGGGGGGTCCCCGATGCCACTATGGACACTAACTCGCTCATTTGAGTATTCTTTCCGGTTTCCAACTTCATTTCTTCTGTGCTCGTGTACCCTCACGTGACGTGACCTCTGCTGAACCGTAGCGGAACACCGCAATGCGTGATGTGTCCCGCCACCACTCAATGCCATAGCGTTGAGGTGTGTGCGGCAGCCCTTTAGCATGCACAACTGCATATTACACTTCACAACATACATCGATATGGCACAGAGTGGGGTAGGTGGTAGGTTGTTCAGCCGAACTGAACCATTCCAATTGCTCGTTTCGCGGTGCAAGGATGTATTCGTTGTGCGACTGAGGTGCATGTGTTGTCCATACATGTACTGCCAACTGGTCTTGTTTACCGTGACCTGGGGCAGGTTATGGGGGAAAGTGGCATTCCAGTATTCCTGCTGGTTCTCTACTACCGTATACGTAAATATTATGGAACGGGCCCATTTTTGCCCGGTCCGTTCCATAATATTTACGTTCCAAAATATTTACAGGGCCAGTTGGGGACTCGGCGGTGAGGATGGCTTGCGTCAGGAATCGCGCGAAAAGTGCACGAGTTGGTCCCGTCAGGGACTCTGTATGCCGTCCGATCACCTGGTCCAAGTCCCCGAGTCGCAGAAAGCCCTGTAAATATTATGGAACGAAAAAAATCTGGAACGCCAACCCACCAGCGTTCCAAAATATTTACGTTCCATAATATTTACGTTCCATAATATTTACATTCCAAAATATTTACGTATACGGTATATTCCATCTGTCTGCGTTGACGTTTTCAGAGCATATTATAGGGGGTCTAAACTGAGGCGATCCCTCACATTTAACAGTGTTTTTTCCATGCCGGACGGGGGGGTACAAAGTACCCCCCCGGCGGGGCCAGACCCCAAATGTACCCCCCCGGGGGGGTACATTTTTTTAAACTTGTTCTGTACTGAGTAAGGGGCACTTTTTGGCACGTAGGCCGCCGAAAAAATATACTATGGCTTCGGGGAGCCCAGCTCTTTCAAATAACGACACTTTCTGGCGGAAAAGGTGTGGGTGGTGGGCCCGGGTGTGGGTCGGGAGGGTGGCCGACTACATCCAGCCTGAGGGTCCCTGTCTGAAGGGGACCCCCTGTGGCGTATGTCTGGTGAAGTCACATCAGGTAGCCTCAGGAAGACGCAGCCATCTCACACAGAATCTATCCACCCGCAAGGAACAGATGTTCACTACCGTGGCCTCCGGCGGCTGGGGGGCTCCGCCCCCCAGACCCCCCTGTGCTGTGTGCCTGTCGAGTAGACATATGCCCAGCCACCGAAGGCAACCCCTTCTTTACCCCGTCCACCTGGCTGTATCAGATGGCCGAGCTGTTCAGTGCAAGCCTCAGCTACACTACAATGCCGCACACACGTGGGCAGAGAGTGAATGCAGGGACAGGCGTGCATGCACGGGCCGGATCTCAGAAGCACTGTTGCACAAGCACCTCCAGACATCAGCTACCCGAAGTGCAATGACTTCAAGGACCGCAGGGAGTACGACGAGAGGGGTGTGGGGCTAGCGCCAGCCACTTTTCTTCGGCAATTGCTGACCCCTTCGTGCCCAGTAAGACACAACCAAGCCAGCAACGTTCACCTGTGACGACCAACCCCTCCAACTGACCTCGACCGGTATCGTGCCATCAGTTCGTTGAGACGGTCCCAAATCTGACCGTTGTATCAACATACAAAGCCCACGGGAAGATCTCATTGCGGTTTTCGGTGTCGGCGACGGGATAACTGTCACAGAGCTGGCGCAGAAAGCCGCACAACGTCAGATTACTGCCAGAATACTGCAAATGAAGCCCTTTTCCGGACACACCATACACCTTAAAAAATGTACCCCCCCGAATCCCGATTTCCGGAATCCTGGAAAAAACACTGTTTAAGGGAAAAAAAAGATTTCCGGGAAAAATCCGGGGGGGAAAAAACTGGTGGCGGCTGGGCAGCCCGGCAGCTGAGAGTGGACTCATGCCCACAGACTGCGAGCAACTTACCCGACCGTTTTTCTGTCCAGTTTCTTTGTCAAACCCCGAGAAAACGCAGGCCGCGAAGGGGCGGACGTTCACTACCGTGGCCTCCGGCGGCTGGGGGGCTCCGCCCCCCAGACCCCCCTGTGCCGTATGCCTGTCTTTAGTCACCCCAAACCCTTTGGGGTGACATCAGGGAATGGAATACAGACCACCCTCGGGAGGCAGGATCGTATGCCAGAGGAACAGATGCTCACTACCGTGGCCTCCGGCGGCTGGGGGGCTCCGCCCCCCAGACCCCCCTGTGTTGCATACCTGTACCCAAACCCTTTGAGGTTACATCAGGGAATGGAATGCAGACCACCCTCAGTAGCCTCAGGAGGACGCAGCCAGCTCATGCAGAATCTGTACCCACGCAAGGAACAGCCCGGAATCTGTACGCCCGGAAGGAACAGATGTTCACTACCGTGGCCTCCGGCGGCTGGGGGGCTCCGCCCCCCAGACCCCCCTGTGGCGTGTACCTGTACTGTATACAAGTCCTTGCACGCCCGGTCTGCGGCAGATCGCTCCCGACGAAATCCATTTTTTGGACTAACCTCCGGCACCCGAGGCTGGACCCGAGTACTGATCCCTGAGAGAGGAACCCGGAGGTGACCCATTCACCACAAGACTCGCTTGCCGGGGGGTCCGTCAAAAAAAAGGGGAACGCCTCACATTTAAGCCCAAATGAGCGTAGATTTTCGCCCCTATAAAATGCCCTGGACGTTTTCCACGCAAAAAAAACACGATTATGGATACCCGAATACGGCTTACGGTCTACGTAGAGTTTTGGGTATTTATTAGAGTCTCGGGATTCAGCCAGATTTATTAGAGTTCTAATTAGGCGATTATTAGAGTCAAAGGGGGTCTTCGCTGGTCGACAAACTTCGACAAACTTCGTCAGTTTTCACCTATTTCAACAGGAAATTCACCAAAATGCACTGACGACCACCCTGTAGCGAAGACCCCCAAAATGAATTTATTAGAGTCTGATTAGGCGATTATTAGGGTATAATTAGACTCTAATAATCACCTAAGAATCGCCTAATTAGAGTGATGTGCCTGTGTTGTGGGGAGAGGAAGTGGTCACGAAAAGGGGCAGGAAGGCTCTTGGGTTCTGGGAGAGTGTGCCTGCGTGCGTCCTGTCGATCTGTGTATGCTTGGGAGCGCAGCAGCCTCTACAGTTGCTTCTGTGGGGAACGTATCTGTGAGAAACCTTTGGCTGGGCACCCTCCCAAGTGCAAGAGCGTTCCCGTTCGCTCCAAGAGCGGAGGCACCTTCCTTTCGAGGATGTGTGGGACCACACCGAGCACGATGCGCCACCTCATTGTCGACACAGTTTTGGCCTTCTGAGAGTCTTGACTTGGAGGCGTCATTGCTCATATCAACGTCGATCATTGCCACATTCGCGTTGCTGTCGATCCGCAGGGTTGACATCGGGAAAGAACAGCCCGGCACCTTCCACCAAGGTCCCGGGCATGACCTTAAACTGCCCAGGCTTCTCATACCATGACGGGCACTTGTGCCAGGGAATGAAACAGCAGGGGGTGGCTCCCCTGGACCATCAAGGGTGCTTGCATCAGGAGTCCTGAACAGATGGCGAGGCGTCTCCGTGATCCCTTGTAGGCATGGCAAGCCACTCTGGTAGCACCAGGGCAGAAACGGCGCCAAGGGTAAAACCAAGTCTATAGACTCATACGAACCTAGATCATGATCACTACGAGCAGCCTTCGGGTCGCGTCTAGAAGTAGTTGACACTCTCCCACCCGACGCGCATGTGCAGGGCCCCCGAAGTAAACAAAAAAAACAGCTGCAGGCCGGTGGGAGGTCGCTCTTCTGCCACAGCCACTTCTCCTGCGTGGCCTGGAGTAGGTGGCCTTCTTCCCCATCGGCTTTGCCGCCGGCTTCGGTGCATGTTTATGTTTGCAACCTCATGCAATGAAGGGACTCGAACACAAAGGAGCAGCAGTACCCGCAGCAGGCAGTGTTTACGTACGGTGCCTGCTGCGAGAAGAGCCACATCTCACCTCCGCACAGGTCGTGTGCGTGTCTGTCACCACAACCTCTCCACAATGTTTCATCCGAACGTGCGCTGTAATGTGACTATGGAGCGTCTGATTTTCACAGATACCTTCTGTGCAGGCTTTGGGTTCCTCACTTGCCGGACCTTGGCAGGGTGCTGCTGCTGTTGACGGAGCTCTCAGACACTGCCCGCTTCGGCATATCGCCCCTCTCCCCCGGCTCGCGCCTGTAACGCGTGGTCTGGGCGCTTTCTCTTGGGTGTAATCTCACCTCGAAATGCTCTAATAACACCCTAATTAGACTCTAATTAGAGCATAATTAGAGTATTAGACATGGATGTATTCAGACCTTAATAAGAGAGGAAGAATTTTCGCCAAATCTACCTCCTCCTCCTCTTAGATTAAGACCTTAGGCCCAAAAAACACACAACCTCTGAATCCCCTTACAGGGGGGGGTCAAATAAACGTACTTAGTTGAATAGTAGTACTTAGCCGAATAGTAGTACTTATTTTTTTGGGGCTCTGGGGCACGTTGGGCCGTTGAATAGTAGTACTTACTTTTCACCCTTTTTTTTTGGGGAATTTTTTCGTTTTTTTTGAGATTTTCTTTTTGGAGACACACAAATCTGCAAACTTTGGGGCAAGGAATGGGGACAACGGGGTCTATTGGTGCCACTTAGGGGAACCAGGGTGCACGGGGTCCGTAGAGGGGGGAAGTGACCTACGCTCAAAGATATGTCGTGACGAAGGGAATCGGGGCATCCCCCCTCAGACACATACGGACGGGAAACCAGCGAACCCGCAAACTCCTGCGGTCCAGAGGCATCAGAACCACTGCTGAAGACCGCAAACCCGGAAACCCGCAAACTCCTGGGGTCCAGAGGCGTCAAAATCACTGCTGAAGAGCGGCGCGCATTAAACGACTCCTCATCTACGGCGTCCGCAGTCCCTACCACCAACGAGAAGATGTGGACGGATGGCCCCAGACACACCTCACCATAGATGTAGCCTTCGAGGACCAGCTGAGCCCACCCCCCACCCCCCGCAGCCCCCTTCCCTGACGTTGTTTGACATTCTCTCCTGTTGTGCAGCACTGATCAACACACGCCCGCAAACCCGCAATCCAACTGCCCAGATTTCACCATCCACCAACAGAGCCAATAGCTTCGGCTGGTGTCCGACATAATGATGACGTCCGATGCTTTCATGTGCCTCCTGCTGATGGAATGCCTCCTGTTCAAGATATTCGAGGATGGGCCACCGCCATGCGCTCCCCGGCCTTCCTTCAACCAACTGGCCCGGGCCAGGGCACGCTGGTAGCCGAGCGCTTGCGGGATATGGGGTACGTGCTGAAGGTGTCGGGTGAGGAGGACGGGTTCGTGAAGAGCTCCCTTTGTCCGGACCTCACCTTCGCACCAAGCACAGAAACATCCCCTGAGGCTGGTGGTGCGGACCTTGAACCTGGGTTGGACGGGAAGGCAAAAGAGAGCACAGAGAAGCAGTCCACCCAAAAGAAAGTTGTGTCTCAGCCAACCCAACAGTCAAGCATCTTGGCATGGGCGAAGCCGGTTCGTGTGAACTCTCTCACACAGACACAGCCTTCCCAGTCCTCCCAGTCCTCCGAAAAGAAGCGCGCAGCGTCCCCGACCACCCAGACTCCCAACAAACACCGCAGGCTCTGCAAAGGGTGTAGGAAGCCTGGGCACAACATGCAGACTTGCCCCAGCAAGCCCAAGAACTTGAAGAAGAAGTAAGTTGGGGCGTGCTGGTTGTGGCTTGTCTTTTTCACATCTTTTTTTTAAGCATCAACGCACCAACCAACCACCGACAGTGAAGCTGACAGCTCTGATGAACTGTGTATGCTTTCACTAACTCAACAAGAATGTCAACCAGGGGGGGGGGGGGGCAATACAAATCAAAACGGTACGAAACCAAATGAGGGGCGAGTGGTAGGACGAGAACAGAGCGGATACTCGACCGGAAGGCAGAAGAAGTGAGAGACGGACGACAGCAGTGACCAGCGCGCCCCTGGTGGACCAAACAGCCCCGCAGAGCCCCTGCAAACAGCGTTTTTAGGAAAAGTTGAATAGACGTACTTAGTACGTCTATTCGCTCGCAAACTATTTATTAATTTTCTGGCGAGGTCGATTTAGGCCCGCGCGTTCGCCGAATAGTAGTACTAAGTACGTTTATTTGACCCCCCCCTGTAATTAAGATCTTGAACCTCTTCGTGTAACCTCTTTAAGGTCTTACACTCAGAGGTTAAGACCTTAATTCAATCTTCAGCAATAGTACGTTGACCCCTGCGTCTTAATTAAGGTCTTAGAATAAGAGGTGAAATGCAGGAACCTCTGAATAAGGTCTGAATATATCCATGATTAGAGTGCAGTTAGAGTTTCTGAAACTCTAATTATACTCTAATAAATCTTGGGTTAGAGTCTAAGTAGACTCTACGTAGACCGTAAGCCATACCCGAAACAAGCAAACTATGGAGTTGGGGGTATGGGTGCTGAAAGTGTGTGGCACGTGGTTTACACAACACCCGCAGCACAAGAGGGGGCGGTGGCAGTGGTGTCCGTGATGTGGGGAAATGTGTGTTTAGCCGGTAGGCACCATTCGCAAAAAAATATCATGAAGAGGAGAAAGCGGGTGTGAACACATCACGACTGCTGCTCTTGGGGTATGGAGGGAGGGGGCCGTGGTGCACATTACTGTTTTAGTAAATCGCCTCAAACTTGCCAAGCAGGTTAGACCACACACATCAAATTAGGGCAATAGCTCGAGAAGGGTTCATGCCCACTCGAAAGCGCAGTGGCAGCTGCACACGCATGAAGTGGGCTAGGCTCCAAGAAGGCTTCACGCCACTCTGCAAAAAAAGCTGAATGTGATGGGCCATCACATGTACATGCACATACACACAACAGTGGACTTCTTTGATGGAAGGGTGCCAAAAGCGCTGGCAGTTCCTGCAATTTCGTCTCAGAAATCGTACTCATCTCGCTTTGTGGTAGACACCCTGTCCAGCAACTGTATGAAAACAGAGCCGCGACCACCTTCTGATGCTGGGCGCAAATAAAGAGCAGGTTATCACACAAGCAAGCCGGCAACAATTGGCAAAACTTTACAGACCCCCCCTCCCTGGCCCCATTATGACACATTCACGTCCACATCGACAAACACGTCGTTGTCATCGATAATGTTTGCAAAGGAAGGGACGTCAGAGTCGGTCTTTGTCGCAGAGCGAAGACCTTGACTGGAACCCACTTTGATCGCCTCCGGCGCATCGTCGTCGCTGAACTCTTCACCAGAGATCATCGGCGGCGGAAACGAATGCTGTGTGAAACGATCCTTCGACTCCATCTCGGTGTCATCCAGCTGGGCAGCCGGCGCACCGCAGCAACACCACGACCGCAGCAGCGGGTACAGCTGCTGCGTGGGGTCAGTCCCATACACCAGGAAGTTCAAAATCCCCTGGCTATTCGAAAACACGTGGTGCAGCACGAGCAGGCTGAAGAGGTTCTCCCCCGCAGCCTGGGCCACCCTGTTGACAGTCCCGAAGCTCCATGCCAAGGCCAGCACCGCCGGGTAATACTTCAGGCGGTGTGCCCTCGATGTCGCAGACCCCGAAGACCCCAGTGCACCCTGGTGCGCCCGCAGCGCCCTGCGGTACTCCCACCAGATCTTGAAGTACACCACGGAGTTGAACAGCAGCACGATCCACAGCGGGAGATAGAAGTAGTACAGCCTCTCCCGCGTGTCCTTTATCCAGCACTGTGCAAACCCGGAGTCACCATAGGAGTCGTTTGCAGCAGCGATGATTGCGAGGAGCAGGGGGACTCCGAAGCTGACGCAGCAGAAGATGGGGAAGAAGTCGGCGCTCTTCACATTGCTCCGGTAGGAGAAGAATATATTTATGAAGAGCGAGACGCTGATGCATGCCGTCCACAGGACCCTCGCAAGGTCGGCAAAGGTCACCAGAAACCCGACAAGCACGCAGTTGCTGTTGTCTGCCGTGATGGCGATGGACATGAAGGACACGATGTTGGCGATTATGTCAGTCCCGCTGAGCCAGACGAGGAGGTTCAGCCCGCCGCGCTGCTGCCCAGGGCGCAGCAGCGCAAAGACAATGATCAGCGAGCCCACTAGGGAGAAGGTCGCAACGACGCCCTTCACCGCAATCAGGGCATCCTCCTGCTGTGCGGTCAGCTCCCCGTGAACAGCGACACTCGCATTCAGGTCTATATCCATTGTGTCGTGTGTGTTGCGGGCAGCGGCCCTTCTGTGACGACCTCTGCAGCAGCCCCGTCGCCACCCCCACCCGCCCTGAATCTAGACGTTGTCAGATCTATTAGTGTAGTAACGTTGCCTGGAGGATGAGTTCGTGTGGGGTGGTGGGATGCGAGGGGGGAAGGGGGGTTTGGCTGTCCAGAGTGAAAGCAGAGGTAAAATCTCGGGGAGGGGAGGGGGAGGGGGGGAGGCGGGGGGGGGGGGGGTGATAGGTAAGAAAATCTGTTTGCTTTTTTGAAAAAGGGGGGGGGAGACGGGGGGGTTTGATCGTCGAGAGGGAATGGAAAAGTAAATCTCCCAGCACCTTCTCGCAATGTTAGTCCTTTTTGTAGTCACTACACCAGATATGTTGTACAAGGCAGATCAATGCACAACGGGAGGGTGTGTAGCAGTTGTCTGTCAGTGGCTTGGTGGTTGGACCGCAATACAGTATCACTAAAACACAACCAGGTGTCTGTCCGTAATACGTAGTCTCTCCTTGACACCATATACTTTGTGCCCCTGTATCGTTGTTTTTTTTGTACGAATAAATGACGGAAGGGGAGGGGAAGGGAAAGCAGGTGTGTTTCGTAGCGGGGTATATCTACTACGCAGTTTCGGCTGCCAACCCACGACTGTGCAGTAGTGCGTGAACCACTGGACTCCGGCAGCCCGGTATCGAGTACCTTTCGTCAGGTGGGTAGAAGACCCAGTGGAGGACGCAGGGTGGGGGGGGGGGGGGGGGGGTGGGAGAGTAGGGGGGGTAGGGGGGAGAAAAAGTATTGACGTAAAAAGATAAAAGTCTGGGGTGATCGAAATTGCGTTTTTGACCCACACGCAACCGACACGCAACCTACACGGAACCTACACGGAACACCCCTTGCAGATTTTTCAGGAAATAGGACGGGTTGTTTTCTAGGGAACATGTTCACTCTTGTGCTGTCATTCTACTGCTTCCAGTGACTCCCGCGCAGCACTGGGTTCCGACCTGATGTCGGAGCGATCCAGTTCAGCCCGGAAGGAACAGATGTTCACTACCGTGGCCTCCGGCGGCAGGGAGGCACCGCCCCCCTTCCTGTAGTGCTTGTCTACAGGGGACACCGCTAAGTTTCGTCAAAGTTCGGCGATTTCCTCCTTCACGTAGGAGGGAATGCACCAACACACACCGTTATCGGTACCGTTGAAAACAAGCCGCCTTGTTGGCGTTGCCCAGCACTCGCACCATGTTCGCCACCCTCGCCCAGCGTCGCCCAAGTTGGCTTGTCTTTGGTGGGGTTTGTAGTGTACTTGGGCATTCCAACCCCTTCTGTCCTACCACTTCCACCTGGACCAGCCACAGCCAATCCAACCAATCAAAGTATGCCCATCGAGCCCACCAAACCGCGGCAGCACTGGTGGGCCTGGAGGCAGACGTCTTTTGACGCAACGCAACCCTGCAGGGTAGCGGTTTACTGCAGGATTTGGCCCATATGATGATCACGGGAGTGGTGGAGACAGGCACCCCATGGCCAAAATGACCCCACCACGACCCGCACAGATTCCAAACGTTCAAAAGAACGGGGTTTTGGAAGATCCGTGAGGGGGTCCCGCTGGGTGGGTGGTGGTCGGCGAGCTGCCTCCTCCAGTCACTTTTTGCTTGTCAGTGTCCGAGGAGCAAAAGTAGAGCCCAGTGCGCTGGCCAACAAGCAGCGCAGGTCATCAGGATACGCACACTTGTAGAAGGTTGAGCTCGGGTAGCGTGGGATACTGTGCAGTTGCAGTGAAAAACTGCAGCGAAAAAAACTCGAATTTTTTAGGTGGGGACCCCTACCACCCACACGGAACCTACACGGAACGTACACGGAACCTACACGGAACCCGGTTCTCGATCACCCCAAAAAGGAGAAAAGAAAAAGAAAAGAAAAGAAAAGGATAAAAAAGTGGAGACGGGGGGGGGGGGGGGGGGGCAGGCCTCTGGCTAATTCTGGGGCCGGACTTAACGTTGGGCCGGAGGGGGGCAGGCCTGTCGCTAACTTTTCAATTTTGGAGATTTGGTGGGTTGACGCTCCTGTTTTGGGGGGGGGATCAGGGGGGAAAACACTAGGGGTCAATTTTTCTCGCGCGCGCTTCGCGCGCGCTCGTGTTGCCAAATTTTGAATTTTCCCATCGGTGGACCACTAGGTGGGCACGGTGTGAGGCGCTGGGTTCCTTCCGTGGTTCCTCTCCCGCTCGCGCCGTCGGGTGCCGGAGGAAACCAAAAAATGGCTTTCGGGACCATGATTTCGACGCTGCCCCCTGATATGCCACGGCCGTCAAAGCGCAAGGACTTGGTTACTAGACGGGCACGCGAGATGGGGGGTCTGGGGGGCAGAGCCCCCCATCCGCCGGAGGCCACGGTAGTGAGCATCTGTTCATTGTGGGCGTACAGATTCTGTGTGAGTTGGCTGCGTCCTCCTGAGGCTACTGGAGTGGGTGGATTCCCTGACCTGATGGGAATCGAATGACTTGAGTACGAGACATACGCCACAGGGGGGTCTGGGGGGCGGAGCCCCCCAGCCGCCGGAGGCCACGGTAGTGAGCATCTGTTCCTGCAAAACCATACTCTCTTCGACGTCGACCCAGTGAAAGTGGGTTGACGCTTGGTCGACGCTTGGTGAGCGTCGACCCAGTGTAACCGGGCCAACGCTAGGTTAGCGTCGACCCAGTGTAATAAATGGGTTGACGCTTGGTCCAGGCTTGAATGGCAACCCAGTTCCACTAGGTCGACGCTCCAAGCCTCGACCAAGCGTCAACCCAGTCCACTGGGTCGACGCTGGGTCGACGCTTTTTTATGGGGGAGGAAACCCAAAATCACTGGGTCGACGGTCGACGCTTAGCGACATGCCTGGGAGGGGGGGGGGGGGGGGGGGCCAGGGATGACAAAATACAAAGCCTGTCTCAAAAAATACAAAAAATACAAAAAGTACATAAAATACACATAAAATACATAAAATACACCAAAAAATACACTAGTGGGGGCCCAGTAGGGGACTCAGCACTCTCGGGTTCAGGTTACTCACAACGCGATTAGTTGAGGCGCATATCCGTCAGGTGGACCACCGGGTGGGGAGAGATCCGGTGTGAGGCACTTGGGTGCGACCAGGTGGGCAGTATGGTACCCGCCTCCTTCGCCCGCTCCACCACCTCAGTGGGTGCCTTCGTCTGGAGGCGTGTGCCAGACACTGCCTTTATAACATCATCACAGTGCTGGCACTTACGCGCCAGGTTGTTCTGCACTGCGGAGAAGTGCACTTGCGACCAGTGCGCCTTGCGCCCAGGCATGTTGTGTGTGAGGATGAGAACCCCTGCAGTGTGGGTGTGTGTGATTTGTGCTCGTGTGTGCCGCTCCATGCATACTCATGCATGGAGCGGCAACGGTATCGAGAACAATTTTAACGTTGAATACCATGACGTCGTCATACTATTCAACATACAGGCAACTGCCTCTGTGGAGTATCACTAGATGGACGATTCGACCCATGTAGTAACAGTAACATCGAAACCTTGATACCATCCCATCAAGCTTCATTTGATCGGTCTGGAGCGGCATCAAGGTTTCCATACTTCACGTAAAAAATGAAAAACCTATAAAAATATCATGATAAACGTGACCGAAACCGGTATGACGCCACCATGCATGTATTTGTTATATATTTTGGCCCGCAAAAAATACAAAAAATACAAAAAATACAAAAAATACAAAAAATACAAAAAATACAAAAAATACAAAAAATACAAAAAATACAAAAAATACAAAAAATACAAAAAATACAAAAAATACAAAAAATACAAAAAATACACAAAAAATACACATAAAAAATACACAAAAAATACAGGCTTCGCATCCTTGGGGGGGGCCCTACCCTACCCTACCCTACCCTACCCTACCCTACCCTACCCTACCTTACCCTACCCTACCCTACAGCACATCGGGGGTACCCACAACCCGACCCAACCCAACCCTAGGGTTAGGGTCAGGGTTGACCCTAGACCGTACCCTAACCCTAGGGTTAGGGTCAGGGTTAACCCTAGACCCTACCCTTGACCCAACCCTAGGGTTAGGGTCAGGGTTGACCCCAGACCCTACCCAACCCTAGGGTTAGGGTTAGGGTAAACCCTTGACCCAACCCTAGGGTTAGGGTCAGGGTTGACCCTAGACCCTACCCAACCCTAGGGTTAGGGCTAGGGTTAACCCTTGACCCAACCCTAGGGTTAGGGTCAGGGTTAACCCTAGACCCTACCCAACCCTAGGGTTAGGGTTAGGGTAAACCCTTGACCCAACCCTAGGGTTAGGGTCAGGGTTGACCCTAGACCCTACCCTAACCCTAGGGTCAGGGTTAGGGTTAACCCTTGACCCAACCCGAGGGTTAGGGTCAGGGTTAACCCTAGACCCTACCCTAACACTAGGGTTAGGGTCAGGGTTGACCCTAGACCCTACCCAACCCTAGGGTTAGGGTTAACCCTTGACCCAACCCTAGGGTTAGGGTTAGGGTTAACCCTAGACCCTACCCAACCCTCGGGTTAGGGTCAGGGTTGACCCTAGACCCTACCCAACCCTAGGGTTAGGGTCAGGGTTAACCCTAGACCCTACCCTAACCCTAGGGTTAGGGTCAGGGTTGACCCTAGACGCTACCCAACCCTAGGGTTAGGGTTAACCCTTGACCCAACCCTAGGGTTAGGGTTAGGGTTAACCCTAGACCCTACCCAACCCTCGGGTTAGGGTCAGGGTTGACCCTAGACCCTACCCGACCCTAGGGTTAGGGTTAGGGTTAACCCTTGACCCAACCCTAGGGTTAGGGTTAGGGTTAACCCTAGACCCTACCCAACCCTCGGGTTAGGGTTAGGGTTAACCCTGGACCCTACCCAACCCTAGGGTTAGGGTTAGGGTTGACCCTAGACCCTACCCTAACCCTAGGGTTAGGGTCAGGGTTAACCCTAGACCCTACCCTAACCCTAGGGTTAGGGTAAACCCTTGACCCAACCCTAGGGTTAGGGTCAGGGTTGACCCTAGACCCTACCCAACCCTAGGGTTAGGGTTAGGGTTAACCCTTGACGCAACCCTAGGGTTAGGGTTAGGGTTGACCCTAGACCCTACCCTAACCCTAGGGTTAGGGTCAGGGTTAACCCTAGACCCTACCCTAACCCTAGGGTTAGGGTTAGGGTTAACCCTTGACCCAACCCTAGGGTTAGGGTCAGGGTTAACCCTAGACCCTACCCTAACCCTAGGGTTAGGGTCAGGGTTAACCCTAGACCCTACCCAACCCTAGGGTTAGGGTTAGGGTTAACCCTTGACCCAACCCTAGGGTTAGGGTCAGGGTTAACCCTAGACCCTACCCTAACCCTAGGGTTAGGGTAAACCCTTGACCCAACCCTAGGGTTAGGGTCAGGGTTGACCCTAGACCCTACCCAACCCTAGGGTTAGGGTTAGGGTTAACCCTTGACGCAACCCTAGGGTTAGGGTTAGGGTTGACCCTAGACCCTACCCTAACCCTAGGGTTAGGGTCAGGGTTAACCCTAGACCCTACCCTAACCCTAGGGTTAGGGTTAGGGTTAACCCTTGACCCAACCCTAGGGTTAGGGTCAGGGTTAACCCTAGACCCTACCCTAACCCTAGGGTTAGGGTCAGGGTTAACCCTAGACCCTACCCAACCCTAGGGTTAGGGTTAGGGTTAACCCTTGACCCAACCCTAGGGTTAGGGTCAGGGTTGACCCTAGACCCTACCCTCGGGTTAGGGTAGGGTATAGGGTTAACCCCAACCCTGATGCGAGGGTTGGGTCGGGTCTAGGGTTCACCCTGACCCAAACCCGAACCCTAGGGTAGGGTTGGGTCTAGGGTGAACCCGAACCCTAGGGTCGGGCAGGGTCTTGGGTTAACCCCCAACCCTAACCCTCGGGTTGGGTAGGGTATAGGGTTAACCCTAACCCTAGGGTTGGGTTGTGTATAGGGTTAACCCTAACCCTAGGGTAGGGTTGGGTCTTGGGTTAACCCTAACCCTAGGGTTGGGTTGGGTATAGGGTTAACCCTAACCCTAGGGTGAGGGTAGGGTATAGGGTTAACCCCAACCCTAACCCTAGGGTTGGGTAGGGTATAGGGTTAACCCTAACCCTAGGGTAGGGTTGGGTCTTGGGTTAACCCTAACCCTAACCCTAGGGTTGGGTTGGGTATAGGGTTAACCCTAACCCTAGGGTTGGGTTGGGTCTAGGGTTAACCCTGACCCTAATCCTAGGGTTGGGTAGGGTATAGGGTTAACCCCAACCCTAACCCTAGGGTTGGGTTGGGTCTAGGGTTAACCCTGACCCTAACCCTAGGGTTGGGTAGGGTGTAGGGTTAACCCTAACCCTAGGGTAGGGTTGGGTATAGGGTTAACCCTAACCCTAACCCTAGGGTTGGGTTGGGTCTAGGGTTAACCCTGACCCTAACCCTAGGGTTGGGTAGGGTAGGGTTAACCCCAACCCTAACCCTAGGGTTGGGTTGGGTCTAGGGTTAACCCGAACCCTAACCCTAGGGTTGGGTTGGGTCTAGGGTTAACCCTAACCCTAACCCTAGGGTAGGGTTGGGTGTAGGGTTAACCCTAACCCTAGGGTTGGGTTGGGTCTAGGGTTAACCCTAACCCTAACCCTAGGGTAGGGTTGGGTGTAGGGTTGGGTTGGGTCTAGGGTTAACCCGAACCCTAACCCTAGAGCTGGGTTGGGTCTAGGGTTAACCCTAACCCTAACCCTAGGGTAGGGTTGGGTGTAGGGTTGGGTATAGGGTTAACCCCAACCCTAACCCTAGGGTTGGGTTGGGTCTAGGGTTAACCCGAACCCTAACCCTAGGGTTGGGTTGGGTCTAGGGTTAACCCTAACCCTAACCCTAGGGTAGGGTTGTAGGGGGTGGCAAGTTTGAAATTAGGCTGAAAATCCCTTGTAAAAAAAACCAAAATCCGTGTACAATATTATTGGTGAATTTTGGGGCCGTTTGGGCCAATACCCAGCCACCCTGGCCACAAGTCTCGGCCAAATCGGGATTTCTGGCCAGAAAGTGGGAAAACAAGCTGTATTTTCGCATTCTAAACCGGAAAGAACGACACCTCATCCGGTAGAAATGTGGTGTCGGCGCATCTCTGGCACAACTACACGTCTCCTACCCGGAGAATACTGACAATGTGCACTCTACGCCGAGAAGAACACGCAGGACCTGGTCTGCTGACTCTCAGGAACCTCAAGCCTCCCCCAGAGTGGAGGGAGCCCTGCACGGGCAAGCCTCTGAAGGGGGTGGTAGGTGGGTGGTAGCAGATGTCACTCTCTCAACAGTGGTACACAATCTCTTGCATCTGATGACATGATGTTGGAGAAATACTGCACCTGTAGGATTGTAGGATGGGTGTGTCTCTGCACCGGCAGTTACAAACACAGACAAGAGAGGGCTGTTGGGGCAGGGGCAGGGGCTTGGAGGGGAGTCCTCAGTCTGTCCTCACTGTCCTGAGTCTGAATCGGATCATCACGCACCACTCCTGAAGCACGGAAGCTTTCAGTCATATTGTCGATAGACAAAGAAATGGAAAGAAGAAAATCAAAAACATGGGGGGGGGGGTCTTCGCTATATGTAGCAAACTGAGTCAGTTCGGCACCGACGGCCTGTGTGCGGGAATGGTCACCCACACGGTGCTTCACTCACCACACGAAACACACAGGAAAAACTTGACCCATGCCGTACCTTGTCGTCGGACACAACTTCCACATCATGTTGTCCCAAACCCCATAACCCACGTGAAGTGGATCATCTGAAGTGCAGAGTGAGGTGGCGTCTGCACTTCTGAACGAAGCGCCCCAAGATGTCAAGAAAAGCTCACCAACAAGAAAGAATACTGCCACGCAAAGAAGAAACGCGGTATCGTAACAGAATAAGAACCCATATCATAGTGACTGATGAAAAGTCTCTCCTCGGAACAGAAACGGATCACTTCTGTGATGTCACAACAGCACGGGGCACTCGGGGGTGGGTCAAGAAACTGTAGGATTGGGACTACTGGGGGCGGGGGGGGGGAGAGGAAAATGTAGAAGTGACTGTTCCACGGTTACAACCCCCCAGTTCTGTCAGTGAACCGATCGGATGAGATAGCCCAAGGGGTCGAAGTACTCATCGTCAGGGTTCGTCGGAGTGGTCGGTGGGTTCATGAGGTAGATGCTAGCGCTGCTGCTCTCCCCATCACAAACCTCCTCCACGGCACCCTCGGTGTCGACCTCCATCTCCACGCCTGTGGTGGTGGTCTCCTCAGCAGGCTGATCCGTCTGTTCTTTCAGCCGCAGATACGGGCTCACCTGCTTGGACCAGTGGGAGCGAGCCGCGTCGTCACTGGTGCTCCGACTGTAGCGCAGGAGGTAGGCGTGCCTCCCCAGTGGTTGATTCCCCACCCACTGGGGAAGGACTCCCCCGTGGGTCGCACGGTGCCGGTTGTCATTCCATTCGCTGACGACCCTGCCGTCATCCGACCATGTCCTGCAGATGTAGTGCCCGGAGTTGATGCTCTCACCGGAGTGCGTCACGCAGGCCCTCAGGGTGAACTCAGCGAACTCACCTTGCTCGCCGGCGGGCAACATCATCCGTTGTGGCACCTCGCACTCGGTGCTCAGGAAGTCGCTATAACCTTGACTCCGATCGTAGACGAAGCGCCGCACATACACCAACACTGTATCCCCCAGCACAACGCTCTTGCTGCGCACCGACTTCGTGGATCCGCAGGGCGTGCCCTCCCCAGTCATATTCGTGCAGGAGAAGTTGAAACCATCAGGTGGGGGTTCGCTGCCGGCGACCGTGTCCCCCACCAGGGTCTGCAAATATTCCCCGGTGGGGATCACCATAGCGAACCAGTCCGGGTTGTGGTAGAAGGAGCTCGGCACCCCGCACGCTGTGCACACGACCCCGGATCTCTCGACCAGCAGCGGGAGGGGGAACTCAGGCTTCGTCGACCTGCCCCCATACAACTGGACCCACTCCTGTTGCAGGTTGTCGAGGAGCGCGCCCAGGAACTCTTGGGCACACTGCTGGTCGCCACCCAAGAAGCCCGTGGTGGGGTCTTGCGCATCAGAATTTGCCCCCAGGCCCTCACTGGAGCGTTGCAGTTGTGCGAACACCTTCTTGGCCCCGTGAGCCTCAGATGCGGGCCTCTCCAGATGGCGCAGTGCGTTCAGTCGCACGGGTTCCCCCTTCTTCAGCGTATCCCGCACGAAGCCCAGAAGCGGGAACATCTCCAGGTCTTCTCCCGAGAGCTGCTGCTGCAGGTCCTCCAGGCAGGGGCGCATTCTTCGCCGGATCCCCGAAGTTCAGGCGCCGAAGGGGACGTTCTTTCACTGGGAAGAAGGCGCCCTTCCCGAGGAGTTTATCGTTTGCACCAAGCGCAGCTGTCTCCTTCAGGGCGAGGCCCATCACCGCAGTCACCATGTCTGCGAGGAATGTGATCGCAGGGGGCCGCCGCCTCGCGCCCCAGTCCGTCGCGCACAGCTCATCACTCGTCAAATATGTCCCACCCACATCACGGGCCATCAGGATCTCGGCGGCGCCATACACACGGAGAAGCTCTGCGTGCAGCGATGCACAAAGGTACGCCATGCTCCTTGCGCGGCACAGCTCGTACCTCTGCTGGAGAACCGTCAGAGGGAGTTCCTTCTGCGACCTCGTCACGTAATCTTAAGCTATACCCTACAGAAAACACCTGTTCCTGACCGTTTCCAGCGACCAGCAACTTCCAGTAGCCTGCAGCAACCACGAGCAACCTCCAGCAACTTCCGGACACTTCTGCCTAACTCCGAACGACGCATTTCAGCACTCTCCCGCAGTCGGACACCTCTGGCGAACTCCCAAACACCCATATAGGCACTCTCCCGCAGTCGAACACTTCTGCCAAACTCCCAACCTCTAGCAACCTCCAGCAACCGCCAGCAACCTCCAGCAACCTCCAGCAACCTCTAGCAACCTCCAGCAACCTCCAGCAACCTCTAGCAACCTGCAGCAACCTCCAGCAACCTCTAGCAACCTCCAGCAACCTCCACCAACCTCTAGCAACCTCCAGCAACCTCCAGCAACCTCCAGCAACCTCTAGCAACCTGCAGCAACCTCTAGCAACCTCCAGCAACCTCCAGCAACCTCCAGCAACCTCTAGCAACCTCCAGCAACCTCTGGCAACCTCTAGCAACCTGCAGCAACCTCCAGAAACCTCCAGCAACATCCAGCAACCTCCAGCAACCTCTAGCAACCTCCAGCAACCTCCAGCAACGTCCAGCAACCTCCAGCAACCTCCAGCAACCTCTAGCAACCTGCAGCAACCTCCAGCAACCTCCAGCAACCTCCAGCAACCTCTAGCAACCTGCAGCAACCTGCAGCAACCTCTAGCAACCTCCAGCAACCTCCAGCAACCTCTAGCAACCTCTAGCAACCTCTAGCAACCTCTAGCAACCTCTAGCAACCTCCAGCAGCCTTTAGCAACCTCTAGCAACCTCTAGCAACCTCCAGCAACCTCCAGCAACCTGCAGCAACCTGCAGCAACCTCTAGCAACCTCCAGCAACCTCCAGCAACCTCTAGCAACCTCTAGCAACCTCTAGCAACCTCCAGCAACCTCTAGCAACCTCTAGCAACCTCCAGCAACCTCTGGCAACCTCTAGCAACCTGCAGCAACCTCCAGAAACCTCCAGCAACATCCAGCAACCTCCAGCAACCCCCAGCAACCTCTAGCAACCTCCAGCAACCTCCAGCAACGTCCAGCAACGTCCAGCAACGTCCAGCAACGTCCAGCAACGTCCAGCAACCTCCAGCAACCTCCAGCAACCTCCAAACCTCTAGCAACCTCCAGCCACCTCTAGCAACCTCCAGCAACCTCCAGCAACCTCTAGCAACCTCTAGCAACCTCTAGCAACCTCCAGCAACCTCCAGCAACCTCTAGCAACCTCTAGCAACCTCTAGCAACCTCTAGCAACCTCCAGCAACCTCTGGCAACCTCTAGCAACCTGCAGCAACCTCCAGAAACCTCCAGCAACATCCAGCAACCTCCAGCAACCCCCAGCAACCTCTAGCAACCTCCAGCAACCTCCAGCAACGTCCAGCAACCTCCAGCAACCTCCAAACCTCTAGCAACCTCCAGCAACCTCCAGCAACCTCCAAACCTCTAGCAACCTCCAGCAACCTCTAGCAACCTGCAGCAACCTCCAGCAACCTCTAGCAACCTCTAGCAACCTCTAGCAACCTCTAGCAACCTCCAGCCACCTCTAGCAACCTCCAGCAACCTCCAGCAACCTCTAGCAACCTCCAGCCACCTCTAGCAACCTCCAGCAACCTCCAGCAACCTCTAGCAACCTCCAGCAACCTCCAGCAACCTCCAGCAACCTCTAGCAACCTCTAGCAACCTCCAGCAACCTGCAGCAACCTCTAGCAACCTCTAGCAACCTCTAGCAACCTCAAGCAACCTCTAGCAACCTCCAGCAACCTCTAGCAACCTCTAGCAACCTCCAGCAACCTCTAGCAACCTCTAGCAACCTCTAGCAACCTCTAGCAACCTCTAGCAATCTCCAGCAACCTCTAGCAACCTCTAGCAACCTCTAGCAACCTCTAGCAACCTCTAGCAACCTCTAGCAACCTCTAGCAACCTCTAGCAACCTCCAGCAACCTCTAGCAACCTCTAGCAACCTGCAGCAACCTCTAGCAACCTCTAGCAACCTCTAGCAACCTCCAGCAACCTCTAGCAACCTCTAGCAACCTCTAGCAACCTCTAGCAACCTCTAGCAACCTGCAGCAACCTCTAGCAACCTCTAGCAACCTCTAGCAACCTCTAGCAACCTCCAGCAACCTCCAGCAACCTCCAGCAACCTCTAGCAACCTCTAGCAACCTCTAGCAACCTCTAGCAACCTCTAGCAACCTCTAGCAACCTCTAGCAACCTCTAGCAACCTCTAGCAACCTCTAGCAACCTCCAGCAACCTGCAGCAACCTCTAGCAACCTCTAGCAACCTCTAGCAACCTCCAGCAACCTCTAGCAACCTCTAGCAACCTGCAGCAACCTCTAGCAACCTCTAGCAACCTCTAGCAACCTCCAGCAACCTCCAGCAACCTCTAGCAACCTGCAGCAACCTCCAGCAACATCCAGCAACCTCTAGCAACCTCTAGCAACCTCTAGCAACCACGAGCAACCTCTAGCAACCTCTAGCAACCTCCAGCAACCTGCAGCAACCTCTAGCAACCTCTAGCAACCTCTAGCAACCTCCAGCAACCTCTAGCAACCTCTAGCAACCTCTAGCAACCTCTAGCAACCTCAAGCAACCTCTAGCAACCTCCAGCAACCTCTAGCAACCTCCAGCAACCTCTAGCAATCTCCAGAAACCTCTAGCAACCTCTAGCAACCTCCAGCAACCTCTAGCAACCTCTAGCAACCTCTAGCAACCTGCAGCAACCTCTAGCAACCTCTAGCAACCTGCAGCAACCTGCAGCAACCTCCAGCAACATCCAGCAACCTCTAGCAACCACGAGCAACCTCTAGCAACCTCCAGCAACCTGCAGCAACCTCTAGCAACCTCTAGCAACCTCCAGCAACCTCTAGCAACCTCTAGCAACCTCTAGCAACCTCTAGCAACCTCTAGCAACCTCTAGCAACCTGCAGCAACCTCTAGCAACCTCTAGCAACCTCTAGCAACCTCCAGCAACCTCCAGCAACCTCTAGCAACCTCTAGCAACCTCTAGCAACCTCTAGCAACCTCTAGCAACCTCTAGCAACCTCCAGCAACCTGCAGCAACCTCTAGCAACCTCTAGCAACCTCTAGCAACCTCCAGCAACCTCTAGCAACCTCTAGCAACCTGCAGCAACCTCTAGCAACCTCTAGCAACCTCCAGCAACCTCCAGCAACCTCTAGCAACCTGCAGCAACCTCCAGCAACATCCAGCAACCTCTAGCAACCTCTAGCAACCACGAGCAACCTCTAGCAACCTCTAGCAACCTCCAGCAACCTGCAGCAACCTCTAGCAACCTCTAGCAACCTCTAGCAACCTCCAGCAACCTCTAGCAACCTCTAGCAACCTCAAGCAACCTCTAGCAACCTCCAGCAACCTCTAGCAACCTGCAGCAACCTCCAGCAACATCCAGCAACCTCTAGCAACCTCTAGCAACCTCTAGCAACCACGAGCAACCTCTAGCAACCTCTAGCAACCTCCAGCAACCTGCAGCAACCTCTAGCAACCTCTAGCAACCTCTAGCAACCTCCAGCAACCTCTAGCAACCTCTAGCAACCTGCAGCAACCTCTAGCAACCTCTAGCAACCTCTAGCAACCTCTAGCAACCTCTAGCAACCTCCAGCAACCTCCAGCAACCTCTAGCAACCTGCAGCAACATCCAGCAACCTCTAGCAACCTCTAGCAACCACGAGCAACCTCTAGCAACCTCCAGCAACCTGCAGCAACCTCTAGCAACCTCTAGCAACCTCCAGCAACCTCCAGCAACCTCCAGCAACCTCTAGCAACCTCTAGCAACCTCCAGCAACCTCTAGCAACCTCCAGCAACCTCCAGCAACCTCTCGTAACCTGCAGCACACAGGAGTATCTAGCCGTCGGCTTTTCGTCCTGCGCAACACCACACCTTCAGGAGGCGTGCACTCCAACACTCTTAACAATCTGTTAAATGGAGGCATGCCCCTCACCACTCAGCTGCTGATGAGAGGAGCACCACACGTCAAGGACGTGCCAGGTACCACCTACTCACCAGCAGCTGCCCTGCCTTGGGAGCAGAGAATGGGGTTTAACATGCAGTAACCCCTCCAGACAGTGCCATTCTGGTGTGTGGAGGGTACCAAAACCCTTCGAAAACCATAGATGTACCGCCCTTGGAAAAAAAAGGGCAAAAAGGGCGCCCCAGGGGCACTTCGCCCTTTTTCGAAAAAGGGCTCCTGAGGGGCGAATCTACCGCTTAAAAACGGGCAAAAAGGGCGAAAAATGGCCGAAAAAAAAGGGCGTTCCTCAAAAAAGGGCGGGTCAGGGGCGGAAAAATGGGGGTTTTCTGGGTGGGCTACTGGACTTTATTTGGGCACACTGAGGTGCCTTGCGCCACGTGGCGCACGGCAGCGAACGCCTTGGCAAGTGGGTGTCTCCCAAGGCAAAAATGAGTGAACGGGCAGCATGCCGTTCCACATTTTGGGTCTCTGGGTTGTGTCTGGGAATTTTTCTCGAAATTCGCCCTTGTGTCAACCAGTGGTAAATTTTTCGGAAAATCGGGAAAAAACAGGAAAATCCGGAAAATCATACACCCTCCTAGTGTCTGGGGGGTGATATGGCGGAAAAATTTTTGGGGTGGTTTTGGGTGAAAATCCGGGCAACCCGGGCCCTTTGGGACCACATAGGCCAGGAAAGGCCAAAATTTTCGACTTTTTTCGGAAATTTTCCGATTTTTCACAGTGTGGCAGTCCGCAGACACAGATTTTCGGGTCAGAAAAAAAATTTTTTTTTCGACCCAAAAATTTCGGATTTTTTTCCGGAGGGTGTATGGTGACCATCCCGGAAATCCGAAAAAAACCTGATTTTTCCTGATTTTCGGATTTTTCTCGAAATTCGCCCTTGTGTCAACCAGTGGCAAATTTTTCGGAAAATCGGGAAAAAACAGGAAAATCCGGAAAATCATACACCCTCCATATACATGTATTATACATGTATAATACTTGCATGTCAACTATTATACATGTATAATACATGTATATGCCTGAAATATACATGTAAAATACATGTACCGTAAACGGAAATATTGTGGACCGTAATAAAGGTGAACCGTACTATAGGTGGACCGTAAAAAAGATGGAACAAATGGGATTTTTCCGGAACTTGGAACATTTTTACGGTCCACCTATTTTACGGTTGGGATCGTGGACTTGGCGGTTTTTTTTACGAGTTCCTTCGCGACGAAGTCGCGAAGGAACCAAGGAAATCGTACGGCTGAAGCTGCAGGATTAACACCACAGGGCCTCAGCACAGAGTGTGCACTCACCATCGTCCGGGAACTGTTCTCCCACAGTTACTGCAGGGTGTACTACACTAAAGGAGTACGATTTCCCTGAATTTTTCGGGCACTGATTCACGAATTTACATCTGGAGGGAGCCCGGTGGTCTCAGCTTCTGTCTGCGCGCCCTGCCGTACTGTGGCTGCTTTTGTGGGCTCGTGCAGCAGGTTCTACTTTTACTTCTACCGGAATGCTCCTTGCATGGTACTACACTTCTCGAGGTGTGGTGGTGGGTGAGTCTCGAGGTGAGATCGTGCCTTTTCCACACGCAGGGAGGACTTGCTTCTCTTGCTGGTGTTGGTTGCGGTGGTGGAGGGAGGGTCCAAAGCTGGGAGGTCGGGAGGCCTACGTGTGGGTGTCTGCGGCGTGGAGGCCGCAGTCCGCGCCCCGCAACCCACCAGCCCGCGGGCGAAAAACGCATTGTCTTTTCCATATTCAGTCCCAATAAATGGTGGACCGTAAAAAAGATGGAACGTTTGGCCTTTTTTTGGGAACTTGGAACATTTTTACGGTCCACCCTTTTTCCGTTTACGGTATATCAAGTAAAAATACAAGTATAATACTTGCATGTCAACTATTATACTTGTATTTTTACTTGATATACATGTATTTTACATGTATATTTCAGGCATTTACATGTATTTTACATGTATAATACTTGTCATGCAAGTATTATACATGTAAAATACTTGCATGACAAGTAAAATACATGTATAATACTTGCATGACAAGTAAAATACTTGCATGCAAGTAAAATACATGTATTTTACTTGCATGCAAGTATTATACATGTATAATACTTGCATGACAAGTATTATACATGTAAAATACATGTAAATGCCTGAAATATACATGTAAAATACATGTATATCAAGTAAAAATACATGTATAATAGTTGACATGCAAGTATTTTACATGTATATTTCAGGCATATACATGTATTATACATGCATAATAGTTGACATGCAAGTATTATACATGTAAAATACATGTATTATACTTGTAGTTATACATGTAAAATTTACAAGATCCCACCGTGTAGGGTAGCCCCCCCCCCCCTCCCCCCCCCGGCACGGAGAAACTTAACGTTCGACCCGAATTAGCCAGAGGCCTGGGGGGGGGGGGGGGAAGACCGATCAGGGATATTTACAACTGAACTTTCCAGGGTCGGGGGAAAACTGGGTTGATGGGGGAAAAGGGGGGGAGCTGGGCAAAGACTGTCAATAAGGGGGGTCTTCGCTAGCCGGTGCAAAAAAGTGCAGGCTGGTGCAGGGCAAAATGGGCCGAAAATGGGCCAAATCGGAGGCAAAAAAAAGGGCGGGGAGTTGGGTGGCCCCTAGCTGGGAGCACGCATTTGGACCCAAAAAATAATGTCGAGCGGTCCCTGTGCATTGTTCAGCCCTCACAGGACGAGAAGGCACGGCGGGGCCCGTGTCACGGGTAAACATTGAGATCAACCTGTCATCCTGGGCCAAGCCAAGATGGGAGCTGGCCGCCTGGGACAATGCAGGAGCAACGGCTAGTGCTCGTGCTGGCACGAAGCGGAGCCAGGCAGTGCTGTCCCGAGAACGGGCCGAGCCAGACAGTGCTGTCCCAAGGGTGGGCCGAGCCAGACAGTGCTGTCCCGAGAATGGGCCGAGCCAGACAGTGCTGTCCCGAGAATGGGCCGAGCCAGACAGTGCTGTCCCGAGAATGGGCCGAGCCAGACAGTGCTGTCCCGAGAACGGGCCGAGCCAGACAGTGCTGTCCCGAGAACGGGCCGAGCCAGACAGTGCTGTCCCGAGAATGGGCCGAGCCAGGCAGTGCTGTCCCAAGGGTGGGCCGAGCCAGACAGTGCTGTCCCGAGAATGGGCCGAGCCAGACAGTGCTGTCCCGAGAACGGGCCGAGCCAGACAGTGCTGTCCCGAGAATGGGCCGAGCCAGGCAGTGCTGTCCCAAGGGTGGGCCGAGCCAGACAGTGCTGTCCCGAGAATGGGCCGAGCCAGACAGTGCTGTCCCGAGAATGGGCCGAGCCAGACAGTGCTGTCCCGAGAACGGGCCGAGCCAGACAGTGCTGTCCCGAGAACGGGCCGAGCCAGACAGTGCTGTCCCGAGAATGGGCCGAGCCAGGCAGTGCTGTCCCAAGGGTGGGCCGAGCCAGACAGTGCTGTCCCGAGAATGGGCCGAGCCAGACAGTGCTGTCCCGAGAACGGGCCGAGCCAGACAGTGCTGTCCCGAGAATGGGCCGAGCCAGGCAGTGCTGTCCCAAGGGTGGGCCGAGCCAGACAGTGCTGTCCCGAGAATGGGCCGAGCCAGACAGTGCTGTCCCGAGAATGGACCGAGCCAGACAGTGCTGTCCCGAGAACGGGCCGAGCCAGACAGTGCTGTCCCGAGAACGGGCCGAGCCAGACAGTGCTGTCCCGAGAATGGGCCGAGCCAGACAGTGCTGTCCCGAGAACGGGCCGAGCCAGACAGTGCTGTCCCGAGAACGGGCCGAGCCAGACAGTGCTGTCCCGAGAATGGGCCGAGCCAGGCAGTGCTGTCCCAAGGGTGGGCCGAGCCAGACAGTGCTGTCCCGAGAATGGGCCGAGCCAGACAGTGCTGTCCCGAGAACGGGCCGAGCCAGACAGTGCTGTCCCGAGAATGGGCCGAGCCAGGCAGTGCTGTCCCAAGGGTGGGCCGAGCCAGACAGTGCTGTCCCGAGAATGGGCCGAGCCAGACAGTGCTGTCCCGAGAATGGGCCGAGCCAGACAGTGCTGTCCCGAGAACGGGCCGAGCCAGACAGTGCTGTCCCGAGAACGGGCCGAGCCAGACAGTGCTGTCCCGAGAATGGGCCGAGCCAGGCAGTGCTGTCCCAAGGGTGGGCCGAGCCAGACAGTGCTGTCCCGAGAATGGGCCGAGCCAGACAGTGCTGTCCCGAGAACGGGCCGAGCCAGACAGTGCTGTCCCGAGAATGGGCCGAGCCAGGCAGTGCTGTCCCAAGGGTGGGCCGAGCCAGACAGTGCTGTCCCGAGAATGGGCCGAGCCAGACAGTGCTGTCCCGAGAATGGACCGAGCCAGACAGTGCTGTCCCGAGAACGGGCCGAGCCAGACAGTGCTGTCCCGAGAACGGGCCGAGCCAGACAGTGCTGTCCCGAGAATGGGCCGAGCCAGGCAGTGCTGTCCCAAGGGTGGGCCGAGCCAGACAGTGCTGTCCCGAGAACGGGCCGAGCCAGACAGTGCTGTCCCGAGGGTGGGCCGAGCTAGGCAGTGCTGTCCCGAGAATGGGCCGAGCCACGCAGTCCTGTCCAGAGGGTGGGCCGAGCCAGGCAGTGATGTCCCGAGGGTGGGCCGACATCACATCCGGTCTCGGCCCGCTGTCTGGACCGCAGCAACAAGAAATCTGCGCTGCATGCACAGGAGCAGGGGGACTTGGCCCGTCCGCACTCCGACATTGCACCGCGCTGCCCCAGCGCTCCAGATCACAAGGCCCCCTGTGCCGCAGGAGGTGGAGACGTCGCACACCAGCAGGATGACGTCGCAGACCAGTTCACCACCCCCAACAGTAGGTCACACTCCGCCTCGCCTGTAGGCCGTCTACTGTATGCAGGAGTCTGCGTGTGTTGATAAAGACACACACGCCCGGCACACCTGATTCTATGGGCAGCGCTCGTAACTCTCTCGGCGCCAAGTCGAAGCTGAGCAAGATTTGGTTGGACGGTGCAAATATAGCTAGCCTTGCGGGCTCGCTAAGACACTCTCCGAGCTAGCTACATGAACACAACATTGCACATCGCACGGTTTCGAAGGATGGGTACGCGATGCGGGTTTAGGTCTTGTGCTAATGTTACACACAGCAAGATCCCTGACGGAGGGGATCGATGGAGGCACTGAGGAGATCATGACTGGGAAGGGGTCCTGCATCGAACCCCCTCTGAGTGGAGCAAACACTCGGTACTCCGGGCGCCACGTTCTGCTCGGCTGGACATCACCCCGAGGTCGTGGCCACGGCCCCCGACCACTCACTGCGGGGAGCTTCCCGTCCAGACAGTGTCTGGACATCACTCCTGGGCTCGACCCACTGGGCCGAGCCGACGAGTCGTGTCCAGACACTGGGCCGAGCCCAGGAGTGCTGTCCAGACACTGGGCCGAGCCCAGGAGTGATGTCCAGACCCTGGGCCGAGCCAGGGAGTGGTGTCCAGACACTGGGCCGAGCCCAGGAGTGATGTCCAGACACTGGGCCGAGCCCAGGAGTGATGTCCAGACCCTGGGCCGAGCCAGGGAGTGGTGTCCAGACACTGGGCCGAGCCCAGGAGTGATGTCCAGACACTGGGCCGAGCCCAGGAGTGATGTCCAGACCCTGGGCCGAGCCAGGGAGTGGTGTCCAGACCCTGGGCCGAGCCCAGGAGTGCTGTCCAGGCACTGGGCCGAGCTCAGGAGTGCTGTCCAGTCCCTGGGCCGAGCCAGGGAGTGGTGTCCAGACCCTGGGCCGAGCCCAGGAGTGCTGTCCAGGCACTGGGCCGAGCTCAGGAGTGCTGTCCAGTCCCTGGGCCGAGCCAGGGAGTGGTGTCCAGACCCTGGGCCGAGCCCAGGAGTGCTGTCCAGGCACTGGGCCGAGCTCAGGAGTGCTGTCCAGTCCCTGGGCCGAGCCAGGGAGTGGTGTCCAGACCCTGGGCCGAGCCCAGGAGTGCTGTCCAGACCCTGGGCCGAGCCAGGGAGTGGTGTCCAGACACTGGGCCGAGCCCAGGAGTGATGTCCAGACCCTGGGCCGAGCCCAGGAGTGCTGTCCACACTGGGCCGAGCCAGGGAGTGATGTCCAGACCCTGGGCCGAGCCAGGGAGTGGTGTCCAGACCCTGGGCCGAGCCCAGGAGTGCTGTCCAGACACTGGGCCGAGCTCAGGAGTGCTGTCCAGTCCCTGGGCCGAGCCAGGGAGTGGTGTCCAGACACTGGGCCGAGCCCAGGAGTGGTGTCCAGATCCTGGGCCGAGCCCAGGAGTGCTGTCCAGACACTGGGCCGAGCCAGGGAGTGATGTCCAGTCCCTGGGCCGAGCCCAGGAGTGCTGTCCAGACCCTGGGCCGAGCCAGGGAGTGGTGTCCAGACACTGGGCCGAGCCCAGGAGTGGTGTCCAGACCCTGGGCCGAGCCCAGGAGTGCTGTCCAGACACTGGGCCGAGCCAGGGAGTGATGTCCAGTCCCTGGGCCGAGCCCAGGAGTGCTGTCCAGACACTGACGATGTCCTGCCTCATACCCGCCATGCCCGCAATGCACTTCCGGATCACATGGTTGTGGATTTCTAGCGCCTTCCGCATTCCCTCGAAAGACTTCTCCAAGCAGAGGGTCGAGGCCTGCACGTCTGTCACCACGAGTGTCGTGATCTTCGTCTCGGTGGAGTAGTCATCGAAGAGCAGCGCCTGCTGGCTGTCTTCGTTCAGCATCCTACGACTAGGCCCGCTATGGGCCGATCTCGCCCGTACTGGGCCGGACATGGGCCGATCTCGGCAGTACTGGGCCGGCTATGGGCCGATCTCGCACGTACTGGGCCGGCTATGGGCCGATCTCGCCCGATCTCGCCCGGCAGTGCTGGGCCGGCTATGGGCCGATCTCGGCAGTGCTGGGCCGGCTATGGGCCGATCTCGCCCGTACTGGGCCGGACATGGGCCGATCTCGGCAGTGCTGGGCCGGCTACGGGCCGATCTCGCACGTACTGGGCCGGACATGTGCCGATCTCGGCAGTACTGGGCCGGCTATGGGCCGATCTCGCCCGTACTGGGCCGGACATGGGCCGATCTCGGCAGTGCTGGGCCGGCTACGGGCCGATCTCGCACGTACTGGGCCGGACATGGGCCGATCTCGGCAGTACTGGGCCGGCTATGGGCCGATCTCGGCAGTGCTGGGCCGGCTATGGGCCGATCTCGCCCGTACTGGGCCGGACATGGGCCGATCTCGGCACTGCTGGGCCGGCTACGGGCCGATCTCGGCCGTACTGGGCCGGACATGGGCCGATCTCGCCCGTACTGGGCCGGCTATGGGCCGATCTCGGCAGTGCTGGGCCGGCTATGGGCCGATCTCGCCCGTACTGGGCCGGACATGGGCCGATCTCGGCAGTGCTGGGCCGGCTACGGGCCGATCTCGGCCGTACTGGGCCGGACATGGGCCGATCTCGCCCGTACTGGGCCGGCTATGGGCCGATCTCGGCAGTGCTGGGCCGGACATGGGCCGATCTCGCCCGTACTGGGCCGGACATGGGCCGATCTCGGCAGTGCTGGGCCGGCTATGGGCCGATCTCGCCCGTACTGGGCCGGCTATGGGCCGATCTCGGCAGTGCTGGGCCGGCTACGGGCCGATCTCGGCCGTACTGGGCCGGACATGGGCCGATCTCGCCCGTACTGGGCCGGCTATGGGCCGATCTCGGCAGTGCTGGGCCGGCTATGGGCCGATCTCGCCCGTACTGGGCCGGCTATGGGCCGATCTCGGCAGTGCTGGGACGGCTATGGGCCGATCTCGCCCGTACTGGGCCGGCTATGGGCCGATCTCGGCAGTGCTGGGCCGGCTACGGGCCGATCTCGGCCGTACTGGGCCGGACATGGGCCGATCTCGCCCGTACTGGGCCGGCTATGGGCCGATCTCGGCAGTGCTGGGCCGGCTATGGGCCGATCTCGCCCGTACTGGGCCGGCTATGGGCCGATCTCGCCCGTACTGGGCCGGCTATGGGCCGATCTCGGCAGTGCTGGGACGGCTATGGGCCGATCTCGCCCGTACTGGGCCGGCTATGGGCCGATCTCGGCAGTGCTGGGCCGGCTATGGGCCGATCTCGGCAGTGCTGGGACGGCTATGGGCCGATCTCGCCCGTACTGGGCCGGACATGGGCCGATCTCGGCACTGCTGGGCCGGCTACGGGCCGATCTCGGCCGTACTGGGCCGGACATGGGCCGATCTCGCCCGTACTGGGCCGGCTATGGGCCGATCTCGGCAGTGCTGGGCCGGCTATGGGCCGATCTCGGCAGTGCTGGGCCGGCTATGGGCCGATCTCGCCCGTACTGGGCCGGAGATGGGCCGATCTCGGCAGTGCTGGGCCGGCTATGGGCCGATCTCGCCCGTACTGGGCCGGCTATGGGCCGATCTCGGCAGTGCTGGGACGGCTATGGGCCGATCTCGCCCGTACTGGGCCGGCTATGGGCCGATCTCGGCAGTGCTGGGCCGGCTACGGGCCGATCTCGGCCGTACTGGGCCGGACATGGGCCGATCTCGCCCGTACTGGGCCGGCTATGGGCCGATCTCGGCAGTGCTGGGCCGGCTATGGGCCGATCTCGGCAGTGCTGGGACGGCTATGGGCCGATCTCGCCCGTACTGGGCCGGCTATGGGCCGATCTCGGCAGTGCTGGGCCGGCTATGGGCCGATCTCGCCCGTACTGAGCCGGCTATGGGCCGATCTCGGCAGTGCTGGGCCGGACATGGGCCGATCTCGGCAGTGCTGGGCCGGCTATGGGCCGATCTCGGCCGTACTGGGCCGGACATGGGCCGATCTCGCCCGTACTGGGCCGGCTATGGGCCGATCTCGGCAGTGCTGGGCCGGCTATGGGCCGATCTCGCCCGTACTGGGCCGGACATGGGCCGATCTCGGCACTGCTGGGCCGGCTACGGGCCGATCTCGGCCGTACTGGGCCGGACATGGGCCGATCTCGCCCGTACTGGGCCGGCTATGGGCCGATCTCGGCAGTGCTGGGCCGGCTATGGGCCGATCTCGGCAGTGCTGGGCCGGCTATGGGCCGATCTCGCCCGTACTGGGCCGGAGATGGGCCGATCTCGGCAGTGCTGGGCCGGCTATGGGCCGATCTCGCCCGTACTGGGCCGGCTATGGGCCGATCTCGGCAGTGCTGGGACGGCTATGGGCCGATCTCGCCCGTACTGGGCCGGCTATGGGCCGATCTCGGCAGTGCTGGGCCGGCTACGGGCCGATCTCGGCCGTACTGGGCCGGACATGGGCCGATCTCGCCCGTACTGGGCCGGCTATGGGCCGATCTCGGCAGTGCTGGGCCGGCTATGGGCCGATCTCGGCAGTGCTGGGACGGCTATGGGCCGATCTCGCCCGTACTGGGCCGGCTATGGGCCGATCTCGGCAGTGCTGGGCCGGCTATGGGCCGATCTCGCCCGTACTGAGCCGGCTATGGGCCGATCTCGGCAGTGCTGGGCCGGACATGGGCCGATCTCGGCAGTGCTGGGCCGGCTATGGGCCGATCTCGGCCGTACTGGGCCGGACATGGGCCGATCTCGCCCGTACTGGGCCGGCTATGGGCCGATCTCGGCAGTGCTGGGCCGGCTATGGGCCGATCTCGCCCGTACTGGGCCGGACATGGGCCGATCTCGGCACTGCTGGGCCGGCTACGGGCCGATCTCGGCCGTACTGGGCCGGACATGGGCCGATCTCGCCCGTACTGGGCCGGCTATGGGCCGATCTCGCCCGTACTGGGCCGGCTATGGGCCGATCTCGGCAGTGCTGGGCCGGCTATGGGCCGATCTCGCCCGTACTGGGCCGGACATGGGCCGATCTCGGCAGTGCTGGGCCGGCTACGGGCCGATCTCGGCCGTACTGGGCCGGACATGGGCCGATCTCGCCCGTACTGGGCCGGCTATGGGCCGATCTCGGCAGTGCTGGGCCGGACATGGGCCGATCTCGCCCGTACTGGGCCGGACATGGGCCGATCTCGGCAGTGCTGGGCCGGCTATGGGCCGATCTCGGCAGTGCTGGGACGGCTATGGGCCGATCTCGCCCGTACTGGGCCGGCTATGGGCCGATCTCGCCCGTACTGGGCCGGACATGGGCCGATCTCGGCACTGCTGGGCCGGCTACGGGCCGATCTCGGCCGTACTGGGCCGGACATGGGCCGATCTCGCCCGTACTGGGCCGGCTATGGGCCGATCTCGGCAGTGCTGGGCCGGCTATGGGCCGATCTCGGCAGTGCTGGGCCGGCTATGGGCCGATCTCGCCCGTACTGGGCCGGAGATGGGCCGATCTCGGCAGTGCTGGGCCGGCTATGGGCCGATCTCGCCCGTACTGGGCCGGCTATGGGCCGATCTCGGCAGTGCTGGGACGGCTATGGGCCGATCTCGCCCGTACTGGGCCGGCTATGGGCCGATCTCGGCAGTGCTGGGCCGGCTACGGGCCGATCTCGGCCGTACTGGGCCGGACATGGGCCGATCTCGCCCGTACTGGGCCGGCTATGGGCCGATCTCGGCAGTGCTGGGCCGGCTATGGGCCGATCTCGGCAGTGCTGGGACGGCTATGGGCCGATCTCGCCCGTACTGGGCCGGCTATGGGCCGATCTCGGCAGTGCTGGGCCGGCTATGGGCCGATCTCGCCCGTACTGGGCCGGCTATGGGCCGATCTCGGCAGTGCTGGGCCGGACATGGGCCGATCTCGGCAGTGCTGGGCCGGCTATGGGCCGATCTCGGCCGTACTGGGCCGGACATGGGCCGATCTCGCCCGTACTGGGCCGGCTATGGGCCGATCTCGGCAGTGCTGGGCCGGCTATGGGCCGATCTCGCCCGTACTGGGCCGGCTATGGGCCGATCTCGCCCGTACTGGGCCGGCTATGGGCCGATCTCGGCAGTGCTGGGACGGCTATGGGCCGATCTCGCCCGTACTGGGCCGGCTATGGGCCGATCTCGGCAGTGCTGGGCCGGCTATGGGCCGATCTCGCCCGTACTGGGACGGCTATGGGCCGATCTCGGCAGTGCTGGGCCGGACATGGGCCGATCTCGGCAGTGCTGGGCCGGCTATGGGCCGATCTCGCCCGTACTGGGCCGGCTATGGGCCGATCTCGGCAGTGCTGGGACGGCTATGGGCCGATCTCGCCCGTACTGGGCCGGCTATGGGCCGATCTCGCCCGTACTGGGCCGGCTATGGGCCGATCTCGGCAGTGCTGGGCCGGCTATGGGCCGATCTCGCCCGTACTGGGCCGGCTATGGGCCGATCTCGGCAGTGCTGGGCCGGACATGGGCCGATCTCGGCCGTACTGGGCCGGACATGGGCCGATCTCGCCCGTACTGGGCCGGCTATGGGCCGATCTCGGCAGTGCTGGGCCGGCTATGGGCCGATCTCGCCCGTACTGGGACGGCTATGGGCCGATCTCGGCAGTGCTGGGCCGGCTATGGGCCGATCTCGCCCGTACTGGGACGGCTATGGGCCGATCTCGGCAGTGCTGGGCCGGCTATGGGCCGATCTCGCACGTACTGGGCCGGACATGGGCCGATCTCGGCAGTGCTGGGCCGGCTATGGGCCGATCTCGCCCGTACTGGGCCGGACATGGGCCGATCTCGGCAGTGCTGGGCCGGCTATGGGCCGATCTCGCCCGTACTGGGCCGGGTCCAGGAGTGGTGTCCAGACCCTGGGCCGACCCAGGCTGTGGGTGGTGCATTTTGGTGCATTTTCCGTCGGTTTAGGTGAAAATTGTCGAATTTTGTCGAAATTTGACGACAGGTGACGAACAGCGAGAATCCCCGAAAAACCGGTTTTTAATTCATTTTTGGGGGGGGGTCTTCGCTGACGAAGTTTTTGTCGAAGACCCCTGTCGTCGTCGTCAGAACACTGCCGTCTTCGGTGAAAAACCCCCTGAAACAGCCGTTTTCCTAATTATGTGACGAACGACGAAGTTTGTCGAAGTTTGTCGACCAGCGAAGACCCCCAAGGGAGATTATAGTTTTTCGCGCCCATTGCCTCTGCATTTTCCATGTGGTCCCCCCATGATTGACGGGGTGGGGGGTATACAGCAGGGCGGACAATGACGCAGCATCAGCAGGGGCTGCACCTTCTGGGACACCCCCTGAAACAGCTGCGTGATGAACTCATGAGCGTCACTTCGCACAGTGTGCGTCATGTTCAAAAGACGGCATGACACGCAGGAGCCAGTAGGCTGCCTTTCAAACGAGGTGCCTGTCCCTGCTGGACAGGCGCAGCCTACAGGAGGGTCTGGGGGCGGAGCCCTCCAGCCGCCAGGGGGACCTCGCTCAGAAATTCATGAGGGATCACCCTCGCAAGATAGGCTGGTGTCAAACTGGCGAGTCTGACAGTTTCAAGTCCCCGATACCGAAAATTCACAATTTTTCTGTCACTATGCATATCAGCACGGCCCTGCCCTCTGTGTCAGGCCAACTCACCAACAATGGAAAGGAGGAAGAGGCGACGTAAGGCAATGCCTCCGTGCGGCCAGGAGAACACGAAACAGCGATACCCCACACCGGGGGACGCTGCGAACACGGCCAAACACTGTTCAAAATCTGGGAAACTCTTCGTTGAGCGCACACTCCTGTGTCAAGGGTGCGGAAGCCCCTGTGAAGTGGCATAAAGGGTGATCCTGATGAAGATTCAGTCGTACGATTTCCTTCGTTACTTCACCATGCTTCGTCGCTCGTAACTGGTAAAGAGAAAACTGATTGCCGGGTTTCTTTTGTTTTGTTTGTGCAACCTTCTGGTCACCTGCACGTTGGGGCGTGGAGTGCAGGTGAACAAAACATTGCTCGCACTGCAACCTTGTTCAATCTGAACGCTTTCCGTGAGCACGGTGCGTTTGTCACAAAAAACACAATAGGTCAGAGCACCGTCCTTCCTCGACCTCACAACTCCCCCCCGAGGGCTCTGCAGTGTAAACACGCACGTAAATCTTGTGGCAAGTGTCACCTGGAAAGGTGGCACATGATAGGGTCAAACCTGCGGACACACTTGAATCGTTTGTTGGCAGACTACAGTGAACACCACACCAGAAGACCTTGGTCTTGCCCAAGGCTTCGTCAGCTTGGTTACTGGCTGCTTCCAGCTGAAAAACGACCCGCAACTTGCCTTGCACACATCCCTCTGGCACACTGCAGTGCTACGCAGCAGCCACAGCCCCACCAAGCACACTGCATGCAGCGGTAGGCGCCACAGTGTCGAGCCCGACGCATCGAACGGGTACAGGCACAACGGGCCCAATGCCGATCACAGTCCGCAGACTCCAGGATGCGGCACAGATGCGGATCACGTGACCATCACAAACAGCAACGCAGGGGGGGTCCCCTGATGTCATAGCTCCGCTGCCCACTGAGGGGGTGTGGCCTTCAAGCTTCTGCAGCTCCTTCCCTGTTGATGTATGCCAGACACGAACGCTGTTGTCGCCAGAGCCTGAGATGATCTTCGATCCGTCTGGTGTGACAGTCACGGAGTTCACAAAGGAGGTGTGGCCTTCAAGCTTCTGCAGCTCCTTCCCTGTTGATGTATCCCAGACACGAACGCTGTTGTCGCCAGAGCCTGAGATGATCTTCGATCCGTCTGGTGTGACAGTCACGGAGTTCACACGGAAGGTGTGGCCTTCAAGCTTCTGCAGCTCCTTCCCTGTTGATGTATCCCAGACACGAACGCTGTTGTCATCAGAGCCTGAGATGATCTTCGATCCGTCTGGTGTGACAGTCACGGAGTTCACCCAGTCGGTGTGGCCTTCAAGCTTCTGCAGCTCCTTCCCTGTTGATGTATCCCAGACACGAACGCTGTTGTCGCCAGATGCTGAGATGATCTTCGATCCGTCTGGTGTGACAGTCACGGAGCGCACATAGGTGTGGCCTTCAAGCTTCTGCAGCTCCTTCCCTGTTGATGTATCCCAGACACGAACGCTCTTGTCATCAGAGCCTGAGATGATCTTCGATCCGTCTGGTGTGACAGTCACGGAGAGCACAGAGGAGGTGTGTCCTTCAAGCTTCTGCAGCTCCTTCCCTGTTGATGTATCCCAGACACGAACGCTCTTGTCGGCAGAGCCTGAGATGATCTTCGATCCATCTGGTGTGACAGTCACGGAGAGCACATAGGAGGTGTGGCCTTCAAGCTTCTGCAGCTCCTTCCCTGTTGATGTATCCCAGACACGAACGCTGTTGTCGTGAGAGCCTGAGATGATCTTCGATCCGTCTGGTGTGACAGTCACGGAGAGCACATAGGAGGTGTGGCCTTCAAGCTTCTGCAGCTCCTTCCCTGTTGATGTATCCCGGACACGAACGCTGTTGTAGTCAGAGCCTGCGATGATCTTCGATCCGTCTGGTGTGACAGTCACGGAGTTCACACAGTCGGTGTGGCCTTCAAGCTTCTGCAGCTCCTTCCCTGTTCATGTATCCCAGACACGAACGCTCTCGTCGACAGAGCCTGAGATGATCTTCGATCCGTCTGGTGTGACAGTCACAGAGAGCACAGAGGAGGTGTGTCCTTCAAGCTTCTGCAGCTCCTTCCCTGTTGATGTATCCCAGACACGAACGCTCTTGTCGTTAGGTTCGTAACTGCCAGAGCCTGAGATGATCTTCGATCCATCTGGTGTGACAGCCACGGAGTTCACACAGTCGGTGTGGCCTTCAAGCTTCTGCAGCTCCTTCCCTGTTGATGTATCCCAGACACGAACGCTGTTGTCGTCAGAGCCTGAGATGATGTTCGATCCGTCTGGCGTGACAGTCACGGAGCGCACAGCGTCGGTGTGACCCAACAGAGGCGGGAGCGGGGCACCGAAGGAGGAGCCCTTCCAGTCAGAACGTGTGAGATTGCCCTCCCAGAGCATTGCGTGCTCCAGCCAGCAGTTGTGGAAGCGGCTCTTCTCGAGCACAGTCGAACACAGGCGTGCGTGGCGCAGGTCGCTGTCCTGTACAAGCACACCAGTGAGGTCGCACCGGAATGTAAACCGCGTGCGTGCGGCGAGCGCCATGGCATTGGAAGCTGACGCCAGTGATTTCGCATCATCACCAGCGTCGCGGGTCGCCAGGACCAGCGGCAGCAGCTCTGACACCACCTTTGTGTCGCGCTCGTCGGCCCCACGTGTGAGCACCGTGTCCGCAAAGTACTCCAGCACATTCGGCGCATCCTTGCTGAAGGCCCTGCACACTTTGCACCCAAGCGTGTCAGCCACAGCACCTTCCCGTGCCAGCCGCCGCGCCACAAGGAACTCCCCAAGCGTCTTGTGACGGAATGCAAACGCGCTGCTGTCGTCGTGGAAGCTCTCCACACGAAACGGGAGGACCCGGAACGCCTCGTCTGCTCTTGCACGGTCCACCCCGTCCTCCTGCAACAGGCGCGCCCGCTCTGTGCCCAGTGATCCCTGCCACGTCTGTGCCTGCAGCATCGCGCATGCAATCAGTTCGCCCACCCGCAGCACCTCCTCCGCGCGCGCCGCTCCAACGGACCCCTGACGCAACCCACCCACGATGACAGCTCGTGCTGAGCGTAACACGCCATGTGAAGCAGGAACGGGTTGCGCAGCTGCGACAGCACCGCCACCTCAGCGTCTGCAACTGTGCGTGGAGGAACTGGTTCCGCCGCCAGCTGTTCCAGCCGTGTTGTGGTCTGTTCGGCTGCACGCAGCTGCGCTGCCTTCAGCTCCAAGAACCCCGCCTGCTGCGACAGCGCCACAAGCACATCACGCAGCGGCACTGATGACCCTGCAGCATGAGGTGTGCCGCCGCATCTGCCTTCCAGCGCCAATATCACCGCCTCGGCTGCAGCCACCACACACGTGGTATTTGCGTTTCCCGGCACCCCGTTGTCTGTAGAAGCACCCGGTGTCTTGTCTTTGCTGCTGCTGCCGCTGTCAGCACCAGCCAGCACCCACGCCCGCTCCACAATCGCCACCACCACCGCTCGGTCGCTGAGCACCACCGCTGTATCATCATCAGCTGCACCGCATGTGCCGCGCACCGTGTCGGCCAGCTTCCGCTGATCGTCCGCAGTGAAAAATGCATCCACACGCTGCTGCTCCGCCTTCGCCACCTGTGCCACACGCACCTTGCTGATGTACGCCACCGCGTCTGCCTGTGTGAAGGGCTGCATGTACAGCGACCTCGTCCCGTCCCCACAGATTTGCGACGGTGTGTGATCCACGCTCTTCAGGTACTCACCGCGCGTCGTCACAACCACACTGCAGTGATTCGCACACCACGGGTGCAGCCGCAGCACCCCTTGCCCGCCACTGGCCTTGTACGCGTCCCCCAAATCCTTCCGTGTCAGCCCCACCTCGTCCAGCGAGTCCAGGATCACCACAACGTCGTAGACACTGCTGAGGTGATCCAACGCAGCCTCCTCCAGCCCGAACGACTTCCCGATGAACTCGTCGATCCCACCGTGTGTTGTGACGGTGGACGCACCAATCGACGGCAGCGCCACAAAGACAGGGAACACGGGCTTCTTTCTCTGCCCCGCAACCACGCCTGCATCCTCCTTCTTCTCCTGCAGCAGCTGGCACAGAACCGCAACCGCCGCAGATGTCTTCCCGGTCCCTCCGTCCCCGACCAGACACAGCGGGTGCCGCCCCGTCCCCCTCACATTTTCCCCCGCCCCCTCCTCCCCGTGCCCGTCTGCCGCCAGCCACTCGTCCACCTCGTGCAGCAGCATCCTCGTCTCCGACTCCGCCACATGTGGATCGTCCCCGACCCTGCCCTCCACGTAGCTGTCCAGGAACTCCGCAAAGAGCGACGCCGTGTGCTGCAGCACCTTCCGCACCGCCTCAACTTGGTCCGCCACAGAGTAGTCGCCGGCGCCGTTGTTGCTGTCTTTTTTCTCGTCATGCGCAACCTCCTGCATCACAATCACATCGAAGGGCTGCCCCACCATGCGCAGCAGCGTCGGGGACAGCTTCCACTGCACCCGGAACTCGATGTTGCTGTCGTACAGCAGCTCCGCCTCCTGCGGGAACACGCTTGCGAATCCCACCTCCGCCGCACCCTGCTTCGCCACAATCACAAAGAACGTCCCCGCCTTCCCGTACATGAAGGTCTTCGCCACATCCTGTTCCTGCGTTGTCGACGTGAAGGCGTTCCACACCACCGATGTCCCCACCTTGTACTGCGCCGACACGTTCACGTTGATCCCGCGGAACACCGTGGTCAGGCTCGGCCGCCGGCTCCGGATCAGCCGCGTCAGCTTCGCAATCAGCGGCTGGAACGTTGCGATCACGTGCAGCTGTGCCGGTGCAGGCTCAAGCTCGAACACGCTGCCTGCCGCAGACTCCCGCGCTTCCTTCGACAGCCCAATCGTCCGCATCGCCTGGTTCATCCCGAAGTACAGTGCCGGCCGCACGCAACCCGCCCCGTGGTTCCCCAGCACAACCGGGTCGGTGAAGTTCCCGTGGTATTCCTGCACGATGGATGCACCGTCTGCCTTGCACACGAGATCGCACGTCTCACTGTTCATCTGGTACTCCACGCAGTCGCAGGTGAAGAGGTAGCCTGCGCACAGATGCTCGAACCAGTCGTCCACCGCCATCCAGTCCTCGATCTCGTCTGGCGCCTTCTCCACATGCTGTAGCACCCGCTGCACAACAAACCGCAGCCCCAGCAGCATGCTGTCCACGTGTTTTGCCCGGTACCCGAGATCCGGTCGCACCGTCAGCAGCTGCACCAGCCACTCCAGCAGCGGTGTCTCTGTCTCGCCCGCTTTGTCGTTGCGCGTGAAGCAGATCTTCCGCCCGTCCACGTGGTTCTGCAGCCGCTCGCTCGTCTTGTCCTTGTCGCCGGGTTTGTCTGTGGGGAGCTCCTGTGGCGGTGGCTGAGCCTGCGACTGTGGGAGTCCATCCGATGCAGTGTGGACTGCATCAGTGACAGTGGGAACACGTGCCCTCAAGGGCGGCCACTCGTCTGTGAGGAAGTGCCGCAGCCTGCTGACCACCTCCGTCTGCATCTTCCCCACTTGCTCGGCGAGGGCCGCCAGCAGCGCACTGCGTGTGCCGCCATCACGGTGCTGCAGCGCGTACCACACCGGTGTGCGTCCCTCCCCGTCCGGAACGCTCACTGCCCCGCACTCCTCCACCAGAAACTTCACTGCTTCGGCAGCAGCGGGAACCCCCCTGCACCCGGGCTGCAACACCTCGTGGAGCAGCGTCCGCCCGGTGTGTGGATCCGCCGCGTTTACGTCCGCCTTGTGCTTCTCCAGCAGCTGCCGCCACGTCCCGCCCTCCAGTGCCTCCTTCACAGCGCGTGTACTGCCCCACCAACCCCGCCCGTGCTCCTGCACACTCGCACTCGCCCCCATCCCCCTCACAAATTTCTTCCGCTGCACACACTCTTCGTGCGTTCTGCTTGTATATAGTGCTTCCGATTATGTGTCTGTGTAATGTGCACTGCCTGCATGTTGTGTGTGCATCACCAACAGAGCGGGTGCACCCCCTTCTTGATATATCAGCGGCATACGCGCAAGGGCTTGGTGACAAGACAGGCACACCCCACAGGGGGGTCTGGGGCGGAGCCCCCCAGCCGTCGGAGGCCACGGTAGTGGATATCTGTTCACAGGTTGACATGATCCATGTCAAGCCCCAAAGTCGGTGGGTCGGTGGGTCGATAGTGAGGAAGAGGGGAAAAGGGGGGGGGGGGGGGGGGACCGGTTTCTGGTGGGTCGATGGTTCGATAGTTAGGAATTGCCCTGAAGACCGATGCCGTGTGGTGAAACTGCAATCCTTCCTCTCAGGCAGACCCGCCACTGGGTTCCCCCCCCCCCTCTCCCCCCTGCATGCCGTTCCGTTTGTTGGACACACAACAAAAGAACCCTTTTTTTTGCCTCCTGCTGTGCGACCCCCACCTCACTCCACCTCCCCCACCTTTTGTCCACAGAAACACCTGCATTCAATGCAGCCACTCTCTAACACACACCCCTGCCAACGGCACAGAGAGACCTGCCACAGCGATCACACTGCTGGAGGAACCTTTGCTGCCACGTTTGGCGGCACATTTTTTTTGTAAGTTCGGCGTAGCCAACTCAGGAAACTTTTCACCGTGCGGATCCTTGCGAACACTTCACACGCCCGGCAGGCTGTGGGGTGTTCTGCGTTCGAAGAACACAAACTGTCGTTGCTACCTTCTCTCTTGAGATTCACTCGGTTGCATTAGTTTTGTCAACGAAATGGGTGGGGACCAGGATTTTTTTCTGGGGGAGTCGGGGGGGGGGGGGGGGGGGGCTAATGACCCCCCCCAGGTTTTGGCGGAAGTTAATAGCCCCCCGGGGTCAATTTTTCTGGGGCGTTTTGAGAGGGTGCCACATGTGCATGTGGCTGTGAGCAGCACTTGGTGCGTCGGGGAAGTGGGGCGGATGGAGTTTCAGGGGAAGACGGACCCCGTCGTGGTGAGGCAACTTCCCCGACTTGGGTTATTTGCCCCGAGAATCCACACCACAAGCCACATGCGTTCAGTACCGTGGCCTCCGGCGGCTGGGGGGCTCTGCCCCCCCAGACCCCCCTGTGCCACATACCTGCCAAGTACCTTCTCCTCGCGCGTGAATTGGATTCACATCAGGTGATGATAGAATCCAGACCCCTCGTAGCGCCATCATATGGACGCACACAGAAGCTGTGTGCCAGGAACAAACATTCACTACCGTGGCTCTGGCGGCTGGGGGGCTCCGCCCCCCAGACCCCCCTGTGGCGCACCGCCCCGGGGAGAATTTTCTTTGGGGGCAAAAAGTGCACTGACCCCCCCCCCCCAACCCCCGAAATCGCGAATCCTGGAAAAATCCCTGGTGGGGACAACCAAAAAAACACTCCGTGGATCTCTCTTATCTCACGGGCGGGGCACGATGCCCCACCCACAACACACACAACGGGGAGAGACGCCCCCCCCACCCTGCCCTGGGCTACTTCTGAGGGTGCTCCGCACGCCACCGCCTCACCTGCCACCGCCGGTGCGAACCCCGCAGCTCTTCGTTAAGAAGCCGCCTCTCGAGACCTGTGGGGAACCGGTCCATCGGACCCCCTTGGTCGATACAATGGCGCACAGTCTGCGTGGGGCGGGGAGATATGTTACGACGGGCACACGCAGAGACACGACAATGCGATAGACAGAGACAGAGAGAGAAGAACCGGCCGCCCCCTCCGCTTTGCTCCGGGCGGGCCTGGCTTTTGGATTGTCAAATTTAACAAAAGGGGGGGGGGGGGATCGGCAAGAGAGGCGGAGCATCTCTAAACTCCCTCCCTCCCCCCCTCCCTCACAGCCCGACAACGCCGAGGTAGTCGCGTATCACAGTTGTGACGAAGACCTGCTCGTGGTGCATGTGGTCCTTCAGCAGCATCATCTTGTGCTTCTCTTTGTGCTTCGCATGGAGCCCCGCCGCCGCACCGCAGACCCTCACGTTACCCCCGTGCCCGCTGGCCGTGGCGTGTTGGAACATCCCCTCCGCGAGGAGGGCCATGTGGTCCCCAGGGCTCTCCGAGGCTTCGGCACACCCTGAGATGCAGATGGCGTAGGTTGCCGCATCGCTGGCGATATTTGCTTCCGCCATCCGCCGCGACCACTCCAGCATCAGCCCCGCCTCGCCGTGCTTCCGCGCGGCGTTTATGACAGCGTTGTAACACGGCGCTGTCACACCGCCCTTTGGGATCCGCCCAGCCGCCAACAGCCACACGTCCTCCGCATCGCGGAAGCTGCGTTTCCCGGCTCGCGTCACCGCAGCCACCAAGAGGAGCCCTGTGACGCGTGGCGCATCGCGGACCACAGAGGCGACCTCAGCCACGGGGCACACCTCGACATAGAGGCAGGCCGAGGTGGTGTCCGCAACCCCCCGCGCCTTGAGGATTTGGTAGAACCGGATGCCCCGCTCCGCATCGGTTCGGACCAGCATTGTCAGCACGGCGTTAAACAGCCCTGGGAGTGCGGAGGGCAGCCCGGAGGACGTCGTGTCGCCCAGACGTTGAGGGAGGAGGTCCATCATGCGCTGCACGTCGGGGAGCCTCCCTGCGCCGACCAGGGCGAGGATCGCGCTGGCAAGAGTCACGTCGGAGAGGTATCGGAGGAAGGCAGCCTCGGCACACCTGCCGCCACCAGCGGGTGCGGTCGCCTTGGCGAGCATTGTGTCGAACACCTCCGCTGCAGAGGCGGGGGCGCCGAGCCTGCGGAAGAGAGTCATCAGGGCTGTGTTGGATTCGATCCCCAGCTCGCAGCCCCTGTCGGAGAGGACCCGGATGTCCCTCCGGAGCAGCCCCAGCCGGTGCGCATTTGTCGCAGAGTCCTGCGATCTCACCTGCCCCCCGTGGTTCTTCCGCAGGTAGGCTGCGATCCCGCCATCGGTTGCCCCCGCCATCGCGTCCGCCCCGCTCCCCCCAGCCTGCGGGCGGGACGCCGCCTCCGAGCCCTGCCGCACCCTCGCAGAATGCGGCACGGGGAGTGCGGTGGTGGAACCCCCCTGGGCTGGCTGCAGACCCAGGCGGCGTTTGATGGCATCCCGCTTGCGCTTCGGCAGCTTCTTCCGGTTTTTCGGGCGGTGTGAGGTGTTGGTGTTGTGGGCGTCGTGGCGGTGCCCTCCGCCGGAGGGTGAGGAGGACACTAATGGTGATGGGTGTGGCGGCACGGTGCACACCTGCTGGCGGGCGCGGCTCAGCTCTGCGGCGCGCTGGAGGTTCGACTTCCGGGCGGCGGAGCGCCACGGGGCTGGTGTGTCGGGTGGGGTGGCGGAGCTGCCCCACCGCCCGCCAACACGGGCCAACAGCCTCACAGCTCCTGCGGCTGTCGGCCCGCCCTGCATTTTCTCACATCTGGCACGCCCCACCTGCCTTATGGGAGTTGGGAGAGAGGGGACGGCTAACTCATAGGGGGGGGGGGTAGTGAAGTCGAAGTCGAAGCAGAAGGAAACACAAGGTTTGATCTCCCTTCAGGGCGAGCGTGAGGGTGGGGGGGGGTGAGGAGCCTCCTCCTCCTCCTAGCCCCGACTCCACTACTACACCTCTCCAATGCAAAGGCAGCTTCAGGGAGAGGAAAAAGAGGAAGGGGGGGTGTAGACGAGGTGGGGGGGGGGGGGGAGTAGGTGCGGCCCGACATCCTCGCCTGTTTCCTTCGCGATGTAGGGGTTGGGGGGGGGGGGGTACCCTACCTTGGCGGTGGCGGACACACCCAATCCCAATATTCACCAGCAGCCCTTCGCCCTCCCCCCCTCCCAGCGCCCCCTCGTCCCTCTGCGCTCCCGCTGCCCGTTCTGCTTTGGGGGTGCATGGCGCTGCGGTGGGGGAGGGGCCAGAGAGAGGTACGACGAGACACAGCCCAGAAAACAAAATGCAGCCGCAGCGAATCACAAGAGAGAGGGGTGGCACGCGGCAGTTTTTTTTTGTTTCTTCGGACGCAGAACACCCCAGGACACAATAAGGCATCGCCACACACCCTCTCCCATTCACCCATTCGCCACACCAGGATCGCATTCCGGTGGTGGAACCCTCTGTGGCCCACACGGCATCCTTTAGGTGTGGAACACGCGTCCCGTTTGAGGCAAGTCTGAGGCACCATCTGCTGTTGAGGCGTGAGTTACCCAAGGTAGTTTTTGCCCTGTGTTGTGTGCCAGTGCTCCAGGAAGGCTGCCTTGTCCTTGCGGCCCACAGACATGGCACGCAGCCCGGATGACTCACACAGCCCGGACACAAGCGTCTTCAGGAAGATGGCAGGGTCAAACGAAAGCCGCGGCGTGTTTGCTGCAGACACAGACACGGCACGCACGCTGTGGAAGGGTGTTGCCACAGCGAGGTAAACATGCTCCGCAGCCGACCCGATCGAGGGGAAGGTGAGAGAAGGCTTGCTCGCAGCAGAAGCGGACGACGAGTCGTGGTAGACCAGGGCCTGCAGGTGGAACGGCGTCTTCTTCTCCAGGCCCCGCAGCAGCCCTGCGGGGGGCGCGAGCACACCCTTCCCATTCGTGGGGGTGCCTTCGAAGAACAGCAGGAGGGGCGAGCACCTCTTCGACGCTGCGTCGACTGCCTCCTTGAGGGCCACGCCACGCCCCGACGCAAACACAGCGCGCTGCTCTGCGTCAGACTTGCAGGCATACTGAATGGCACCAAGTGGCCCAAAGGTCAGAACCTGAGCTGTGTTGGTTGGCGTGTCATCGTGGGCAAAGGCGAACAGCGGGGCGTGCTGCGATGTGTGGAAGAGCACATCGATGTAGGAGCAGAAGTTGGTGAAAACGACCTCACCCGCGGCGGGGGAGATGCCCGCTGTGGAGCCCGAGGCAGAGAGGGGCCAGGTGCGGTGGCTCACCCAAACGCCCAGCGTCAGGAGGAGCAGGCTGGCAAGCGGCTTCTGGAAGACCGACCGCAGCAGCGCACCCACAGGGGGCACAACGGCGGACACCAGTGCCGGCAGCAGCAGCCCCAGCAGGGCGAAGAGGAGCCCGGCCGTGAGGACGAAGGGCAGCTTCAGCAGGAACACCAGAGGCCGCACCACGTAGCTGGTGACGGCACCCCCCGTTTGCCGCATCGGGACGAACGGCTGGATCCCGGTGCCCTGGTCTGCAAAGCGCCTGTATTTCTCCATGGTTGCAGGGGGGTGGGGTGGGGTAGGGTGGAGGGTCGTCTCCCGCCTGCTGGGGTGGAGGTGGGGGTGTGCAGCATTGCTGCGAAACATGATGTCTGTGCGATAGAGCCGGGCAAGACAAGAGCAACTTCGGCTGGGGGGGGGGGGGGGGTCGGTGGGTGTCTCCGCAAGGTCCTGCCGGTGCTCCCGCCGGCGATGCAATCCTTTGAATGCAACTCGTTGCACAAACAAACACATGCCGTACGCAGGTGCCCTTCACAGATGCCCTGCCGTCCCGTGCATGCGATCGATATCCTACAGGCGTCGAATTCGACGATTCTCTCCTGGAAATAGAACGAAACACACCAAAAAAAAATGCCCTCGTCTCCACCCAATAGTGGGGTGGTCCTTTTGAACCTGCCAGGCTGCACGGGCGGCAGTGGTTGCTTTTTTGGACTCGGGGCTTTGTTGTGGTACCAACATCAAAACACCATGCGTGGGGGTGCATTGCCGAAATGAGGGGTGTGGGCAGTGGAGACCCTGAGCTGCATCAGGCATCACAAGGCACGGGCAGGTAGGCATGCCAAGGCAGCCCAGAGGGCACAGCACAGCAGCCTCAGGGCAGCGCACAGCAGCACACAGGGGTCGTGGCGGTGTGGGCCTGCGAGGTGCAGACCGCCACCGTTCCACACGCAGTGCAGCACCATGTCGCGGCGGGCCTGCAGTCTGGGCGACGCGTGTAGGAGTGTCTCGGGCCGTGCCTGCACAGCAGCACGCACAACCTCAGGGTCGTTGCACAGCTTCGCATCGCAGCAGGCGAGCATATGCCCGTCTGTCTTCAGAGCCAGGAGTGCCAGGCTACGGCACCGCTGCAGCTTTCGGCTCACATGTGCGAAACAGGCCCCGTGCATCCCCACACACCGCCTTGCGAAGGCGTCATCGCCGCGCAGGTCCCTGTGTGCGTAGCGGAAGGCTTGCCACGCGATCTGCACAGCCTCCCACACCAGGGTCTTGTTGCGGCGCAGGTGCTGCGGGGCCTCCTGCAGAAGCCTGAAGTCGTGGCTGCGCACACAACGCAGAATCGCGTCCCGCGAATGGCGCACGCTTTCCGCGGCGTAGGGCAGGCAGCCCAATGGCAGATCGGTGACGAAGGCCTCGCTGCTGCGCAGCTCGGGTGACGCGAATTGCAGGGCACAGTGGTTTTGGCGCGCGGCAGCACGCACGATGTCTGGGTCACCCTGCAGGCGGGTGCTCGCATAACACAGATCGTTTCCAAATAACGCGACGGCGCGAGCCACAATCTCACGGTGGTTGCGAATGCTCTGCAGCGCCGAACCCAGGTCGATGTCGAACCCCGCGTCCAGAACTTCCAGAAGGAGGGCCTCATCGCCACGGACATTATCTGCAGCCTTCTGCAGGAAGATGCCGCTCTCGAGTTCGTGCGCCATCCGCAGGACAAAGGCCCTGTCGCTGCGCAGCCTCTCGCTGCAGTATTCAAAGGCAAACGGGATGTTCTCCACACAGGCGACGACAACATCCTCGTCATCCCTCATACAGTCGGGCAACTCGTTAATTGCGAGCCCATTGGCCTCGACACACCTCAGCACAAAGCTGTGGCTGTGCTGCAGCTGCCTGCTTGCGTGAGCCATCTCACTACCAGTGTAGCCGGACTTTACAGCCAAGAAGACCAGGTCGGGGTCGTTCTGCACCTCTGCCGTCGCATCACGCAGCACATCAGGGTGGGTCTCCAGCACAGCCCGCATGAAGTCGCGATCGCTGCAGGCCTCAGGGTTGCCAGAGAGGTACCAGCAGAACGAGTCGGATGATGCGTCACGCACCATATCCGAGTGCGCCATCACTTCGTGCGAGACATACAGCGACACGTCGGGATGCCGTTGCAACAGCGACATCACAAAGTCCAGGCTGCTGCGCAGCCTGCAGCTGGCAGCTGCGAAGTTACTGCGAAGATGGTCCACTGCAGCTGTGACGCAGGCTTCGTTGTCGCACGCCCACGAGGGGAGGCTACCGAGCGCCGCCCCGCCCCTGATCTGGTCGATGTAATGTGTTTCGCTTGCCAGAACCTCCAGGACGCACCCGTCGCACAGTGCTTCGCACCCTGCAGCCGGCTCCTCGCAGTCCGTCAGCTCAGCACCGTTGGCCGAGAAGACAACACCGCCATCTAGACCCAGCGCTGCAGCTGCGTGGTTGCACACATCCTGCACAGTGTCAAATTTGCCAACATCTAGAACATGCTGCTCCCCTGTCGCAGGGTCAGCAACATAGATCTCCATGCCGGCACACCTGGGATGGCGGGGTGTGCGGTGCAGGCCGGATGCGAGAAACACCCGTGACAACCACCACAGGGCCTAGCCTCCTCTGAAGGCATGCAGCGGGCGTGTCGGGGCCCCCCTGTGAAACAAAGTGGCATGTGTCTCTGCACTCTTCCTATCCCAAAGCTTCAAGTTGTACGACCCCCCCTCGTCGCTCCACAGGTCGGGGGGAGGGCGGGGAGGGGGCAGCGACCCCTCCTCATGATTTTCTGGCATCGTTTGCTCTCTCTCTCTCTCCTCCACACCACTGTGGGGCCCAGCAGGAGTAACCGGCACACCCGCCCAGTCAGAATCGCCCGCGATTGTTGGTTTATGCGGGCAGGGCATCCGCCTGGGCAGTACACCGCCAACCTCCAAAAGGGACTGGGCAGGTGGTGTCAAAGCATAGTCCACCCCCAGGCCTGTCGCTAACTTTTCGATTTTGGAGATTTGGTGGGTTGACGCTCCTGTTTTGGGGGGGGATCAGGGGGGAAAACACTAGGGGTCAATTTTTCTCGCGCGCGCTTCGCGCGCGCTCGTGTTGTTGCCAATTTTTCCCATCGGTGGACCACTAGGTGGGCACGGTGTGAGGCGCTGGGTTCCTTCCGTGGTTCCTCTCCCGCTCGCGCCGTCGGGTGCCGGAGGAAACCAAAAAATGGCTTTCGGGACCATGATTTCGACGCTGCCCCCTGATATGTCACGGCCGTCAAAGCGCAAGGACTTGGTTACTAGACGGGCACGCGAGATGGGGGGTCTGGGGGGCAGGGCCCCCCAGCCGCCGGAGGCCACGGTAGTGAGCATCTGTTCATTGTGGGCGTACAGATTCTGTGTGAGTTGGCTGCGTCCTCCTGAGGCTACTGGAGTGGGTGGATTCCCTGACCCGGTGGGAATCGAATGACTTGAGTACGAGACATACGCCACAGGGGGGTCTGGGGGGCGGAGCCCCCCAGCCGCCGGAGGCCACGGTAGTGAGCATCTGTTCCTGCAAAACCATACTCTCTTCGACGTCGACCCAGTGAAAGTGGGTTGACGCTTGGTCGACGCTTGGTGAGCGTCGACCCAGTGTAACCGGGCCAACGCTAGGTTAGCGTCGACCCAGTGTAATAAATGGGTTGACGCTTGGTCCAGGCTTGAATGGCAACCCAGTTCCACTAGGTCGACGCTCCAAGCCTCGACCAAGCGTCAACCCAGTCCACTGGGTCGACGCTGGGTCGACGCTTTTTTATGGGGGGGGAAACCCAAAATCACTGGGTCGACGGTCGACGCTTAGCGACATGCCTGGTCCACCCCCCCGGGGTGGGGGGGGGGCAACATGCTGCGGACTGCTGGCTCTCTCTAATCCCGACACCAGAGAACCCAGCCCCGCAGCTGCCTCCACCTTGAGGATCCAGGCTGAAATAAATCAGAGCAAAACAAAAACAAAAAAAAACAAAAGGTCCCGCCTTCGTTGTACAGGCGACCATCCATGGAATGCCCGCATCGCGCCTGCCCCCCAACTGAGCGTGTAGGCATGCGGGGTGCTGTGGAATGTGTACCCGCTCTGCGGCGGGCCGTACGGAGGCACAAAAAAATGGGAAAGGGGAAAGGAAAGGCAATGTATACTGCAAGGCCCAGGCCCTTGGGGACCCCCGACCCACAGGTCCTCTCGGAGTGTTGCAACGATTTGAACGGGATTTTTTTTCTGGCTGTGTTCAGGGCGTTCGCTACTGGGCGAAGTTGGGCCAACTTCGCCTAAATAAATAAATGTTCGGTTTTACTTCGCCCCAACTTCGCCCAAGGGGGCGAAGTTGGATAAAAAAATTCTGGGCTCGGCCCCCACCCCCCGAAGGGGGGTGGGTGGTGAAAGAGCCCACGGGATCACGAGCCTCAGGGGATGGGGAATGCTCGAAGAAGGAAGTGTCAGAAGGAGACCACAACTGCCTTCCCCAAAGTACGATGTATTGCTCCGCCCAGACCCCCCTGTGGCGTATGTCTGGTGCCCAAGTCCTTTCAAGTTGCATGAATCTATCCATCCGCAATGAACAGATGTTCACTACCGTGGCCTCCGGCGGCTGGGGGGCTCCGCCCCCCAGACCCCCTGACAGCCGAACTGTGTGGCACAGCGGTCCCTGCCGATCCACGCGTTTCGCTCATAAGCAAGGCTATTAGTGTCTTCGGAGGTACTAACAGCCTTGCCAGAAGTGCAGTGATCTGCCCTCTCAAGGAGAGGTAGCCAATGTGTACCTCCCGAGGGGGCGCGAAGCGCCCCCGAGGGGCGCCTCCCCGACGGATAAAAAAATTTCCTGAATTCCCAAAACCCTAAATAAAACTTCGCCCACCCCACACGGGAGCGGTGGGCGATAGCGAACGCCCTGGCTGTGTTCGTCGTGCCCTCCCCCCTCCCCTGGCGGGAGTGTTTTCCCTATCGAGGAGACACTTCGAGACCTCCCTGCTTAGAGCCCCCCCCCCCCCTCTCGTAGACTGCACCACTCCCTCTGAGGCTGGGCCTTGCAGTGTAATGGATGCAAGGTAAAACAAAGGCAAAGTGTTAAGTAAATGCGGGGGCTGGGGCGAGTGAGGCAAGCCCAAAAGGCATGGCAAACGCCGTGTCGGGGGGGGGGGGGGGGGAGGTGGGGAAGGGGTAAACAAAGCAGCGGACATCCAGCACCGTGTGGGGGGGGGGGGGGTCGAGTGGGAAGGAGGGAGGGAGTGGGGATATTTTTACTTTTTATGGGCAACACTGCACGGCCTTCAAGAGAACCGGCAGTCAGAATATGGCCGGGATATGGATGGGAGGGGGGGTGGGGTGGGGGCAGAGGTGCCCCACACACACCCACACCACAGGGAGGGGAAGTGGAAGTGGGGACATCAGTAAATTTTTTCTCGCAAGGCGGTGCGGACAAGCCGGGGGTGGGAGTAGGGGTATAGGGGTCGTTATTGACACAATACACAAGTATTTTACATGTATAATACTTGCATGACAAGTATTATACATGTAAAATACATGTAAATGCATGAAATATACATGTAAAATACATGTATATCAAGTAAAGATACATGTATAATAGTTGACATGCAAGTATTATACCGTAAACGGAAATATTGTGGACCGTAATAAAGGTGAACCGTACTATAGGTGGACCGTAAAAAAGATGGAACAAGTGGGATTTTTCCGGAACTTGGAACATTTTTACGGTCCACCTATTTTACGGTTGGGATCGTGGACTTGGCGGTTTTTTTTACGAGTTCCTTCGCGACGAAGTCGCGAAGGAACCAAGGAAATCGTACGACTGAAGCTGCAGGATTAACACCACAGGGCCTCAGCACAGAGTGTGCGCTCACCATCGTCCGGGAACTGTTCTCCCACAGTTACTGCAGGGTGTACTACACTAAAGGAGTACGATTTCCCTGAATTTTCCGGGCACTGATTCACGAATTCACATCTGGAGGGAGCCCGGTGGTCTCAGCTTCTGTCTGCGCGCCCTGCCGTACTGTGGCTGATTTTGTGGGCTCGTGCAGCAGGTTCTACTTTTACTTCTACCGGAATGCTCCTTGCATGGTACTACACTTCTCGAGGTGTGGTGGTGGGTGAGTCTCGAGGTGAGTGGTGGTGATCGTGCCTTTTCCACACGCAGGGAGGACTTACTTCTCTTGCTGGTGTTGGTTGCGGTGGTGGAGGGAGGGTCCAAAGCTGGGAGGTCGGGAGGCCTACGTGTGGGTGTCTGCGGCGTGGAGGCCGCAGTCCGCGCCCCGCAACCCACCAGCCCGCGGGCGAAAAACGCATTGTCTTTTCCATATTCAGTCCCAATAAATGGTGGACCGTAAAAAAGATGGAACGTTTGGCCTTTTTTTGGGAACTTGGAACATTTTTACGGTCCACCCTTTTTCCGTTTACGGTACATGTATTTTTACTTGATATACATGTATTTTACATGTATATTTCAGGCATATACATGTATTATACATGTATAATAGTTGACATGCAAGTATTATACATGTATAATACATGTATATACTTGTAGTTATACATGTAAAATTTACAAGATCCCACCGTGGAAGGGAAAAGAAGGGGCACGGCAGATGTAGAGCAGACACCAGACGGGGCACACGCATGGGCGGCAGGGCGGGGGTGTTGCGGTGGGGGTGGCAAAGCACATGATGGAGATGCTCCAACACAGTGCATAGCATGTGTTTTTCCTGTGCTGCACCGGGCCTCCTGTCTAGGCAAAAGCCGGCCTTCAACGCCTTCAACGATTTGAACATTTTTTTGGCCGTGCTCACAGCAACCCCTGATGAGAAGGGCTGCTGTGTCAGGTTCTTCTAGCCGCACAGTGGTATTGCGTTGGCCTTATTAGTTAGTTGGGTTGTGGTATTCCCTTCGATTGGCTTTACCCAAGACAGGCAGGCGGCGCATGCGCACCCTTTCTCCCAAATACACCCAAGCCCGCGACAACCCAAGCGCCCCGGGACGCTGCAGAAGAGAAAAAAAAGCCGTGGTGACCAGTACCAAGGGAGAGCCGCAAGGCATGTGCAAGTGCTGGTGCAAAGGCAGAAGCACGTGCAAAATGCAAAAACACAACACAGTTCGATCGATGAGCAGTACGTACCTTCAGGCTGCGGGTGCTCGCCAGCAACCAAACGAAGAGGGGGCATGTGGCACACAAAGGATGGGAACCACCGCCGTCGCGGAGAATCCATGATGAAGTAAACAGACACCGGGTCACCTAGCACTACGCTGCGGTGCGTCCAGCGTATTCGCACAGTGGAGCAGACAGAGGCACACCAACCGGCGCACTACCGCCCTGTGGATGCCTCGTCTGCGGGTTGGCCTGCACGGGGGACACGTGCGGGTGGGAACGGGAGTGAGAGAGAGCTGCAGAATGAGCGGAAGAGGGGGTTCCTCCACATGACAATGATCGCACATCAGGGCAGGCACCGGCCGGGCACAGGACGCTCAACTTGGGTGTGTCCGTGTGCCGTACTGTGCTGTGCCCGCCTCCCGGATCGGGTGACGTCCCTCTCAGGCCGACAAGAAGCGGTTGAGGAAGACCTCCAGCAGGTCGTTTGTCCCCTGCGGGTTCTCATGCTGCAGCCAGTGGCCCGCGAGCGGCACGCGCCCCTTCCCCACAAACCCCGGGACTGACTCCAGCTGCTCGTACCCGTTGACAAACTCGTGCTCCCCGGCGATAAAGTAGTAGGGGACCTGCAGGTTGCGCCCGGTGAACAGCTGCTGCACATCCACATAGGTCACGTTGTAGTAGGCCAGAGGCGTTGCGGCCCCGCCTGCGGAGAAGAAGGCCGTCTGCCGCTCGAGCAGGGTCCCAAACTGCGGCTGCTCTGGCACCGGGCTCGGCACGTACATGAAGAGGTCCCCCGCGGCAGGGTAGGCGATGGGGTACAGCTGCCCTGTCGTCACATCCACACGGAACCCGCTCTCAGAGGACCCGACGTAGTAGATCTTGCGCAGCCACTCGGCAGGGTCGGCGGCAAGGTCCGCCCCCGCACCGTTGCGCAGGTACGACTGGTACGACGCCATACCGACAGAGGCCAGCAGCGCCTCGAACGCCTCCTCCTGTGCGAACGGGTTTGAGTCCATCACGGGGGGGAGCAGACCCAGCGGCAGCGACGCCAGTGCCACCCCACGCACCATGTCTGGGCGGAACTGCGACGTGAAGTAGGCCGGCACCGCCCCCACGTCGTGCCCCACCAGCACCGCCGAGGTCGCATTCAGCGCCTGCAGCAGCCCCACCGTGTCCTTCGCGAGGTTCAGCACCTGCAGCGACTCCACGCTGCCGTCCCCCCCGGTGGTCTCGCCGTACCCGCGGAGGTCGGGTGCGACAGCCCAGAACCCGCGCGCCCCGAAGTAGTCCAGCTGCGGCCGCCAGCTGTCGCTCAGCTCCGGGAACCCGTGCAGGAAGACCACCAGCGGGCCCGAGCGCGGCTGCCCGCACTCGAGGTAGCTCACCATCAGCCCGTTCCGGTTGTCGATCGTCTTCCGCACGATGGGCTGAGGCTGCACGGGAGGCGGCGCCACAACACACTTCCCGACGTAGAAGTGCTCCTCAAGGCAGCGGCTGGCGAACAGCAGCGACACACACTTCAGCCCTGCCCTGCAGCACGTCGGCCGTGCCTCGCAGTCCTGGAACCGGGCCAGCAGGGGCACCCCGTCGGTGCACTCCCCGGGGTGCGGCATCTGGCAGCGGTACCCCTCGTGGCAGTGCGAGTCCCTCCGGCAGTTCCCCCTGTCCGCGAACAGCACCGTCGCCTCCGCCACATACGTGGCGGCAGCCAGCAGCAGCAGGGCCCGCATCATCGTAGCGCTGCCGGCTCTAGGCACTGAGCACAGTGTGTGTCGTGTGTAGTGTAGTGCGGTGTACTGTCTAGCCTCGTGTATCACTCCACAACCAATATACAGGTCAGAGTATATAACCTGCGGGACAATGGTGGGAATGGCGAGCTCTGCGGGAGGGGGGAGGGGGTACGCATTTCACCACAACAAGAACCTGCGCCATGGGGACGGGGATGGGGGTGTGGGTGTGGGCCGCCGGGTTCTTCTTTTGTTCCACTTTGCTGCCATTTTTCTTGCTGCAGGGGGGGAGAGTGGCGTTGGCCCATGCCGCCGCCCCTCTCCCCTGCACTCTGCAGCAATGTTGCATCGGGGCGGGAGGGGAGGGGAGAGGGGGGGGGGGACAGGGGCTGGGGTAATTTTCTGGGGGGTCGTGAACGTCGGGGGGGGGGGGGGGGGGTAGGGGGGGGGCTGGCGTGCAGGCACGGTGGGATCTTGTAAATTTTACATGTATAACTACAAGTATAATACATGTATTATACATGTATAATACTTGCATGTCAACTATTATACATGTATAATACATGTATATGCCTGAAATATACATGTAAAATACATGTACCGTATACGTAAATATTTTGGAACGTAAATATTATGGAACGTAAATATTATGGAACGTAAATATTTTGGAACGCTGGTGGGTTGGCGTTCCAGATTTTTTTCGTTCCATAATATTTACAGGGCTTTCTGCGACTCGGGGACTTGGACCAGGTGATCGGACGGCATACAGAGTCCCTGACGGGACCTACTCGTGCACTTTTCGCGCGATTCCTGACGCAAGCCGTCCTCACCACCGAGTCCCCAACTGGCCCTGTAAATATTATGGAACGTAAATATTATGGAACGGACCGGCCAAAAATGGGCCCGTTCCATAATATTTACGTTCCATAATATTTACGTATACGGTATATCAAGTAAAAATACATGTATAATACTTGCATGTCAACTATTATACATGTATTTTTACTTGATATACATGTATTTTACATGTATATTTCAGGCATTTACATGTATTTTACATGTATAATACTTGTCATGCAAGTATTATACATGTAAAATACTTGCATGCAAGTAAAATACATGTATTTTACTTGCATGCAAGTATTTTACTTGTCATGCAAGTATTATACATGTATTTTACTTGTCATGCAAGTATTTTACATGTATAATACTTGCATGACAAGTATTATACATGTAAAATACATGTAAATGCCTGAAATATACATGTAAAATACATGTATATCAAGTAAAAATACAAGTATAATAGTTGACATGCAAGTATTATACTTGTATTTTTACTTGATATACATGTATTTTACATGTATATTTCAGGCATATACATGTATTATACATGTATAATAGTTGACATGCAAGTATTATACATGTATAATACATGTATATACTTGTAGTTATACATGTAAAATTTACAAGATCCCACCGTGGGGTGCAGGCAGCGCGCGCAAATGCGACCTGTTTCCGGGTGCCCGCGCGCTCCCGGCGACCGTGCACCCTGGGTGCACGGGTTTGGGCTGAATCTGGGTGACGTACGAGTAGGGCTCCCACCCTGAAAATGGGCTATCTGCAGTCACTCCAGTGACCTGACATCACCTGAAAGTGACCCAAAAGTGCGGAATCTTCGACTCGCGGAATCGCGATTGACCCCTTCCATTGCACTCTTTGGGCTCTGTGCGGATCGTAGTGGGGTCACACTGTGGGTCTAGGTGCCAAGCTTCACCCATGAAATGTGGGTCTAGTTCAGGGGCTGGTCATAGGAGACTGTGACTGGGAGGCCGAGAGTCAGCCAGCCCACCCACCCAGCGGGACCCCCTCCTCGGGTGTTCCGAAACCCCCTTCTTTTGAATATTTGGAATCTGTGCGCATCGTAGTGGGGTCACTTTGTAGGTCTAGGTGACAAACTTTGTCCATGAAATGTGGCTCTGGTTCAGGGGCTGGTCATGGGTGAAGGTGACTGGGAGTAACACACCATGCCACCCCACCCAGCCACCCACCCAGCGGGACCCCCTCCTCGGGTGTTCCAAAACCCCGTTCTTTTGAACGTTTGAAACTTTTGCGGATCGTAGTGGGGTCATTTTATAGGTCTATGTGGCAAACATCGTCCATGAAATGTGCCTCTGGTTCAGGGGCTGGTCCGAAGAGAAAGTGACTGAGGTAGCCACACGGCCGAGAGTCAGACAGCCCACCCACCCAGCGGGACCCCCTCCGCGGGTGTTCCAAAACCCCTTTCTTTTGAACGTTTGGAATTTGTGCGGATCACAGTGGGGTCACTTTGGTGGTGTGCGAGCCAAGTTTCACCCATGAAACACGGGTCTGGTTCAGGGGCTGGTCAGCGTGGCTGGGAGGCAGTCAGCCCACACCCACCTACCCACCCAGTGGGACCCCCTCCTCGGGTGTTCCAAAACCCCGTTCTTTTGAACGTTTGAAACTTTTGCGGATCGTAGTGGGGTCACTTTGGTGGTCTAGGTGCCCAGCTTCACCCATGAAAAAGCGGTCTGGTTCAGGGGCTGGTTATGGGTGAAGGGTGGCTGGGTGACACACACCATGACACCCCACCCACCCAGCGGGACCCCCTCCTCGGGTGTTCCAAAACCTCTTTCTTTTGAACGTTTGGAATTTGTGTGCTTTTAACGTGTGTGTGCTTTTAACGTGTGTGTGTGGAGGACAACGCGGGGTCGGGTTGCTGGAGGGGAGAGAGAGAGAGGAAGGGATCTCCATTGGCCTGGCCAGTGGGAGGGGGAAGAACGGTGTGTGTGTGTGGGGGGGGGGGGGGGGGGGGGTGGGGTGGGGTGGGGGATTTCTCCCTCTCCTCACTCCCACCCTCACCCTCACGCTCACCCCCCCCTCACTGATCTTCCTGTTGCTCTATGTCATCCTCACCCCCGCCTCTGCCTCCCCCCCAACCCCCCCGTTCCGCTGTTTCCGCAAGATGCCACCGCACTCCGCCCTGCACCTTGAACCGAACAGGATTCTTTCCTGTGTGACGACATAAGGCGCAGGGGCTACACAGTCCCCTCCCCCCCCTCTCCCCTCCCCTCCCGCCCCGATGCAATATTGCCGCAGAGTGCAGGGGAGAGGGGCGGCGGCATTGGGCAAACGCCACTCCCCCCCCCTCCCCCCTCACAGATATGGAACGCGCGTTCTAAAAATAAAAAAAAGACGCCCAGGATTTTTCGCGCGTGACGGGAAAAAAAACGCAGCGCGTTTTAAAAAAAGCGCGCGTGAAAAAAAAGAAAAACGCGCGTTTTGCTTTTTTTCATGCGCGATTTTTTTTTTCACGCGTGACGCGCGTTCGAAAAATGACACGCGCGTTTGAAAAAGGCGCCTGCCTTTTTCATTTTTCAAAACGCGCGTGTTGATTTTTTTAGGGCGTGTTTTTTTTGTCATTTTTAAAACGCGCGTGCTAAAACGCGCAAAAAAGAGGCACGCGCGTTCCATATCTGTGCCCCCTGCAGCAAAAAAAATGGCAGCAAAGTGGAACAAAAGAAGAACCCGGCGGCCCACACCCACACCCACACCCCCAGCCCCGTCCCCGTCCCCATGGCGCAGGTTCTTGTTATGGTGAAATGCGTACCCCCTCCCCCCTCCCGCAGAGCTCGCCATTCCCACCATTGTCCCGCAGGTTATATACTCTGACCTGTATATTGGTTGTGGAGTGATACACGAGGCTAGACAGTACACCGCACTACACTACACACGACACACACTGTGCTCAGTGCCTAGAGCCGGCAGCGCTACGATGATGCGGGTCCACATAATTCGCCGAGGAGGCCCAGAGGAAGTAGGGTGGAGCCGGAGGGGATGGCCGGCGGGTGGCCGGGACCACCCCCACACCACCACCACACCACACCTGCTGACTCTGGGGGAGGAGGAGGAGGAGGGGGTGGCGTCTTGGCGTCTCATCCCACCGACACACTCGATTCCCCCCGCCTGACGGGTTCCCTCCCCCCCCCCCCCCCCCTCCCTCTGCAGGGATGACAATCTTCCTCCGGATCGAGGCGACAGGGGAGGTCATCCCTCTCCCCATCGGGTTGGACGGAACCCTAGGCGGCCTCCGCTTCTCCGCGGCGGCCGCCTCCGGGTTATGTGCCACTCTCTCTCCCTTGTGTCCCTCCCACGCACCAACTGGTCCTCAAGACTTGCGCACACTCGAGGGACTAGATAACCCGTCAGACAGTGTTGTGTGACGTCTTGCGACCCACAGTGGTGCGCAAATAATCACGGCGTGTGTTGTTCTTTAAACCCTGTGCCTGGAATTTTGTCCAAAAAATATCACGTTTTCGCACAAGGCAAAAAATGGTCAAAAAACCCGAAAATCGGGTTTGTAGGGTATCGGTCCCCTGTCTGAAAATGCAAAATATGGCCCCGCAGGTGCCCCCAGTGTGATTTAAAATTGGAAAATCGACATTTTCCACCTACGGGAAATCCCCCAAAATAGGGGGTCCCCAGCCACGATCCCCAAAAAAATGTCCCGCGCGCCTCTAAGGCACTCTGGATTTTTATTATGTCATCCAGATGTCACATCTGGGCCCAGGAACACCGGTTTTTGGCCTCAGGAAGTCGAAAAATATGTGTGTAAATTTTTATTCCTGACCAGGATCCCCTAAAAGGCCGATTTCCCCTGTTTACACATGGGGGATTTCATGCAACGCCCGCTCGTGTGCTGAGTGTGTTATCCGCGACGTGGATGCGGTCGCCCCTTTCCTCCCAGAAGCCACTGATCTCCCTCATCCAACTTCACCTCCGGATGTACGCGGCACGTGCTTGGGTTGTCCTGTCGCAGTGCAGCAGAAGTTCCCCTGTGCACTGCTGCCCAAGCCATTGCACGGAATATGCCACGCAGAGTAACGTGGTGTCGCGTGACCAGCTCGTGAGGCTTGGTGCCACGAATCGAATCGATAGGCTGCGAGCTGCATTGCCTCAGTCAGTTGCTGTCCTTGCGTGTGCATTTTTGTGCACAACAGTCCCTTGGGTATCTGCAGCGCAGGTGCCTGCACTGGACCAGGACTCCTGATTTGCCTCTGGCACTTGTTGATCGGGACGGATGCGGCGACATGCCACGGTGCCCATGGATAGCCATGCCGGCACGAAAATACGTTCACGACGGTTGATTACCATTGCTGCACTCTGTCAGAACCCGAAGGGTCTCAGCACACCTGAACGCCCACCAGGCCCCCCAACAGGGGGTGAAACCAAAGGGTCCCCCCTGGGGTTTTTTAACCCAAAATTTTCGAATTCGACATGTCCCCGGGATTTCCACTATGTCGCAGATTTCGATCATTGGGTCAAGAAAACCTAAAAATCTAGGGGGGAGGTGCTGAATGATTGCACTGAAAATTTTATCTAACTCGGTCAAAATTCCAGGCACAGGGTTTTAGCAAAACGATTGTTGTTCGCAGGCGATGTGTTTCGTGCTCCGTGCGATACAGAACTGTCGCAGAAGTGTGCAGGGTGTCACCAGCATCACTTTTATGAGTCTCGGTATTTTCACTTGACTGCAACCATGTCTGGTGTTTGCCGAACAGTCAGCCAGAGGGCCTGAGAAAACTCTCAGGCCTGAGGCTGTCGGATCGCTTGGAAGGGCATCCTCTTCGTCAGTGTCTTGTCCCATTGGGATCGGGAGGTGTGACCCCCCGACCCTAAAGGTGGTGGCGGGGAGTGCAGTTCACACGGCGAAAGGTGTGTGGTGCACACACGCGGAGGTGCGGTGGATGCACGAAGGGCGAACCCCAAAACCCTCAAGCCCTCACCACAGCGAAGCGCACACTCCCTTTGTAGCGTCTTCAGGCAGGGTGTCAGACACACACACCGCCATCACGCAGTAGACACTACACACGACACACGACATTACACATTAGATATCGCACTTTACACGCAACCGAGTGTCTGCAGAGCACATCGCAAGTCGGTGGGTGGGATGGGGGCGAGTGCGAGTGTACAGGAGCACAGGCGGCCGTGGTGGGGCAGTACATGCGAAGTGAAGGAGGCACTGGAGGGCGGCAAGTGGCGGCAGCTGCTGGAGGAGCACAAGGCGGATGCAATGGCGGCAGATCCACACACCGGGCGGACGCTGCTGCACGAGGTGTTGCAGCTCGCGTGCAGGGGGGTTGCCGGTGCTGCCGAAGCAGCAGCGTTTCTGGTAGGGGAGTGTGGGGCAGCCAGCGTTCCGGACGGGGAGGGGCACACACCGGTGTGGTACGCGCTGCAGCACCGTGATGAAGGCACACGCAATGCGCTGCTGTCGGTGCTCCACGAGCAAGTCAAGGAGATACAGACAGAGGTGGCTAGCAGGCTGCGGCACTTCCTCACAGACGAGTGGCCGTGCCTGATGAAACGTGTTCCCACTGTTGCTGCTGCCCGCACTGCATCGGAGTCACCTCAGCAGCAGGAGAAGTCGCAGTCAGAGGCTCAGGCGGTGCCGCAGGAGGTCCACACACACAAACATGGCGACCACGATGACAAGGCGAGCGAGCGGCTGCAGCCCACAGGCGACGGGTCAGGCTTGCACAAAAAAAAAAAAGGCTCGCACAAAAAAAAAAGGCTTGAGGGCGCACGTTCCCTCTGTCGGGGCTGCTGAAGCGGCCTGCACTGCATCAGACGCACTTGACCAGCTGCCGTCGCAGTCGTTCACGGACTTCCTCACCAACGAGTGGCCCGCCTTGAGGGCACGTGCTGTCGCTGCTGCCGAGGCAGCCCGCACTGCATCAGAGGCGGTGCTGGACCAGCCGCAGTCACAGTCCTTGAGGGACTTCCTCACCAACGAGTGGCCCGCCTTGAGGGCACGTGCTGCCGCAGCTGCTGATGCAGCCCGCAGTGCATCGGAGGCACTGGAGCAGCAACAGTCGCAGTGGTTTCAGCACATGCTCACAAACGAGTGGCCCGCGCTGAGTGCACGTGCTGCCGCTGTGACAACTGCAGACCGCACTGCATCGGACGACATGCGGCAACTGCAAGAGTTGCAGTCGCAGGTTCTGCATTCGCCACGGGAGGTTCCCACACACAAACCCACCGACAAGGACAAGACGAGCGAGCGGCTGGAGAACCACGTGGACGGGCGGAAGATCTGCTTCACGCGCAGCGACAAAGCGGGCGAGACAGAGACACCGCTGCTGGAGTGGCTGGTGCAGCTGCTGACGGTGCGACCGGATCTCGGGTACCGGGCAAAGCACGTGGACAGCATGCTGCTGGGGCTGCGGTTTGTTGTGCAGCGGGTGCTGCAGCATGTGGAGAATGCGCCAGACGAGATCGAGGACTGGATGGCGGTGGACGACTGGTTCGAGCATCTGTGCGCAGGCTACCTCTTCACCTGCGACTGCGTGGAGTACGAAGTCAACAGTGAGACGTGCGATCTCGTGTGCAAGGCAGACGGTGTACCCATCGTCAAGGAGTACCACGGGAACTTCACCGACCCGGTTGTGCTGGGGAACCACGGGGCGGGTTGCGTGCGGCCGGCACTGTACTTCGGGATGAACCAGGCGATGCGGACGATTGGGCTGTCGAAGGAAGCGCGGGAGTCTGCGGCAGGCAGCGTGTTCGAGCTTGAGCCTGCACCGGCACAGCTGCACGTGATCGCAACGTTCCAGCCGCTGATTGCGAAGCTGACGCGGCTGATCCGGAGCCGGCGGCCGAGCCTGACCACTGTGTTCCGCGGGATCAACGTGAACGTGTCGGCGCAGTACAAGGTGGGGACATCGGTGGTGTGGAACGCCTTCACGTCGACAACGCAGGAACAGGGTGTGGCGAAGACCTTCATGTACGGGAAGGCGGGGACGTTCTTTGTGATTGTGGCGAAGCAGGGTGCAGCGGAGGTGGGGTTCGCAAGCGTGTTCCCGCAGGAGGCGGAGCTGCTGTACGACAGCAACATCGAGTTCCGGGTGCAGTGGAAGCTGTCCCCGACGCTGCTGCGCATGGTGGGGCAGCCCTTCGATGTGATTGTGATGCAGGAGGTTGCGCATGACGAGAAGAAAAACAACAACAACGGCGCCGGCGACTACTCTGTGGCGGACCAAGTTGAGGCGGTGCGGAAGGTGCTGCAGCACACGGCGTCGCTCTTTGCGGAGTTCCTGGACAGCTACGTGGAGGGCAGGGTCGGGGACGATACACATGTGGCGGAGTCGGAGACGAGGATGCTGCTGCACGAGGTGGACGAGTGGCTGGCGGCAGATGGGCACGGGGAGGAGGGGGCGGGGGAAAATGTGAGGGGGGCGGGGCGGCACCCGCTGTGCCTGGTCGGGGACGGAGGGACCGGGAAGACATCTGCGGCGGTTGCGGTTCTGTGCCACCTGCTGCAGGAGAAGGAGGAGGATGCAGGCGTGGTTGCGGGGCAGAGAAAGAAGCCCGTGTTCCCTGTCTTTGTGGCGCTGCCGTCGATTGGTGCGTCCACCGTCACAACACACGGCGGGATCGACGAGTTCATCGGGAAGTCGTTCGGGCTGGAGGAGGCTGCGTTGGATCACCTCAGCAGTGTCTACGACGTTGTGGTGATCCTGGACTCGCTGGACGAGGTGGGGCTGACACGGAAGGATTTGGGGGACGCGTACAAGGCCAGTGGCGGGCAAGGGGTGCTGCGGCTGCACCCGTGGTGTGCGAATCACTGCAGTGTGATTGTGACGACGCGCGGTGAGTACCTGAAGAGCGTGGATCACACACCGTCGCAAATCTGTGGGGACGGGACGAGGTCGCTGTACATGCAGCCCTTCACACAGGCAGACGCGGTGACGTACATCAGCAAGGTGCGTGTGGCACAGGTGGCGAAGGCGGAGCAGCAGCGTGTGGACGCATTTTTCACTGCGGACGATCAGCGGAAGCTGGCCGACACGGTGCGCGGCACATGCGGTGCAGCTGATGATGATACAGCGGTGGTGCTCAGCGACCGAGCAGTGGTGGTGGCGATTGTGGAGCAGGCGTGGGTGCTGGCTGGTGCTGACAGCGGCAGCAGCGGCAAAGACAAGACACCGGGTGCTTCTACAGACAACGGGGTGCCGGGAAACGCAAACACCACGTGTGTGGAGGCTGCAGCCGAGGCGGTGATATTGGCGCTGGAAGGCAGGTGCGGCGGCACACCTCATGCTGCAGGGTCATCAGTGCCGCTGCGTGACGTGCTTGTGGCGCTGTCGCAGCAGGCGGGGTTCTTGGAGCTGAAGGCAGCGCAGCTGCGTGCAGCCGAACAGACCACAACACGGCTGGAACAGCTGGCGGCGGAACCAGTTCCTCCACGCACAGTTGCAGACGCTGAGGTGGCGGTGCTGTCGCAGCTGCGCAACCCGTTCCTGCTTCACATGGCGTGTTACGCTCAGCACGAGCTGTCATCGTGCAGCGCACAGGTGCATCAGTGCCTGAGTGATGTTGCGGTGTACGAGGCGTACCTGCAGAAGCACGTGGAGGTGGGGTTGCGTCAGGGGTCAGTTGGAGCGGCGCGCGCGGAGGAGGTGCTGCGGGTGGGCGAACTGATTGCGTGCGCGATGCTGCAGGCACAGACGTGGCAGGGATCACTGGGCACAGAGCGGGCGCGCCTGTTGCAGGAGGACGGGGTGGACCGTGCAAGAGCAGACGAGGCGTTCCGGGTCCTCCCGTTTCGTGTGGAGAGCTTCCACGACGACAGCAGCGCGTTTGCATTCCGTCACAAGACGCTTGGGGAGTTCCTTGTGGCGCGGCGGCTGGCACGGAAAGGTGCTGTGGCTGACACGCTTGGGTGCAAAGTGCGCAGGGCCTTCAGCAAGGATGCGCCGAATGTGCTGGAGTACTTTGCGGACACGGTGCTCACACGTGGGGCCGACGAGCGCGACACAAAGGTGGTGTCCGAGCTGCTGCCGCTGGTCCTGGCGACCCGCGACGCTGGTGATGATGCGAAATCACTGGCGTCCGCTTCCAATGCCATGGCGCTCGCCGCACGCACGCGGTTTGCATTCAGGTGCGACCTCACTGGTGTGCTTGTACAGGACAGCGACCTGCGCCACGCACTCCTGTGTTCGACTGTGCTCGAGAAGAGCCGCTTCCACAACTGCTGGCTGGAGCACGCAATGCTCTGGGAGGGCAATCTCACACGCTCTGACTGGAAGGGCTCCTCCTTCGGTGCCCCGCTCCCGCCTCTGTTGGGTCACACCCACGATGTGCGCTCCGTGACTGTCACACCAGACGGATTGAAGATCATCTCAGGCTCTGACGACGAGAGCGTTCGTGTCTGGGACACATCAACAGGGAAGGAGCTTCAGAAGCTTGAAGGCCACACCTCCTCTGTGAACTCCGTGACTGTCACACCAGACGGATCGAAGATCATCTCAGGCTCTGGCGATTACATTTCTAACGACAACAGCGTTCGTATCTGGGATACATCAACAGGGAAGGAGCTGCAGAAGCTTGAAGGCCACACCTCTCCTGTGAACTCCGTGACTGTCACAACAGACGGATCGAAGGTCGTCTCAGGCTCTGACGACAACAGCGTTCGTGTCTGGGATACATCAACAGGGAAGGAGCTGCAGAAGCTTGAAGGCCACACCTCTCCTGTGAACTCCGTGACTGTCACAACAGACGGATCGAAGGTCGTCTCAGGCTCTGACGACAACAGCGTTCGTGTCTGGGATACATCAACAGGGAAGGAGCTGCAGAAGCTTGAAGGCCACACCTCTCCTGTGAACTCCGTGACTGTCACAACAGACGGATCGAAGGTCGTCTCAGGCTCTGGCGATTACAGTTCTAACGACCACAGCGTTCGTATCTGGGATACATCAACAGGGAAGGAGCTGCAGAAGCTTGAAGGCCACACCTCCTTTGTGAACTCCGTGACTGTCACACCAGACGGATCGAAGATCATCTCAGGCTCTGGCGACGGCAGCGTTCGTGTCTGGGATACATCAACAGGGAAGGAGCTGCAGAAGCTTGAAGGCCACACCTCCACTGTGAACTCCGTGACTGTCACACCAGACGGGTCGAAGATCATCTCAGGCTCTCTCGACAACAGCGTTCGTATCTGGGATACATCAACAGGGAAGGAGCTGCAGAAGCTTGAAGGCCACACCTCTCCTGTGAACTCCGTGACTGTCACACCGGACGGATCGAAGATCATCTCAGGCTCTGACGACAACAGCGTTCGTGTCTGGGATACATCAACAGGGAAGGAGCTGCAGAAGCTTGAAGGCCACACCTCCTATGTGAACTCCGTGACTGTCACACCAGACGGATCGAAGATCATCTCAGGCTCTCACGACAACAGCGTTCGTGTCTGGGATACATCAAAAGGGGCAGGAGCGGGGGAACAAAGAGACACAAATGCTGCAAACCCACCTGTGAGGTATGCGGTGTTGTTCAGCCCCCCTTCCAACCTTGTATTGCAAGTGGTGGTAAAAATCTGGTAAACTCCCACTCCCGTCACCACCCCAGCCCCACGTCACCTTCCACAGGCAGCCAGGCGCGTCAGCGTCGGCGACCGCCCACCCCCAGGCAGAGAGGCCTCACACGACTCGGTAGGGGGCACAACAAAAAAGGGAGAGCCGTCACTATGCATACCAGCACGGTCCCGCCCTCTGTGTCAGGCCAACTCACCCAACAATGGAAAGGAGGAAGAGGCGACGTAAGGCAATGCCTCCGTGCGGCCAGGAGAACACGAAACAGCGATACCCCTCACCGGGGGACGCTGCGAACACGGTCAAACATTGTTCAAAATCTGGGAAACTCTTCGTTGAGCGCACACTCCTGTGTCAAGGCTGCGGAAGCCCCTGTGAAGCGGCGTCAAGGGAGAGATCCTGATGAAGGTTCAGTCGTACGATTTCCTTCGTTACTTCACTATGCTTCGTCGCTCTTAACTGGTAAAGAGAAAAATGATTGCCGGGTGTCCTTCGTGTTGTTTGTGCAACCTTCTGGTCACCTGCATTGAGGCGTGTAGTGTAGGTGAACAAAACATTGCCCCCACTGCAACTTTTTCCAATCTGAACGCTTTCCGTGAGCACGGTGCGTTTGTCACAAAAAACACAATAGGCTTCCACAAAAGATCAGAGTACCGTCCTTCCTCGACCTCACAACTCCCCCCCGAGGGCTCTGCAGTGTAAACACGCACGTAAATCTTGTGGCAAGTGTCACCTGGAAAGGTGGCACATGATCGGGTCAAACCTGCGGACACACTTGAATCGTTTGTTGGCAGACGACAGTGAACACCACACCAGAAGACCTTGGTCTTGCCCAAGGCTTCGTCAGCTTGGTTACTGGCTGCTTCCAGCTGAAAAACGACCCGCAACTTGCCTTGCACGCATCCCTCTGCCACACTGCGGTGCTACGCGCGTAGCAGCCACAGGCCCACCAAGCACACTGCATGCAGCGGTAGGCGTCACAGTGTCGAGCCCGGCGCATTGAACGGGTACAGGCACAACGGGCCCAATGCCGATCACAGTCCGCAGACTCCAGGATGCGGCACAGATGCGGATCACGTTACCATCACAAACAGCAACGCAGGGGGGGACCCCTGATGTCATAGCTCCGCTGCCCACTGAGGGGGTGTGGCCTTCAAGCTTCTGCAGCTCCTTCCCTGTTGATGTATCCCAGACACAACAACCTTTTCCAATCTGAACGCTTTCCGTGAGCACGGTGCGTTTGTCACAAAAAACACAATAGGCATGGTTGCATAGCGGCCGTTTTAAAAAATCCCTTGTATTTTGTGGACTTGCAAAAACGGCCGCTGATTTTCAGCATTTTAAAAAACGGCCGTTTTTTTTATTACGCACACTTGTGAGCAGAAAATGTCACTTCACCACAGCCAAACGTGCTCCGCACACCACTAGCCTCCCCCATCACAGGAGTTGAGGTTTTGTGTGTGGAAGCGTCAACGCAAACTTTTTATCAGGGAAGCGTTTAGGACACAGAGGAGGTATATCAGTCAGAAGAGGGGCGCCAAGGAGGCAGAGGGGAGATACTTCAGCGGCTCGCACCGCACAACACGGCAGAGGGGAGATACTCCAGCGGCTAGCACCGCACAACACAGGCAGAGGGGAGATACTTCAGCGGCTCGCACCGCACAACGCAGGCAGAGGGGAGATACTTCAGCGGCTCGCACCGCACAACGCGGCAGAGGGGAGATACTCCAGCGGCTAGCACCGCACAACACAGGCGAGGGGAGATACTTCAGCGGCTCGCACCGCACAACACGGCAAAGGGGAGATACTTCAGCGGCTAGCACCGCACAACACAGGCAGAGGGGAGGTACTTCAGCGGCTAGCACCGCACAACACAGACAGAGGGGGCAGGCATCAGGAGATGGCAAGCTTCGACGCCGCCACGGCTGACTGGGACCGTATCCCGATTCCCCCGTTGGCCAAGACCGCAGCCGTCGCACCCCGGGCGGGCTGCGTCTTCCCCACCTGCGACACCATCCACGGCGGCGGCGCCACAGCCCATTCGTGCCACACGTGCGGGCGTACGACGGTGCCGTCATGCCTGAGGAAGCGCATCCCGACGGCGGCGGCGAACGAGTGGCTGGAGATGTGGGGGGAAGTCGGGTGGACTTGCCCCGTGTGCACGTGGGAGGCCCTCGAGAGGGAGAGGGACGAAGCAGACGCCGAGATGTGGGACGGAGAGGAGTACGACGAGGAGTCCTCCAGCGAGAGGGTACCGGCGCCACCACCCAAGGAGGACACGAACGCCGCGGCTCTGGCCACCATCCTGCAGGAGATCCGGGAGCTCAGGAGCGAAGTGACAGGCCTGAGGGGGACGGTGGAGGAGCAGAAGAAGGAGATAGCTGAGCTGAAACTCAGCCAGAAGAAGGCCGACCAGGACCTCCCCGCGGGTTTCACGGCGCACGTCGTCTCGACTTGGGGAGACGCGCTGACAACGGCGAGCGGGCAGCGCCTTGTGAAGGCGGAGGTGACGCGGGTGTTCCGCAAGGCGGAGCTGGAGAGCGGGCCAGACGCCCCCGATTGGCACCACGAGATGGCGTCGCGTTTCGAGCGGGTGTACGAAATGTTCGACCTAATCAAGCAGACAAACGATGTTGCCCCCTTCGTGACACCACTCCACAAAGTCATCGTCGAGATGAACAGCTACGCACTGCTGCGAGGCCGCGCGGGGGCGCGCCACTACCAGGGGAAGGCGAAGGCCCTATCACCCTCCGACTACACGGTGGCCCTCCACAGGAGGTTCATCGAAGAGGGCAGAGCCAAGCAAGAGGCAGTGTGGGCAAAAGCGGAGGCGAAGGCCGAAGACAGATCGGAGCCATACCGGCTCCCAAGCAAGGGCAGGGGCCGGAGCGCGGGAAAGGGACGCGCGTCGAAGGGACTCGGGAAGCAGAACTGACCGGACAAGGGGGGACACTACGGCCTGCTGTACCAGGAGGCCGTGCCGACCCTCCCCCCGACCGGTCGGGGGCGGCCGTTGAAGAAGGGCACCCGGCTGACACCCCAGAAGTGCAAGGAGATCCGCGACTCTTTCCAAAAGACCCTGACACACGCCCTCGCCCCGACCTACTGGAAGACACTACGCAGAGCATACGACCAGTACACACAGTTCCGCAGGCAGTGGGCAGACACAGCGGGGAGAATGCCGCCACACGACGAGTGCGCGATGCTATGGGCGACCAGCCAACGTTTGGGGGGCCTGTCGACGTCCTCGACCCTGCAGTACCTGAACAACATCGCAGGGGCCCTCAGGAGATTCGAGGGCTACCCGCTCGACAGTGTCCAGGTCCTCAGCGATTACCGCCGCGCGCTCAAGCGGCAGGGAGCGCTGAAGCCGAAGCGTCAGGCACAACCCGCGACCCCACAGGACATTCGAAGGGCGATCGAACGCGAACCGCGCCGACTGGTACAGCTGCTGCTGGGCATCATGTGGAGGGGGGCTGCGCGCGTGTCAGATGCACTCCGCCTCGACGTGAAGGATGTTCAGCCGGACCCGGACAACGACGTAGTCAACATCCGCTGGACGCAGTCAAAGTCGGACCCGTTCCGTGTCGGGCACATCACAGGCATCACCCTGCAGGCAGGCCTCCGGAAGATCCTGGAGCGGCGTCTCAGGCAGGCAGAAAAACGCAAGCAGACAACCCTGTTCCCCCCAAGTGTAGGGTACCGCTGTGCGACAAAGGCAATCAAGAGAGCCAGGCGACTCTGACTACACACTCCCTCCGCCGCGGCGCGCTGACACATCTGGCGAGGAAGGGAGTGCCTCTGGAGGAAGTCAGGCTGCTGTCACGACATGCCACAGTGGACGGGGTGATTCGCTACGTGTCGGCGGCGGAGAATGCGCGCGCGAGAGACACGGCGAGGATATCAGCGAAGATCGACCAGTGAGGAGGCGTCGGCGGAGACGAACGAAGCGGGGAGGGGACCCGCAGACATCATCATCACACTTCCCGGCAAAGCTCCGACGCCTGATGGCGCCACAGGAGGCTTATCAGGAAGTGGGTCAGACCGAAGACGACCCGGACACCGACGAGTCGTACGGGCCAGGCATTGAAAACGGGTATGGGAGCGACCTCGCGGTGTGCGCGGGAGACAAGCTGCTGCGGCCGGCAAAGGAGGGGCGCGATGCGGGGACACACGGTGAAGGCATCGCACCGATCTGCAAGACACGGCTCAACCTCGACAGGCTGGTGGAGATGGACACGGCAGGGGAGTTGGACGGCGTGATAGATCTGATCCGGGAGCCGAGGGTGTTTGAGAACGCGCTGCTGCCAGGCGCAAGGGAGGCGTTCAGACGCCACCGCAAGGTATCCCGACACATGCTGCAACACCTCGACGACCTGGAGGGCTTCGGAGTGCTGAAGGAGGCGGATGCTGCCGCCTACCTCACCCTCCCGGCTTTCACCGTGTCCAAAAAGTCGGGAGGATTACGTTTCATCGTCGACGCCAGGCCGCTCAACAAGCACATGGTTCGACCCCCGGACATGCGCCTGGACGACATCATCGAGGTGACGCGACGCATTGCTCTCGCAGAGTGGGTCGTGATGGCGGACGCGCGGAGCTGGTTCTACCAGTTCCCAGTGCAGAAGGAAATCCAGCGCTTTTTTGGAGTCTGGGTCGGGGGAGAACGCGACGAGTTCATCAAGACATTCCTCACCGTCATGTGCATGGGCTGGTCGCACTCTCCATCCATCGCGAACAGGAGCGCAAGGGTGCTGCTCCCGCCCAGCCAGGGGATCTGCTGGATCGACAACTTCGTGGTGCTGGGGCGAACCCGAGAGGAGGTGGCGAACCAATACGCTGCTTTCCTCGGGCGGTGCAGGGAAGTCCGAGCGGCGCTGAACTTCGACGACCCACAGCACGGAAGACCGACACAGCACTTCTCCGTGTTCGGCATCGAGTTCGACTTGCAACGGCACACTTTCAGGATGGACCCGGCCTGGACCCGAAAGATCACCGAGCGCAGCGAGCTGGGGGCACTGCTCGAGGGGAGCTCGACGCCGCGCGGGGTGTTTCGGGTGTTCGGTGCGCTCGTGTGGCAGTCCTACGTCATGCGCGCCCCAATGTGCTACATGCCGGCAGCCCTTTCATTCATCCGACGAGTGGCGAAGCGGGCACACGCGGAAGGGGGTACGTGGGATGCAGTATGCACAGTACCCACCTCGGTGCAGCGTGAGACTGTGGACCGTATGCGCTTCATCGCAGAGAACGACTGGCGGGCCGCGACTGACCCCCCCTCCGTGGTATCGCTATGGACAGATGCATCATCGCGCGAGTGGGCCGCCATTCTAGTCAGGCCAGAGGGGGAGACAGTCGCACAGGGAACGTTCCGCGGAGCGGACGAGGGGGCGCACATTTTCCTAAAGGAGGCACACGCCGTCTGGCAAGGCCTGCGACTGGCTCAGAGGTATACAGACATGACCGTGACATGCTACATCGACAACCTCCCCCTTGTGTTCTCGATGCGCAGGGGCCACTGCTCCAACTTCCGCGGCAACCTGGTGTTGCAGGAGATCTTCACCATCGCCCGGAAGAATAGGATGCGGCTCCGACCGCAGTGGGTGGCTTCCCAGGACCAGAGAGCTGACGAATACACCCGGGGTAAGCAAGCGGCAGACCCGGCTTTCCTGGAGACACGCCCGATACCCGGCGCGTAACTTCCGCGGCCGTCCCGAGAGACCAGGGACGGCCACGTCCCTCCGGATGAGGGTCCTGAGTGGAAGCGTCAACGCATCACAAACAAAATACGAGTAAAGAGCGGCTGTACTGGAGTGACATTTTTTACGCACACTTGTGAGCAGAAAATGTCACTTCACCACAGCCAAACGTGCTCCGCACACCACTAGCCTCCCCCATCACAGGAGTTGAGGTTTTGTGTGTGGAAGCGTCAACGCATCACAAACAAAATACGAGTAAAGAGCGGCTGTACTGGAGTGACATTTTCCTGGGAATTTTGTATGGGGCGTGGGTCAGCAGGCGAGATCCCACCACCAGGAGTGCCTCCCCACTGCAAGGGATACCCTGCAGCAAGCATTGTGAGCGCGCCTTCAAGTATGATGCGAAGAGTTCAGACTTCGTGGACCACTTTGACGGACCGCGCCATATCAAGAAGAAGAAGAACGCAGCGTTGAAAGTGCAGAGCCAGGGAAACAGCTGGCGCTGTCGGAGTGCGATACCCTCAGTGGCAGGCTTGCAACTTCGGATCGCCCGGGGTGCGTTGTTCACCGGATCACCGGCTGGCATGGTGCATGATGCTGTCAAGAAGTGTGTCCCGAGGAGGGGCTGAACATGGTTGCGGCCAATCTAGGCACGTGTGTCGTGGATGACCGTGCAGGCAGAGGTGGGTGTCGCTCACTGGCATCAGGGCCCTTCCGGCAGAGCTTTCCCTTGATATCGGCGACAGCACCCCGGATGAGAAGGACACCGCCTTCGCTGATTTATTCCCGAAGGCACGGGCGATCATCCCGGGCAATATGCAGCACCAGCTGGATGGGTTCACGACCGCACTGGCGCTGAAGGATGTGCTGTGCCACATCTCTGACGCAGCTGAGAGGGAGAAGCAGGCGCTCACGTTACCATCACAACTCACCACCTTCCTCGACCTCACAACTCCCCCCCGAGGGCTCTGCAGTGTAAACACGCACGTAAATCTTGTGGCAAGTGTCACCTGGAAAGGTGGCACATGATAGGGTCAAACCTGCGTACACACTAGAATCGTTTGTTGGCAGACTACAGTGAACACCACACCAGAAGACCTTGGTCTTGCCCAAGGCTTCGTCAGCTTGGTTACTGGCTGATTCCAGCTGAAAAACGACCCGCAACTTGCCTTGCACACATCCCTCTGGCACACTGCAGTGCTACGCAGCAGCCACAGCCCCACCAAGCACACTGCATGCAGCGGTAGGCGTCACAGTGTCGAGCCCTGTGCATTGAAAGGGTACAGGCACAACGGGCCCAATGCCGATCACAGTCCGCAGACTCCAGGATGCGGCACAGATGCGGATCACGTTACCATCACAAACAGCAACGCAGGGGGGGATTCCTGATGTCATAGCTCCGCTGCCCACAGAGGGGGTGTGGCCTTCAAGCTTCTGCAACTCCTTCCCTGTTGATGTATCCCAGACACGAACGCTCTTGTCGCCAGAGCCTGAGATGATCTTCGATCCGTCTGGTGTGACAGTCACGGAGTTCACAGGAGAGGTGTGGCCTTCAAGCTTCTGCAGCTCCTTCCCTGTTGATGTATCCCAGACACGAACGCTCTTGTCGTCAGAGCTGTTGTCGTTAGAATTGTAATTGCCAGAGCCTGAGATGATCTTCGATCCGTCTGGTGTGACAGTCACGGAGAGCACAGGAGAGGTGTGGCCTTCAAGTTTCTGCAGCTCCTTCCCTGTTGATGTATCCCAGACACGAATGATGTTGCCGTTAGAGCCTGAGATGATCTTCGATCCGTCTGGTGTGACAGTCACGGATTTCACATAGGAGGCGTGGCCTTCAAGCTTCTGCAGCTCCTTCCCTGTTGATGTATCCCAGACACGAACGCTGCCGTCGGCAGAGCCTGAGATGATCTTCGATCCGTCTGGTGTGACAGTCACGGAGTTCACATACTCGGTGTGGCCTTCAAGCTTCTGCAGCTCCTTCCCTGTTGATGTATCCCAGACACGAACGCTGTTGTCCTCAGAGCCTGAGATGATCTTCGATCCGTCTGGTGTGACAGTCACGGAGAGCACAGTGTAGGTGTGGCCTTCAAGCTTCTGCAGCTCCTTCCCTGTTGATGTATCCCAGACACGAACGCTGTTGTCGTGAGAGCCTGAGATGATCTTCGATCCGTCTGGTGTGACAGTCACGGAGTTCACATAGGAGGTGTGGCCTTCAAGCTTCTGCAGCTCCTTCCCTGTTGATGTATCCCAGACACGAACGCTGTTGTCGTCAGAGCCTGAGATGATCTTCGATCCGTCCGGTGTGACAGTCACGGAGTTCACAGGAGAGGTGTGGCCTTCAAGCTTCTGCAGCTCCTTCCCTGTTGATGTATCCCAGATACGAACGCTGTTGTCGAGAGAGCCTGAGATGATCTTCGACCCGTCTGGTGTGACAGTCACGGAGTTCACAGTGGAGGTGTGGCCTTCAAGCTTCTGCAGCTCCTTCCCTGTTGATGTATCCCAGACACGAACGCTGCCGTCGCCAGAGCCTGAGATGATCATCGATCCGTCTGGTGTGACAGTCACGGAGTTCACAAAGGAGGTGTGGCCTTCAAGCTTCTGCAGCTCCTTCCCTGTTGATGTATCCCAGATACGAACGCTGTGGTCGTTAGAACTGTAATCGCCAGAGCCTGAGACGACCTTCGATCCGTCTGCTGTGACAGTCACGGAGTTCACAGGAGAGGTGTGGCCTTCAAGCTTCTGCAGCTCCTTCCCTGTTGATGTATCCCAGACACGAACGCTGTTGTCGTCAGAGCCTGAGACGACCTTCGATCCGTCTGTTGTGACAGTCACGGAGTTCACAGGAGAGGTGTGGCCTTCAAGCTTCTGCAGCTCCTTCCCTGTTGATGTATCCCAGATACGAACGCTGTTGTCGTTAGAAATGTAATCGCCAGAGCCTGAGATGATCTTCGATCCGTCTGGTGTGACAGTCACGGAGTTCACAGAGGAGGTGTGGCCTTCAAGCTTCTGAAGCTCCTTCCCTGTTGATGTGTCCCAGACACGAACGCTCTCGTCGTCAGAGCCTGAGATGATCTTCAATCCGTCTGGTGTGACAGTCACGGAGCGCACATCGTGGGTGTGACCCAACAGAGGCGGGAGCGGGGCACCGAAGGAGGAGCCCTTCCAGTCAGAGCGTGTGAGATTGCCCTCCCAGAGCATTGCGTGCTCCAGCCAGCAGTTGTGGAAGCGGCTCTTCTCGAGCACAGTCGAACACAGGAGTGCGTGGCGCAGGTCGCTGTCCTGTACAAGCACACCAGTGAGGTCGCACCTGAATGCAAACCGCGTGCGTGCGGCGAGCGCCATGGCATTGGAAGCGGACGCCAGTGATTTCGCATCATCACCAGCGTCGCGGGTCGCCAGGACCAGCGGCAGCAGCTCGGACACCACCTTTGTGTCGCGCTCGTCGGCCCCACGTGTGAGCACCGTGTCCGCAAAGTACTCCAGCACATTCGGCGCATCCTTGCTGAAGGCCCTGCGCACTTTGCACCCAAGCGTGTCAGCCACAGCACCTTTCCGTGCCAGCCGCCGCGCCACAAGGAACTCCCCAAGCGTCTTGTGACGGAATGCAAACGCGCTGCTGTCGTCGTGGAAGCTCTCCACACGAAACGGGAGGACCCGGAACGCCTCGTCTGCTCTTGCACGGTCCACCCCGTCCTCCTGCAACAGGCGCGCCCGCTCTGTGCCCAGTGATCCCTGCCACGTCTGTGCCTGCAGCATCGCGCACGCAATCAGTTCGCCCACCCGCAGCACCTCCTCCGCGCGCGCCGCTCCAACTGACCCCTGACGCAACCCCACCTCCACGTGCTTCTGCAGGTACGCCTCGTACACCGCAACATCACTCAGGCACTGATGCACCTGTGCGCTGCACGATGACAGCTCGTGCTGAGCGTAACACGCCATGTGAAGCAGGAACGGGTTGCGCAGCTGCGACAGCACCGCCACCTCAGCGTCTGCAACTGTGCGTGGAGGAACTGGTTCCGCCGCCAGCTGTTCCAGCCGTGTTGTGGTCTGTTCGGCTGCACGCAGCTGCGCTGCCTTCAGCTCCAAGAACCCCGCCTGCTGCGACAGCGCCACAAGCACGTCACGCAGCGGCACTGATGACCCTGCAGCATGAGGTGTGCCGCCGCACCTGCCTTCCAGCGCCAATATCACCGCCTCGGCTGCAGCCTCCACACACGTGGTGTTTGCGTTTCCCGGCACCCCGTTGTCTGTAGAAGCACCCGGTGTCTTGTCTTTGCCGCTGCTGCCGCTGTCAGCACCAGCCAGCACCCACGCCTGCTCCACAATCGCCACCACCACTGCTCGGTCGCTGAGCACCACCGCTGTATCATCATCAGCTGCACCGCATGTGCCGCGCACCGTGTCGGCCAGCTTCCGCTGATCGTCCGCAGTGAAAAATGCGTCCACACGCTGCTGCTCCGCCTTCGCCACCTGTGCCACACGCACCTTGCTGATGTACGTCACCGCGTCTGCCTGTGTGAAGGGCTGCATGTACAGCGACCTCGTCCCGTCCCCACAGATTTGCGACGGTGTGTGATCCACGCTCTTCAGGTACTCACCGCGCGTCGTCACAATCACACTGCAGTGATTCGCACACCACGGGTGCAGCCGCAGCACCCCTTGCCCGCCACTGGCCTTGTACGCGTCCCCCAAATCCTTCCGTGTCAGCCCCACCTCGTCCAGCGAGTCCAGGATCACCACAACGTCGTAGACACTGCTGAGGTGATCCAACGCAGCCTCCTCCAGCCCGAACGACTTCCCGATGAACTCGTCGATCCCGCCGTGTGTTGTGACGGTGGACGCACCAATCGACGGCAGCGCCACAAAGACAGGGAACACGGGCTTCTTTCTCTGCCCCGCAACCACGCCTGCATCCTCCTCCTTCTCCTGCAGCAGGTGGCACAGAACCGCAACCGCCGCAGATGTCTTCCCGGTCCCTCCGTCCCCGACCAGGCACAGCGGGTGCCGCCCCGCCCCCCTCACATTTTCCCCCGCCCCCTCCTCCCCGTGCCCATCTGCCGCCAGCCACTCGTCCACCTCGTGCAGCAGCATCCTCGTCTCCGACTCCGCCACATGTGTATCGTCCCCGACCCTGCCCTCCACGTAGCTGTCCAGGAACTCCGCAAAGAGCGACGCCGTGTGCTGCAGCACCTTCCGCACCGCCTCAACTTGGTCCGCCACAGAGTAGTCGCCGGCGCCGTTGTTGTTGTTTTTCTTCTCGTCATGCGCAACCTCCTGCATCACAATCACATCGAAGGGCTGCCCCACCATGCGCAGCAGCGTCGGGGACAGCTTCCACTGCACCCGGAACTCGATGTTGCTGTCGTACAGCAGCTCCGCCTCCTGCGGGAACACGCTTGCGAACCCCACCTCCGCTGCACCCTGCTTCGCCACAATCACAAAGAACGTCCCCGCCTTCCCGTACATGAAGGTCTTCGCCACACCCTGTTCCTGCGTTGTCGACGTGAAGGCGTTCCACACCACCGATGTCCCCACCTTGTACTGCGCCGACACGTTCACGTTGATCCCGCGGAACACAGTGGTCAGGCTCGGCCGCCGGCTCCGGATCAGCCGCGTCAGCTTCGCAATCAGCGGCTGGAACGTTGCGATCACGTGCAGCTGTGCCGGTGCAGGCTCAAGCTCGAACACGCTGCCTGCCGCAGACTCCCGCGCTTCCTTCGACAGCCCAATCGTCCGCATCGCCTGGTTCATCCCGAAGTACAGTGCCGGCCGCACGCAACCCGCCCCGTGGTTCCCCAGCACAACCGGGTCGGTGAAGTTCCCGTGGTACTCCTTGACGATGGGTACACCGTCTGCCTTGCACACGAGATCGCACGTCTCACTGTTGACTTCGTACTCCACGCAGTCGCAGGTGAAGAGGTAGCCTGCGCACAGATGCTCGAACCAGTCGTCCACCGCCATCCAGTCCTCGATCTCGTCTGGCGCATTCTCCACATGCTGCAGCACCCGCTGCACAACAAACCGCAGCCCCAGCAGCATGCTGTCCACGTGCTTTGCCCGGTACCCGAGATCCGGTCGCACCGTCAGCAGCTGCACCAGCCACTCCAGCAGCGGTGTCTCTGTCTCGCCCGCTTTGTCGCTGCGCGTGAAGCAGATCTTCCGCCCGTCCACGTGGTTCTCCAGCCGCTCGCTCGTCTTGTCCTTGTCGGTGGGTTTGTGTGTGGGAACCTCCCGTGGCGAATGCAGAACCTGCGACTGCAACTCTTGCAGTTGCCGCATGTCGTCCGATGCAGTGCGGTCTGCAGTTGTCACAGCGGCAGCACGTGCACTCAGCGCGGGCCACTCGTTTGTGAGCATGTGCTGAAACCACTGCGACTGTTGCTGCTCCAGTGCCTCCGATGCACTGCGGGCTGCATCAGCAGCTGCGGCAGCACGTGCCCTCAAGGCGGGCCACTCGTTGGTGAGGAAGTCCCTCAAGGACTGTGACTGCGGCTGGTCCAGCACCGCCTCTGATGCAGTGCGGGCTGCCTCGGCAGCAGCGACAGCACGTGCCCTCAAGGCGGGCCACTCGTTGGTGAGGAAGTCCGTGAACGACTGCGACGGCAGCTGGTCAAGTGCGTCTGATGCAGTGCAGGCCGCTTCAGCAGCCCCGACAGAGGGAACGTGCGCCCTCAAGCCTTTTTTTTTTGTGCGAGCCTTTTTTTTTTTTGTGCAAGCCTGACCCGTCGCCTGTGGGCTGCAGCCGCTCGCTCGCCTTGTCATCGTGGTCGCCATGTTTGTGTGTGTGGACCTCCTGCGGCACCGCCTGAGCCTCTGACTGCGACTTCTCCTGCTGCTGAGGTGACTCCGATGCAGTGCGGGCAGCAGCAACAGTGGGAACACGTTTCATCAGGCACGGCCACTCGTCTGTGAGGAAGTGCCGCAGCCTGCTAGCCACCTCTGTCTGTATCTCCTTGACTTGCTCGTGGAGCACCGACAGCAGCGCATTGCGTGTGCCTTCATCACGGTGCTGCAGCGCGTACCACACCGGTGTGTGCCCCTCCCCGTCCGGAACGCTGGCTGCCCCACACTCCCCTACCAGAAACGCTGCTGCTTCGGCAGCACCGGCAACCCCCCTGCACGCGAGCTGCAACACCTCGTGCAGCAGCGTCCGCCCGGTGTGTGGATCTGCCGCCATTGCATCCGCCTTGTGCTCCTCCAGCAGCTGCCGCCACTTGCCGCCCTCCAGTGCCTCCTTCACTTCGCATGTACTGCCCCACCACGGCCGCCTGTGCTCCTGTACACTCGCACTCGCCCCCATCCCACCCACCGACTTGCGATGTGCTCTGCAGACACTCGGTTGCGTGTAAAGTGCGATATCTAATGTGTAATGTCGTGTGTCGTGTGTAGTGTCTACTGCGTGATGGCGGTGTGTGTGTCTGACACCCTGCCTGAAGACGCTACAAAGGGAGTGTGCGCTTCGCTGTGGTGAGGGCTTGAGGGTTTTGGGGTTCGCCCTTCGTGCATCCACCGCACCTCCGCGTGTGTGCACCACACACCTTTCGCCGTGTGAACTGCACTCCCCGCCACCACCTTTAGGGTCGGGGGGTCACACCTCCCGATCCCAATGGGACAAGACACTGACGAAGAGGATGCCCTTCCAAGCGATCCGACAGCCTCAGGCCTGAGAGTTTTCTCAGGCCCTCTGGCTGACTGTTCGGCAAACACCAGACATGGTTGCAGTCAAGTGAAAATACCGAGACTCATAAAAGTGATGCTGGTGACACCCTGCACACTTCTGCGACAGTTCTGTATCGCACGGAGCACGAAACACATCGCCTGCGAACAACAATCGTTTTGCTAAAACCCTGTGCCTGGAATTTTGACCGAGTTAGATAAAATTTTCAGTGCAATCATTCAGCACCTCCCCCCTAGATTTTTAGGTTTTCTTGACCCAATGATCGAAATCTGCGACATAGTGGAAATCCCGGGGACATGTCGAATTCGAAAATTTTGGGTTAAAAAACCCCAGGGGGGACCCTTTGGTTTCACCCCCTGTTGGGGGGCCTGGTGGGCGTTCAGGTGTGCTGAGACCCTTCGGGTTCTGACAGAGTGCAGCAATGGTAATCAACCGTCGTGAACGTATTTTCGTGCCGGCATGGCTATCCATGGGCACCGTGGCATGTCGCCGCATCCGTCCCGATCAACAAGTGCCAGAGGCAAATCAGGAGTCCTGGTCCAGTGCAGGCACCTGCGCTGCAGATACCCAAGGGACTGTTGTGCACAAAAATGCACACGCAAGGACAGCAACTGACTGAGGCAATGCAGCTCGCAGCCTATCGATTCGATTCGTGGCACCAAGCCTCACGAGCTGGTCACGCGACACCACGTTACTCTGCGTGGCATATTCCGTGCAATGGCTTGGGCAGCAGTGCACAGGGGAACTTCTGCTGCACTGCGACAGGACAACCCAAGCACGTGCCGCGTACATCCGGAGGTGAAGTTGGATGAGGGAGATCAGTGGCTTCTGGGAGGAAAGGGGCGACCGCATCCACGTCGCGGATAACACACTCAGCACACGAGCGGGCGTTGCATGAAATCCCCCATGTGTAAACAGGGGAAATCGGCCTTTTAGGGGATCCTGGTCAGGAATAAAAATTTACACACATATTTTTCGACTTCCTGAGGCCAAAAACCGGTGTTCCTGGGCCCAGATGTGACATCTGGATGACATAATAAAAATCCAGAGTGCCTTAGAGGCGCGCGGGACATTTTTTTGGGGATCGTGGCTGGGGACCCCCTATTTTGGGGGATTTCCCGTAGGTGGAAAATGTCGATTTTCCAATTTTAAATCACACTGGGGGCACCTGCGGGGCCATATTTTGCATTTTCAGACAGGGGACCGATACCCTACAAACCCGATTTTCGGGTTTTTTGACCATTTTTTGCCTTGTGCGAAAACGTGATATTTTTTGGACAAAATTCCAGGCACAGGGTTTAAAGAACAACACACGCCGTGATTATTTGCGCACCACTGTGGGTCGCAAGACGTCACACAACACTGTCTGACGGGTTATCTAGTCCCTCGAGTGTGCGCAAGTCTTGAGGACCAGTTGGTGCGTGGGAGGGACACAAGGGAGAGAGAGTGGCACATAACCCGGAGGCGGCCGCCGCGGAGAAGCGGAGGCCGCCTAGGGTTCCGTCCAACCCGATGGGGAGAGGGATGACCTCCCCTGTCGCCTCGATCCGGAGGAAGATTGTCATCCCTGCAGAGGGAGGGGGGGGGGGGGGGGAGGGAACCCGTCAGGCGGGGGGAATCGAGTGTGTCGGTGGGATGAGACGCCAAGACGCCACCCCCTCCTCCTCCTCCTCCCCCAGAGTCAGCAGGTGTGGTGTGGTGGTGGTGTGGGGGTGGTCCCGGCCACCCGCCGGCCATCCCCTCCGGCTCCACCCTACTTCCTCTGGGCCTCCTCGGCGAATTATGTGGACCCGCATCATCGTAGCGCTGCCGGCTCTAGGCACTGAGCACAGTGTGTGTCGTGTGTAGTGTAGTGCGGTGTACTGTCTAGCCTCGTGTATCACTCCACAACCAATATACAGGTCAGAGTATATAACCTGCGGGACAATGGTGGGAATGGCGAGCTCTGCGGGAGGGGGGAGGGGGTACGCATTTCACCATAACAAGAACCTGCGCCATGGGGACGGGGACGGGGCTGGGGGTGTGGGTGTGGGTGTGGGCCGCCGGGTTCTTCTTTTGTTCCACTTTGCTGCCATTTTTTTTGCTGCAGGGGGCACAGATATGGAACGCGCGTGCCTCTTTTTTGCGCGTTTTAGCACGCGCGTTTTAAAAATGACAAAAAAAACACGCCCTAAAAAAATCAACACGCGCGTTTTGAAAAATGAAAAAGGCAGGTGCCGTCCCAGCCGTCGCGCCGCCGTTTTTACTGTGCCCGCTGTGCAGAGGCGGTGGATACCGCAGTCGAACACTGGCGTTGTTTCGGTTGCGATTGCAGGGCGTGTGGGGAATGCGTGGAGCAGGGGGAGACCTGTATGGATCTGGGGCCTCGGGACGCGGAGGAGCCGCCTGCGAGGGTCCCGCAGCCACAGGACCAGGGTGATCCCCCTCGACGAGAAGGTGATCCCCCTCCTGCACCCACCGGCGCCCCGGCCACCGGCCGCTCCGACCCGACCGCCACCGAGGAAGGCTCCAACCCTGCGCAAGCACCAGCCACCTCGATGTCGTCGCAGCCGAAGCGGAAGCGGGAGTCGGCATCGCCGCAGCGTGGTCAGGAGATGGATGAGGACGACGGGGCCACGACGGTGGGGGAGTGGGAGGAGCAGTTCTGCCCCGACGTGCACCGACCGCAGGAGGAGCAGGAGGCGGCGCTCCGGGCCATTCAGGCTTGGTGGGCCGAGTTGGGGGATGACAAGGCCTCACAGGCGGAGGCGTACAACGTGGTCTGTTGTCGTCTGAGGGCGCGGGCAGGCAAGCGGGCGCGGGCGAGCCGGCCAGGGGCGCGGGGGTCTTCGCAGCGGAGTGCCCAGGGGTCCCAGAGCCAGGGGAGTAGGGCCGCCAGGGGAGCGAAATAGCCGTAGGTCGGCTCCCCCCCCCCCCTACCCCCCTCTTTCCTTTCGCCCCTCCCCCCCCCCCCCCCTCCCGTTCCCCACCCCCGTGCCCCCTTCCCCTTTCTTCCGGTGAATGCGCCAGCGGAGTCGGTCCACGCCCTCGCTGTCAGTCGCTTTCGCCTCTCCCCCCCTGCCCCCCCCCCCCCTTTACCTCGCCCCCTTTTCCCCTCACCAGCGGGCTGCCCCTTGTGAATGGTAGACTTACCTACAGCCCCTTGTTCATGCCGCCAGCACGGAGCCCCACGCAGCTCAACCCCGGCCAGTGCGCGGTTTGTTTGCCCTAGAGCTTTGTTGTTCGTGTAGTTCATGTTACAGTGCTAAGAGCCCGTAGAAGCAAAAGTAGAACCTGCTGCGCTAGCCCCACCAAGCAGCCACAGTACGACAGGACGCGCGCAGGCACCGGGCCCCCTCTCCTAAAAAAAAAGGCAGGCGCCTTTTTCAAACGCGCGTGTCATTTTTCGAACGCGCGTCACGCGTGAAAAAAAAATCGCGCATGAAAAAAAGCAAAACGCGCGTTTTTCTTTTTTTTCACGCGCGCTTTTTTTAAAACGCGCTGCGTTTTTTTTCCCGTCACGCGCGAAAAATCCTGGGCGTCTTTTTTTTATTTTTAGAACGCGCGTTCCATATCTGTGAGGGGGGAGGGGGGGGGGGGGTGGCGTTGGCCCATGCCGCCGCCCCTCTCCCCTGCACTCTGCGGCAATATTGCATCGGGGCGGGAGGGGAGGGGAGAGGGGGGGGAGGGGACTGTGTAGCCCCTGCGCCTTATGTCGTCACACAGGAAAGAATCCTGTTCGGTTCAAGGTGCAGGGCGGAGTGCGGTGGCATCTTGCGGAAACAGCGGAACGGGGGGGTTGGGGGGAGGCAGAGGCGGGGGTGAGGATGACATAGAGCAACAGGAAGATCAGTGAGGGGGGGGTGAGCGTGAGGGTGAGGGTGGGAGTGAGGAGAGGGAGAAATCCCCCACCCCACCCCACCCCACCCCCCCCCACACACACACACACCGTTCTTCCCCCTCCCACTGGCCAGGCCAATGGAGATCCCTTCCTCTCTCTCTCTCCCCTCCAGCAACCCGACCCCGCGTTGTCCTCCACACACACACGTTAAAAGCTTTGAATTTTTTTTGTTGAAACGATTCGTAGCATATGGTCTTCTCTTCCGCGACACCCACCCCCCCCCCACCCCACCCCCTCTCGGTGAGAGAGAGACAGAGAGATCCGTTCTTTCGCCTCCTTCTGTCCCACACGGTGGGGGAGGGAGGGGGGGGGGAAGGGAGGCACTCGCTACCCAACAAAGCCTCAGTCAGTCAGTCAGTGAGGGGAAGTCGGGCCACACACCTCCACCCCCAGATCTTTCCCCTCACCCAGTCACGTGACTGGTAGCGAATTGCCTCTCTCCCCCCCCCCCCCTCCCCCCAGTGGCATTGCCTTTTATGTTAAGTGTAGGTCACATCGATATCCCCGTTTGGTAGGGGTGGGTGTTGGGGGTGGGGAGAGAGTGTCTGCGTGTGTCGCTGACCATCGCTGCATGTTTTTCCCTTCTTCTTGAATCTTGGGGGGAGGGGGGAGGGGGGAGGGAGAGGGAGAGAGAGAGGGAGAGAGGGAGGGTACACACACCCCTCAAAGGGGGGAGTTAGATAGGGGGTGGAGAAACCTGGAATGGGGTCCACAGAGAAGCTCTGTAGTGTCCCATGGCAGGTGCGGTCCCACTATGCAGAGGAGATGCAGTGACAAAGCGGTGGAAAGAGTGGGTGTGGCTTGGGGTGGGGCAGAGAGTGGGGGGGGGGGGCAAGGGGCAGCAAACTTGCAAGTAGTAGCAAAGTAAAACACCAGAGATGGCCACCCTTTTCACTCGATATGCGGGTTGTGTCCGGACTCTAGTAGGGCGGGTGAATGAGGGATAGAGAGAAAGAGAGAACTTGTTGTGTAGGGATCTGTGTGCTGCTGTGAAGTGGCAGCCTCAGCAGTGTGTAGCCCTTCCCCTCCCATTTGCGTGCGCAGCAGCAATTTGTGCCACGACGATAAAACACAATCTCTCTTCGCTTTTCTGCCAAAGAGAGAGAGACAGAGGGGGGGCGGAAGGGGTGATGGGTAAGAAAACCTGTTCGCTTGCTTTCTTTTGATAAAAGAGCGCTCCAGTTCAAAAAAAGAGAGGGGGTAAGGGGTAAGGAGGGGGGGGCGGTACCCCTGAAAAGGCTGCGATGTACGTAGTTATTACGTACTTCCTCTGCAATTTTCAGGGGGCACCAGAGGCGCGAATATCTGTTCACGGGGATATTCACACTTTAAGTGTACGGGAGAGAGAGTGGAGGGGGGGAAGGGGGGGGGGAGCTGTGTATTTTGTATTGGCGCCGACATTCACGACTCAGTCTCGATATTTTCCCGGTGACACCCCATCCCCCTGCAGGCAGGGTCCCGGGATGACTTTTTGACAAGGGAGATAGGCTCCTCCGCTCTTCCCTTTTGTTTGCGCACACCTGTGCGTATATGCGTGTCCATATGTGGGCTGCCAACAGTCTTCTTTGTATTTTGGAGATATTTTTTAATGCGATCTGTGGTCTCCCACAGACGAGGGTCAGTCAGAGTTGTGCCAACAACGCAGGAAGCTTGCTATGCAGATCATGCAGGACACACCACACCCGCAGCAGGCGTGTGGGGTGTTCTCGCGATCGACGAACACCCGCTGGTTCTTCTCTCCCCTTACTGATTTGCAGACGTAAAGTTTTCATTTTGCCGTGACCCGAGACAGGACACAGCAAAGTAAGCGCCGCGGCACAAAAAGAGGAGACGGACGGGTGAGTCTTTTCGCTGCACTGCAGCTTTCGACGATTCTTCGAGGCGTCATCTCCTGTAAAAATGTAAGGTATCTCCTACAAAAAGGAGGGGTGACCTGGGGTCGCACCATAATGCCCTCGTCGTCAACCTATCGCAAAGTCCCCCACAAACAGCTTTTGGTGCAGGGACCGAAGGCCCCGCACACACCTCTCGCAGATGGTGATTCTATCGCTGCACATACTTATACGAACGACTTATGCTATTCCCACAAGGAACGGATTTGGTGAGGAAGCCAAAAAAAATCTCGTTGCGGGATCTTCGCACTAAAAAGCTGGGCGTAGTTGGGTGCCTTCGCCATCCCGCGGCACATACTCCGGCACGAACAGAGAATCGGTGGTTTTCTTCCCAGAAAAAATCAGGGGAGAAATGCACCAAAACACACTGTTTTCTGCACCGCAGCGAAGCCCTATGGAGAGAGAGAGCGCGCAGAGGGGAGGGTGGGTCGAGGGCACATGCAGAAACGGCCGAAGCGCACGTGCCCTGAAAGGTGAGGGGATACAAGTGAATGGGTTGTGGGATAGTATAGTCAAGGGGGGGAAAAAAAGGGCAAGGTACAGAGGGGCGAACTCCCTTCGGGCTTTCCCCCCGTGTAACTTCCTGGCTATGCTGGGGGCTGTGGAGTGGCGGCAAAACAACACAAGAACTCAACGGTTGCCAGTGATTTTTTTATGGAACGCAAGATTCCCCGACCCTGTGTGCCAGCTCCCCTATCTGATGGAGTGACGTGGCGTGGGGTCGGTGTTGGGGGGAGCCGCAAGATGGGAGACGACAAACAACAACACCCAGGCACATGTAGAGTCCAGGTTATGTTCGTGCGCATGAGCGGCAGGCGCTGTGGCCCCTCTGAGGGGCGTTGCACGTTGTGAATAAGTGGATTTGTGTTGCTCTCTCAAACCACACTGGTACACTCCCACTGACTGCTCTTTCGCTGCGACAAGCAAGCTTGTTTGAGCAAAAAACTTCCCCAGTTGGGGGCACGCTGAACTATCAAGAAAACGAGGACATTTCGGTATCCCTAAACCAGAGTCACTTCACGGATTCGTCATGATGGAGTGGGGTGTGTGTGGCCTTCGTTTTCGGGATAAATTTTCGTCGAAAGTTCGGCGATTTCTCCTATACGTAGGAGCACCGTCGCGAAGACCCCACCCACCCACCCATTGTCTCTCTGAGGAGAAGGGAGAAGAAGGAATAGAAATTCGCAGGATGACAATTCAGATGCGTACAGAGAGGGGGGGCGTGTGGAGTGGGGTGGGTGTCCTTCGGGCTCAGGAGTGATGAGGAATGGGGTGTGGAGGGGAGGGGAGATCCCCCCCCCTTCTCCCACAACAGGCACAGCAGACGGTGCCACCGCCTTCCCAGGCGAAACGAAACCCCGCATGACCCCTCGACAACTGAACTGTGCAGCTGTTTGCCGATACCAGGCTGTATGGTTCCCAGCACATCGACCAGGGCGGACCAGAATTGATTTAGCTTGGTTGTGTATTGTTCCTCGCAAGAATATAAGATTTAGGGCGACATAGCCCTCTACGCCTGTCAGAGGAGAGCCAAAGTGCCAATAGCAGGAGGCGGGAGTGGGTGTAGGAGGGTGTGGCTATTGGGGGGGATGGTTGCACTTTGTGTGTGCTTGGTTTTCCTGGCAAAACATGCCGCGGCACAAAGGGGGGGGGGGGGGCAGGACTCCCCACGCGCTGCGTGTGTTTGCGCATCTTATTTTTTAACTCTTTCATGCCACCCCCTTCATATTTATGTGTTTTTTTTGTTTCGTTTTGATTTTATTTTCTACAAACTACGCATCGCACAATGGGAAAAAAAAACAACACGCCGGCACAACCCACACACGCAAGGAAGGCATGCGCTTCCCGCATTTAGACACACCACCGGCACACAACCACAGTCACACGTTACGCTGTTTGTTTAGTGTAGGTCGCACAGTGCAAACACTCTGCCACTACCCCTCACACACACGCACACTAGATCACACCGAGCAGCTGCTTGGTTGATCTTATCTCCACTCCACTGTCGACACACGCGAAGCACTGTTTATTGTGTCGCTGCCGGTCATCTCAATCTACCCCTTGCCGATGAGCAAGGCTTGAAGGGGAACTCAGACCGACACCCACAACAGCAGCTGGACATTTTTTTGAACGATTTTGAACGATTTTTGGCCGTGCTCGTCGCGTCCCCCGGTGAGGGGGGACGCTGTTTCGTGTTCTCCTTGCCGCACGGAGGCATTGCCTTACGTCGCCTCTTCCTCTTTTCCTTTATGGGCGGGTTAGTCTGGCTCAGAGGGCGGGACCGTGCTGATATGCACAGTGACGACTCTCCCTTTTTTTCGAACGAGTATTTTCTGGCCGCGCTCCTCGCAGACCCACCCCCTGCGAGGTGAGACCGCTTCGGGTTCTTCTGGCCGCACGGTTTGGTTCCCCCCACAGCATGTTTGGCGCAAGAGCAGACCATCGTGAGAAGTTGCTTTTTTCTGTGCTGCCACGCTTTAATTTCAATCGGGTGAAGCCGTGGCTGGCGCCACCTTTGCTGCGCCTCGCCCAAACGCTACTTCACCCGAGAATATGCTTGGGACGGTGCACACCACACCTGCTCTGTACGGACTCCACACAGGACACACCACTTTAGATAGCCAGGGAAGCGGCTACCGGTGACAGGGAAAGGATGACAGTGATTCCACGGAGTGACTCCATGAATGGCTGGCAGTGCTCCATCATCACCACAACTGCCAACAAAGCGGTCCTGATGACCCTTCGAATACATATTTCCCACGGCGGGCGTGCTGCACGAGCTTCTTCTTTGTGAATCACCCCCGTGTGTGTTGCTATGGCACTGGAAAAAAACTGAACTGTGCAAATCGGAAAGGATACGAAAAGATGTTCCTTTCGTCGATCGCGACAACAACCTTTCCCGAGACCGTGACAGGGCGATAGCGGAGAAAACAGAAAACAATCCGCCACTATCCAACCGAGAGGATCTCAGGAGAGAAGGGGATCAACAAAATTTTGGGCGTTCTTCAAATGCAACTGCTAGTATCCTTCCGGTGAAAAAAGGTTTGGGGCCATCCAGGGGGTCGCCGGTCGGCAAAAATAAAATCAATTCGCAACAACTTTTCACAGCTTTTTTCGCTGTACTACACCCCACTGGTGTGAAAAGGTGTGCAGAGTGGTGACAAGTGGTGAAAAGGTGTGCAGAGTGGTGAGAAAGGGGGTCCGTACTGAACTCAGCGGGGTTGTCTGGGCCGCTGAGGAGCAGTCGCAACAGTGTGCCACCCGGCGCTATGGAAGCTGCATACAGGAAGTGGTGTGTCCCAACACCACTAACCTCAAACAACGCCTCTGGCGAGGCTGGGCGAGAGTGGACGAGGGCGCATGAGGACGGGCGACAGTGACCGACGGTGGGCGAGTGGTGGGATCTTGTCCCAACCTGGGGCCCCGCGGTCGCTCATCATTTTCCGTGACTAGGAGGCAGCTCGCCGCCCCCCACCCACCCAGCGGGACCCCCCTCACGGATTTTCCAAAACCCCGTTCTTTTGAATGTTTGGAATGTTGGCCATGAGGTGCCTGTCTCCACCACTGACGGGGGGTCATTATGGGCCCAAATCCTGCAGCAAACCACTACCCTGCAGGGTTGCGTTGCGTCAAACCGTTGCGACGTCTGCCCCCAGACCCAGTGCTGCCGCGGTTTGGTGGGCTCGACAGTCTCCTTTGATTGGTTGGATTGGCAGTGGCGGGTCAGGAGGAAGTGGTCGGATATGCGAGGCCGTAATGCCTAAGTACAGTACAGACCAGAAAACAAGCCAACTTGGGCGAGGCTGGGCGACCGTGATCGAGGGTGGTGCGAGTGCTGGGCGACGCCAGTATGGCGGCTGTTTTAGGGCAGGACCACTGAACAAAGTAACGCAGGCCATCCTGACATTGAGCCAGTGGGCACACCTCGAGGTGAGTGAGGTGGGTGGGTCAGGATCTGGATCTTCGGCAGAGTCTACGGAGGACCGGAGGGAGGGGAGAATCACTGGATCTGATATGTCCGGGTACGTACGCCAACCCCTTGGGGGTGTCGGTTTTATGTACCCTTTTCGGGGCTCTTGGGAAACCTGAGTTGTGGCTCTTCAGCCACCAGGAGGGACACAGTGTGAGGCAGGCACCTGTGCCTGCCTCACACCGCGATTGACATCCTCCAGTTTCGGAAGCTTTCATGACCTTTCCTCTCTATGGTAACTTCCGGGTTAGTTGGCTGGGGAAGTCCTGTCGTTCTCGGTGATTCCATGCTGAAGGTATCTGGCCGCAAGGGATTCATCCCGTACGCGCGTGGGCGCACCCCAATCCCCTGTCGTACAGCAGCAGAGCCCCCGCACAGACGGCAAGCCGCCGTGCGCAGGGGGACAAGGCCATGTCGGACACGAGCGGCCCCCCTGGGGTCGTGGAGGGCAAACTGTGCAGTCGTTGTATCCCAGATTCTGACGCCTCCAGATAGGAGGCCAACGGCACAGAGTTGCCATGACCCACGGCTGCGTGAAGGTGGCTAACCACTCCCTCAACACAACCTGGCCCAAGGGGGGTACGATGGGTGAAGTTGCGGGCCTCTGTGGAAGCGGCGAAATTGACCCATTGGAGGTACTCCAAGAGCACTTCGCTGAGGCCAATGTTTTTAGAAGTTCGCAGCATCCCCAGCCCCTCACTGAGGGGCAGGCTGCGAACGTGGCAGACCGAAGGGATGCTGTCAGCAGAAGATGGAAGACTTCACTGGTCTCCTTCGCGAGCCGCTGTCTGAAGGAAACAAAGTGCATGTGCGACTGAGATCAACCCAGTGAGGAAACGCCCCCCCTGTTTCCAGAAGGGACGTACTGTATTGCGCAATGCGGCAGCTGTGGGAACGGACAGGTGCGGAGTGCACCTCTAACCTGCGCCAGGGGTGCTGTGCACCAGGCTGCGTGCATGTTCAAGCTGTCCTCCGTGAATATCGGGTGGTACGGGCAACAGGTGCTTCCAACAAGATGCGCTATTCCTCTACCGCACGGAGCTGCCCTGGGGGCCCGTTCCTTCCACTCGCTCAGATCAATGCAAAATCATCTGAAAGGAAGACTCGAGAGACTGCTGCTTTATTTTCGACTCTGACAGCACCTGGAGGGCACCTGATGACCTCCAGACCAGCCCACCCCCGTGTATAGGTCCACCTGTGTTTAAGTTTGCGGGAACGGACTGGCTGAAGGTGTTGATCGAATGGCCGACGACCGGCAGTCACACACGGTGGAACTGCAGGAAGAAGCACGTGTATGATGCGACACTCAGGCAAGGACGTCCTGCTGCCGGGCTGCGTCTCTCGTGGCGACAACAGGGAAACAAAATCGGACAAAATCAGGGCAAAAAACCCACACCCCACACCCATATTTCGTAGTACGTTCGTAGTCAAAAACCCTCTTTTCTGCTACACCACCGTACTCCTTTCGCTTTATTCTAGACACCCTGTCCAGCAACTGTGGGAGAACTTGGGTTGAGCTGCAGGTGCCTCAGTGCTGGCGGTACAAAAAAAGGGCCGGACCGGGGCTTTTTGTTGAGCGCACATAATTATTTGGCATCTGTGCGGATCGTGGTGGGGTCATTTCTGCCATGCGGTGACTATTGACACCCCTTATTGGTGGTCCCCATTCAGGCCGCATTCCTGAGGGAAAGGCAATACAGGACACAGGGGGGTCTGGGGGGCGGAGCCCCCCAGCCGCCGGAGGCCACGGTAGTGAACATATGTTCCTCGCGAACAGATGTGCCTGCAACACATCCGCTCGTCCGCACTTAAAACTGCGAACGGGCAGACGTCCGCAACACTGGGCCATCCACTGGGCCATAGCTGCCTACCCCCTGCCCCACCCCCCACCACCAACTCCTCACACACAGCAGCAACCTTTCACCAAGGATCACAGAGGATCGCCAAAAAAACAATTCAATTCACATCTTTTCGTCAGCTGATTGAGGGTGTGATATGAGGGTTCTATGCCAAGGACAGCGCCACGTGGGTGTGTGCTTCTGATATATGTTATGTCATCATGTGAACCCTCCCCAGCGTGTGCCAACATCCCTGACACGCTCACGAAAAGCATGACACGGAGAAAACAGGTGCCGGAACAACCTGCCGAGCACACGGGTGGTGCCACGTTGATCCACGCAGCGATCTCCCATGACAGGAAGCCTTGTCGCCACGGCAGAGTCGCCGCAGACTGTGGGAGAGGTGTCGCCAGTCACCTTGAGGTTGCAGTGTGTCATCAGGCTAAGACCCGTGCCCTCTTCACCTCCCCTGTTAGGTTGCTCCCATATCGTTGCCTGCTTTGGGGCCTGAAGGACATAGGGGTCCAGCAGGCACTTGAGCATCGCAAGGCATGAGTGGCTGTTTCAAACTCCTGGTGCAAGCACCCGTCATGGTCTGGGGAAGCCCTCCCAGGTAGTTTAACGTCTTTTCACACCTTTTCACACTTTGTTGCCAAGTCGTTACGCACACCTGGTGTGAATTTCTGTAATTTTTTGCCTGCCCGTTGTGAAACTTGGTGATGCGTGGTGAGAGGCGACCCCCTGGACGGTACCAAGGTTCCTGATTTGGCGCCGAACTTCAAGTCAAGAGACAGAGAAGAGACAGCTAGGATTTTTTTGTTTTTTTCTACTGTGCGCGTCACAGAGGGAGCAGGGTTCGTTCGCAAACCCCTGGCGGGGGGGGAGGGGGGGGGAACGGGTTGGGTGAAGTTATGCAGGGGAAAGTGTCACTCGCCATTCATTTTGTTAGCTTCCGTTTTTTTCCCCCAAATTTATTTTTTTGCGGTGACGCTTCCACACACACGCCTGCTGGAGGTAGCCCGGGCCCTGCGCTTCCGCCCCCCCGGGGCATATTCACGAGAGGGAGAGACACGGCATCAACAAGGCGGGAGGATATATGCCAAAAAAATCCACGATATTGGCGACATGCCACGATACAGCCCTATGGCAAGGCCACACAGCAGAAGGAGCAAGCGGTCCAACCGGTTGGCCTCCCCCACAGACGGCGTGAGCAACAACCAACACCTGGCTGGCGATGGCGGCGGCGGCGAGCGGGAGGGTGGGGGGGGAATTTTTTTTCCAGCTGCATTGAGGGTAAACCCCCGCACCCCTGCCTGGGGAAGCGTGTGTGCGGGTGGGCCCAATGAGCCCTTTGGCAGCGCACAGACAAGGCTCAGCCCGCTTGAGCTGGGGTGATATATGTGAGTTCAACGGGCAGGCACCACAGAGCATGCCCTAAGGTGTGTTGCTGAAGGTGCTGCGTCCGCCATGGCGGGGGGGGCGGGGGGGCAGGGCTCCTGACATACACCCCTGATGCCGCACAGCCCAGCTACGGCGCTGATATCTCATTAGTTCTTCGAGGCTGGCTCGGCTGCTATCCAAAGGAAAGAGAGATTCGAATGTCCGGGAGGTATCTGTGGGGGGAGAGGAAGGGGGCTGAAGGGAGAGAGACGTGTCAGTGACATAGCCCACCAAGAATGTCCACTAAGCCCCACCGAGCTGGGTTGAAAGCGCATCGAGGCGGGGGGGGGAAGGTGGGGGCGATGCTTAATGTAAAAGAGGCCGGCTTTGGCGCACAAATGAACAGATCTCCCCACCCCCTCTTCTTCTGGGGTGGGGAAGAAGGGAGAAGATTCCACACAGCAGCGTGTTATGTTCTGTTTGGGGTTCTTGCCCTTTTGTCCCTCGCGGAATGGCCAGGCACCACTCCTGTGAGCCACTCGATGCCAGATGGCTGGCACTCTCACAGCAATGGTGTCAAAAGAACAATGCTCACGGAGGCCCGCCCTCGCAACACACCATACACAGGGCGGGAGTGGATACGGGGGGTCTTAGGAAAGCGCGTGGTTGGGTGGTTGGGTGGGTGGGTGGGTGGGTCGATGTTGGGAAGATCCATCGCTCTGTTGCGATAACCCAAAGACCCGTGCCTCATGGAAAATGGGCCTAATCGGAAGCTACCTATCACGATTTCAGCTCGATGTTATCCCATTGATGCACCGTGGTGCAATAAATGGGGAGAGGGGGTGGGGGGGGCAAGTGTTCAGCACTTGTTGCGGCGCTAGGTGCCTTCGCTGCTTCTTGTTTTGTTGGCGGGTAATTCATCCCCACACACACGTGAATCTTTTTATATTAGTGTAGACACACACCGAGCACTGCTCTTGATGTGATCTCCACTGTCGACACACTGCGAAAAAAATCACAAGGAACGACGGGTTGCAAGATGTCCTTCACGCTCCCTTCGGTAATTATCGGATTGATGGCCGGAGATGATGACCGGATGTGGGCTGTCGCATTCAGGAGACAGAAAGGTTTGGGTTCTGGTGCCTGAGCCCCCAAGAGCAAGGATACCAGCCTTAGAGGGGGGGGCGGTGGTAGTCCAGAAGGCAGTGGCAGTGCGAATTATACGGGCGAACAATGTTCTGACAAGGTTCGTCACATTGCCCTCAGTTCCCTCAGCGTCACAACAGGCCTGTCGCTAACTTTTCGATTTTGGAGATTTGGTGGGTTGACGCTCCTGTTTTGGGGGGGGGATCAGGGGGAAAAACACTAGGGGTCAATTTTTCTCGCGCGCGCTTCGCGCGCGCTCGTGTTGTTGCCGAATTTTCCCATCGGTGGACCACTAGGCGGGCACGGTGTGAGGCGCTGGGTTCCTTCCGTGGTTCCTCTCCCGCTCGCGCCGTCGGGTGCCGGAGGAAACCAAAAAATGGCTTTCGGGACCATGATTTCGACGCTGCCCCCTGATATGCCACGGCCGTCAAAGCGCAAGGACTTGGTTACTAGACGGGCACGCGAGATGGGGGGGGTCTGGGGGGCGGAGCCCCCCAGCCGCCGGAGGCCACGGTAGTGAACATCTGTTTATTGTGGGCGTACAGATTCTGTGTGAGTTGGCTGCGTCCCCCTGAGGCGACTGGAGTGGTTGGATTCCCTGACCCGGTGGGAATCAAATGACTTGAGTACGAGACATACGCCACAGGGGGGTCTGGGGGGCGGAGCCCCCCAGCCGCCGGAGGCACGGTAGTGAGCATCTGTTCCTGCAACACCATACTCTCTTCGACGTCGACCCAGTGAAAGTGGGTTGACGCTTGGTCGACGCTTGGTGAGCGTCGACCCAGTGTAATAAATGGGTCGACGCTTGGTCCAGGCTTGAATGGCAACCCAGTTCCACTGGGTCGACGCTCCAAGCCTCGACCAAGCGTCAACCCAGTCCACTGGGTCGACGCTGGGTCGACGCTTTTTTATGGGGGGGGAAACCCAAAATCACTGGGTCGACGGTCGACGCTTAGCGACATGCCTGGCGTCACAAAATGGCTGTGATGGGGGGGGGGGGGGGCAGCAGCAAAAAAATATTTTTGTCAAAAGACAGCCATCGTGAGCCTTCTCGGAAGAGGAAAAAAGAGGAATATTTCACCACTGCCGATAAGCCGGAAACACATGACCACCCCTTTTCCCACAGATCTGGCGGAAAATCGGATCGATACATCGCCAGGAACTTTTCTCATGGGCTTACCCCGCGAACAACAGGCTTAATATCACATTTCGTTGTGGAATTCGTTATCAGTCTGGGGGGTGGGGAGCCTTTCGCTGCCGGCAGTTTTTCGGCGCAAAATCTGGCGGTAGTTCACCTATAGAATAGGAGGTAATACACCAAAAGCGCACCGTTTTCAGCACCGGAGCGAAGACCCCCCACCTGGGTCTCGCAATGATTCAAATCATAATATTCTGCACTTTCCTGTTCAGCAGGGGTGGGTGGGTGGGTGGGTGGGTGGGTGGGTGGGTGGGTGGGTGGGTGGGTGGTGCTGTCTTTTCCTTGGGCTGGTTGTCCCCATCCTTCTTCGTCAGCACACACACGCACCCCACATCCTATGCCTCTACCCCCCCGCGTGGTCATGGAATTTGGAAGGCCAATTTAAACTGGGTCTCGTTCTGGACAAAGAGAACGTGGCCCGCCGGGGTGGGTGTTCTTCATTTCTTCTTTATAGTTTCACCCCCACATCCCACGGCCATCCTGCTTATACGTACTATACCCCGCACGGTTTGCGGCGTGCATGTCAGCGAGAGACACGGCAGGGGATATATCAACGAAGGTGAAAAATCACCTCATCTGCATTGCGAGCCACAGTTTATGAGGAGGGGATGCGAGGGTTGCGTCTTCGCAATAGTGAATAAATCGGTGGTGTTTTGAGGTGGACATGGTGATGTGGCCTGACGATGGGACGATTGAACGGAGGGGTGAGTGGGTGGGTGTGGGGCGGCAAGTATGGGGCGATCCCCTTGATAAGATTTCGTTCTTTGCATTGCATTGGCGTGGCAGCATAGATATTTCAGTTCTTCTCTCGCTAGATATTTACTCTTGAAGTTTTCAAATCAGCACAAAATCAGCACATCGGCACATCCGTGACGGTTCTTCTGAAAGCATTCTTCTGCAGCACATTTTTTTTTGAAAGATGACGCTATCTGCCACACTGCGCCGCTGCTACCGTTGTCAGACCACAGCTCAGTGCGCAGTTCCAAACAACCCAAAGCTGTTGCCCAAAGTGGACCGTTGTGGCAGCAATCAATAGCAGGCTTGTCATCTGATGTCGCCAGATCGGGACATGCGCCACCTTTGTTGATTGAAGGTGATGATCTTGCAGGTGCCTCTTGTGCCTGCATTATCTAATCCCCAACGGCTGGTGTGCTGACAAAGTGACCAGTGCTCGCTTTTAGTTCTGTTTCTGGTTCTGATTTTATTTGAATTCTTCGAGCATGTGTGTGAGGCTTCGAGTTTCGCGCTAGTTAGTGAATCGACAACCAAAAAAAAATTACAAATACGGCTGTCTGAAGACTCCCGATTGATGATGTTGATGCAGTTTTCCTTGATTGGTGGACAGTTTTTACGACAGGCAAGGCTCGGAGCAACACTACTCCCAGCAAATGGGGCAGCTCCTCCTGGCGCACTGCCTTCTCCTTCCCCCTGCAGTGCGGCATGCCTGATCTTATCCGGGCGGACAAGTCCGGAGGCGAGGGGCGGAGCAGCGGGATTCAGAGACATCCCGACACATCGCCCCACGCAGCACGCACCATGCCATGTGGTGATAAAAATCACATAATGATGGCCCTTGGCTCAATAGAAACCAAAATAAAAGCACACCATCCACACACTATTGGCACACCGGGCTGGGCCGATGGACCGAGATTCTGAGACCGGGGCTGACCAGCTCTGGCGATGAAACACGGGGCGAAGAAAAAATGGGGGGATATCAGTCTCTGCTCACACCGCACACCTACCACTAGCTTCCCCGTTTTTTTTGCCAAGGAAATATGCCTTTTCCCATGAGGGCGGGTTGGCCTGTTGCTTTGTTGCACTGAAACACTGCCGCCATTCGCTTAAAATCTTGCCAACATAATGCGGCCTGGCCAGTCCATTCGTTTGCCCCAACCCCTCACAACAGGGAAACACACCCAACCACCCACATGCACCATGCATCTCCACCAACTGCTGGTGCAACAAGGCCACTCACTGGAAGGGGGGGGGGCAAGGGAGAGTCGAAGGTGGCTGATGTTCCACAACACTTCTGAGAGGGGGGTGGGTGTGGGGGGGGGGGGGGGGTTTCCCCGAACAGAGGCCCACGGCCCAAAGGGAAAAAAAGGAAATCTACAGACAGTGGCTGGCAGGGAGGGGGCGGGGGAGAGGCTCATATACAGCCCTCCCTCTCCGCTCCCTCTCCCCCCGTCCCTTCCCCCCCCAGACGCGACTGAAGGCGCTTCAACTCAGAATTGACGAACACAAAAGAGAGCATCATGAGAGAGATGCCTCAAAAAAATCTCAATAAGCAAGCGAATTTGGGGGAAGGTCATTAAAGATTTCCCCGCCCCCTCGCTCCACGTTGCTAACTATTCTACCACTCCATGAGGTCATTCTCAGTACAGGACTCCTCTTCGGACAGGATGACCTTCTCAGTACAGGACTCCTCTCAGGACAGAAGGGCCTTCTCAGTACAGGACTCCTCTCAGGACAGGAGGACTTTCTCAGTACAGGACTCCTCTTAGTACAGGAGGACTTTCTCAGGACAGGACTCCTCTCAGGACAGCACTCCTCTTAGTACAGGAGGACTTTCTCAGTACGGGACTCCTCTCAGGACAGGACTCCTTACAGTCCAGGGGGACCTTCTCAGTACAGGCCTCCTGAAAAACCGAGAATCTGCCCCCCTAGAAGTCACATAGCATTTGCAAGATTTCCTCCTCCAACCAGCGAAAAGACCAAAAATGGCCAAAAACCCGGTTTTTCTGCGTAGTACAGGACTCCTCTCAGTACAGGAGGACCTTCTCAGGACAGGACTCCTCTTAGTACAGGAGGACTTTCTCAGTACAGCCTACGAATGCGAGAATCCCTGAATCAAACTTTTGCACAATTTTCAGAACCATCCCAAAGTCAGGAGAAACAGGGTCGAAAAGCTATGTCGGGCGATCTGCTGACACAGAATGTTCCGATCGACATTTCCCCCAAAAAGGCGGATCATCCAATTATGAAAAGTTCGAACGGATGAAAAAACAGAGGCCGGGGCGAGGGGATTTCCCAAAACACTGATCACTCACTGAGACTAAGCCACCCAGTGGCAACCCAGTGGGGCTCAGGGGCTGGGCATTCCGTGCAAAGGCACTGCTGCCACGCTTGGAAACCCCTCGTGTCGACCGCCGCGCATATCCTGGAAAATCCTGAGGCCAGCCCAGGAAAATGACAAACTGCAAAGAACTATGCGAGTCGCATGAGACAAAGAAAAAGGGAGCGCTTTTCAAAAAGAAGAAGAAGAAGAAGAAGAAGAAGAAGGGGGGGGGTTACTGGAAAGAAGAGCGTCAGGTGGCCTCGCTATTGGCAGAAAAAGTCGGGGCAAAACTCGGTGGTTTTCACCTATAAATAGGAGGAAAATGCACCAAAAGACACACGGATTTTTTTTTGGAGTTGTGCTAACAACGCAGGAAACTTTGCTATGCAGATCATGCAGGACACACCACACCCGCAGCAGGCGTGTGGGGTGTTCTCGCGATCGACGAATACCCGCTGGTTCTTCTCTCCCCTTTCTGATTTGCAGACACAAAGTTTTTGCGAACCCAGTAGTGAAGACTCCCTCAGAGGAAGTGTTGTGTACATGACCACCTAACCTGGCAGGATCCTGAGTGGAACCGGCTGGCGAAGATCACAGTCCGAACACTTAGAGAGGCAACAGTTGCAGAGCTGCCTTGTGAAGCAGCTCAGGCTCGCCGGTGTCAGAAGGGCCGACCCGCGCGATCGCGAGAACCCGGCACCTTTTACGAGGCAGACACCATTATAGGCGACGATTTCGGCTGCGGTTTTTGTTTCCTGTTGCGGCGATTGCGCTTGCCCAACAACTTCTGGGATGGTTGCAACAGGAACACATGATATCAATGGGTTCGCAGTTGCATGACCCTTCTTGTTGGCAGGGTGCCCTGCGTATGCAAGTGGAAAAGATATTAAAGAAAGGCGGCATCAGAAGTGCGCTGTGGCAGAGGTCCCATGCAGGACCAGAACAAAAAAAATCATGGGGAAAAAACCCATGCACTTCTAACGTGAGAAGAGGAACAAAGCGAGCACGAATATCACCTCACAGATACGAAAATGAACCCACTGACGCACCCCTCCCCTTCCTCGATGGGACATGGCGAGGGGCTTTCTAGGCTTTTTCCAGGAAATTCCAGAAAAAAGAGCCTGAGTTTTTTTTGTACGCACGAACAGCAGTATGATGTGGCCCCTGCAGAAGTGGAGTTGGTGTGAATCGGTGATCTTTGCGTTGCTGTAACAGCCACAATAGCGTGTCAGTTTTTCTCGCGCAGCGGTCTCTCGTGGGTTTCTGTTCGATGCAGATCTTCTAATCTCAACATGGCTAACGGAAATCGTTGTTAATCATCTTGCGTTGCTGTATCAACACACACAGTGCGCCGCGCAATTCCAACGAAGTTCTCGCTTTTTTTTTTAAAACTTCGTTCCCGTCCCCCCACGTTGTGCGCTACGTCGTTGTAGCGTTGGCTCACTCGTGTGCTTCTTTCCGGGGTCGGGTCAGGGATAGTGCCCTGTGTGGTGCCGTTTTTTCCCGCAGAGCGGGTGGGTTGCCGTGCGTCGACACGGAGACACCTCCCCATTAAAAGCCAAAGTTTTTGTGTTGAGACGTTTTCACCTGATATGGCAAAGGTCCTGTTCGTTGGTTTCCCCCTGGCCTGTCGCGCCCATCAGGGTGCGTGGACAGGGCCCGTACTTTGTTTTCATTCGTGTTCTGTGATTTGTGACCAACCCGCCCCTTGCCCCGCCCGGTTGAGGTCCCTACCCCTTCCCCCGTTTCGTCAGTAGCTCCGTCTCGGTCTCGTGGAGCAGGCCTGCGTCCATCAGGAAACGCAGGGTGGTCACGGGCCGGGTGAGGAGTAGGACATGGGGGGAGAGGTTGTCCAGGTGTTTTTCCCGTAGGTCCTTAAGCTTCGGGCAGGTTCGCAGTAGGTGCTTCAGCGTCGTTTTCTGCACTGTGCATCCGTGCATGGGGCATTTCGGTGCCCTGTTTTTCGACATGTAGTCGAACAGGAGGTAGTGGCGGCGCGTCCGTAGCAGTCGCATCGTGCTGGCCCCGAGGCGGGTCAGCGCCGGTGTGTGTAGCGCGGGCCGGCGCGCTGTAGGCCCCGCCGATTTAGGTGGCGTCCAGGCGTACAGACTTTTCTCGCCGGGCCGGGGCGTCCGCTCCGCAGTCACCCTCCGCACTGCCGCCTTCGCCGCCAGCAGTGTGATGGGCTCCGTCTGCAGCTGGTGGTTGTTCGTCCGCAGACCCGCCTGATAGTCTGCCAGCTCATTTCCCTCCACCCCGACGTGGGCCGGCACGTACTGCAAGGTGACAGTCGTGCCTGAGCTGGTGAGTGTGGCCAGGCCGCGCCAGACGTCGACAAGCGTTTCCGCTTTGGCACGGTGTGGCCCTGCTTCTAGCGCGTGCAGGGCGGATTGGCTATCCGTGAGAATCACGACGCGGGCTACACCCCTTGCTGCGATCATCTGAGTCGCCTCCCGCAGTGCTACCAGTTCCGCCTGGTAAGAGACGCAGCTCTGGCCCGCCCCGACACTGCGCTTGTCGACGATGTCTGTTGTAGAAGGGTCCAGGAGGACAACACCCGCTCCTCCGACTCCCTCCTTTACCGACCCGTCCGTGTAGGCGTGCAGCTCCGCCTGGGGGAGTCCCGCCAGCATCACCTGCGCCATAGCGTACCTCTCCGCGTCGGTCTGGTCGGGGTCGCTCCGGCTCAGGCCAGGGATGGCGGGGTGTATCTGGATGTTCCCGAGCATCCCTTGCCACTCCCACGGTGCCACCGGGTAGTGGGATATGATTGTGGCAGGGCCCGGGCTGCGTGTGTAGATGGCGGTGCGTTTGACCACCGATTCAGCCAAACGAAGCCACGTGCTGCCGGCGGTGCGCGACGCTTTTTGGATCGCCGTTGACCCCGGGGACCCACCAACCCGTCGAATCCGCTCGTACGCCGTAGCCGCTTCGGTGTACATCTTCTCTTCGAGGGTCGGCAGGTGTGCCTCCCACAGCAGTTCCGCTGTGTCCGTGGTGAAGGCGCAGCCCGTGATGAGCCGCGCAGCCCGGCGGTGGATCGTCTCCAGCTCGCCGAAGGCCTTGTTGGTGAGTGCGATCCCCCATACGCATATGGCATAGGTTACCGCGGGGAGCACGTATGTTAGGTACACCTGCCGCAGTGTGTGCGCGTCGCAGCCCCAGTCTCGTCCTGCCAGCATGTGTAGGAGTGCTAGGCGGCGTCGGTAAGTGATCTTGACTTGCTCGAGGTGCGCGGTCATGCTGCAGGTCTCGTCGATGAGGACCCCCAGGTACTTCGTTCTGTCACCCCGCTTGACCAGACTCCCATCTGAGTAGGTGAGGGGGAGGTCGGTTTTCCGTATGCCCTCCGCATCTCGCCGTGACACGAAAGGGAGGAAGGAGGTTTTGTCGCGGGACAGGCGGAAACCAAGTCGGGGGAGGCATTCCTCGAGGAGGCCGAGTGCCGTTTCGGTCTTCGCTGTTGTGTCATCGATATCGTCCCCCGTGAGGAGGATGGCCAGATCGTCGGCATATATGGCGGTATACCCTTTGCAGTGCGTGCTGAGGGTATTCGCCACCTCTGCCATGGCGCAGTTGAAGAGGAGGGGGGACAGCACTGTACCCTGGGGCACCCCCTCGGCCATGTGGTAGGTATCCCCGTGTGTACCACATACTGTCGTAGTCGCCCTTCGGTTGTCCAGGTAACTTGTGAACCACCGAAGGTATCGCGCTGGTGTGTTCATCTCTTTGAGGCGCCGGAGGATGGCATCTCGACTCACCGTGTCGTACGCCTTCTCCATGTCCACGGTGAGCAGGATTGCGCTGCGGCCTTCTGCCAGTGCATCCCGTGCCAGCTGTGTGAGCATCGCCACGTTGTCCACCGCGGACCTGTGGCGACGGAAGCCTGCCTGCACGTCGTTGAGGTTGTGCATCGGCTCTGTGGGGTCCTCCATGAGCTGTGTGAGCCTCTTGGCGATCATCCGTTCCATCACTTTGCTCGCCCCGCTCGTGAGTGCGATTGGACGGTAGGAGTTGGGGTCGGAGGCGGGTTTCCCCGGCTTGTGGATCGGGAAGAGGGTCGCTTGTGTCCATTCCTTCGGGAGTCTGCCGCTCGCCCACGACAGGTTGCAGATGTGCAGCAGGCCCTCCCGTGCCCGCTTGTTTGGGAGGAAAATATGGGAATGTAATCATTGGCTGTGCGCCGCAAATAACCCCCAGATGGACAAACCGCCCCACTGCTCTCACGTGGTTTGCCATATGAAGGTTGTTGTGTCTGTGTGCACAGCCGTAGCAACCAGGCAAGGTCGGTTGTGTTTTTACCACCCAAAAAGCGCCGCCAACTATACTTCCAGTGGTTCCCATGGGTAGGGTTCCTTTTTCACTGCGGCAAGTATCTTGTCACGTCAACACAGCGTTGTGGAGAACTCAGCCCGATCGGGGGTGGGGGCATATAATGGCAATATCAAAGAATGGTGACAATAAACCCCGTGCTGTGTGTCAGGGAGACAAGGTGGCCACAACTGGATTGGCAGCTGCGCGGGTGCGCCATGCACGTTGACAAAAAAATGCTGGAGGGCAGGGTAGATGACTCCTCTGCGGTCAGACAGAAACACGGCCCACCACCCCTCCCCTCCCCTTCGACACTTGACCCGGTTTTCGCCACTCAAGCAGTCTGGCAGATTCGAAATAAAAAGACAAGCCTACACTACACCGAGCTCTGCGGTATCCCACGGAGCAGATTTTCAATACTGAAAACCAGAAAAAATTGGGAGAACGGTTGGGGGATGCTGGGCTGTTCGGGATTGTCACTCCTTTGGTATACATGAGGGAGAGAGAGAGAGAGAGAGAGAGAAAGAGAGAAAATCACATACTGTTTGCTCTGACTGACACTTTGCGCCGGCTGGAGCTTCGGGGGTGGAGCAGCAACGCCAGCGGGGGACGCTGCAAGACACTTGCGAGAGAGAAAGAGATAAACAGAAAAAAAGGGCAGGCTTTTTTTTGGGGGGGGGGGTGGGGGGGGGGGGTTAGGGGGGGTCAAATGGGGGTGACAAACACGATTTTTCAAAAAACCGGCGCAGAGGCCCCAAAGCCCCCGTAAACCCTCCAAACCCCCCCAGATCGGTCCGGAAACCCATCGAACCCCACTTTTCCACTATTCCGGGCACCTCAGGTGCCCGAATTGGGGTACCTAAATTTTGTGCCATCGTTTGGTACCGGACAGTGCCACTGTGTGGGAGGTTGGAAAAGAAAATGCCCCAACACACCACATCTGAGGGTTGCAATGCATGTTGCTTGTCAACCACGTCATCCGGTGGGTGTCAGGCGCTATGCAGGTGGCATGAGCCAGGTCTTCGATGTGTTCTGGCTTGTATATGTACCTCCCTGCCTGCGGCACAGGCACTGCCTTTGTCCCCCACACCAGCCACAGAGAGCGTATTGTACTCGGTCCACGGTTGCTGATTCATTGTGATGCGTTGTATCCTCGAGTGAACGTCACACACTAGTGGCACCACCACCCGCCATCCGAGAGCTGTATTGACTTTGCGCCCTTCCGTTGCATTCACCTCGCCACGCATATTGCACCGTTCAGTACCAGTGCTCTTGGGCCAGGCAAAGTAGACCGCAGCAACTACCAATTCTGGCACAATGGGTACCACGACAGCGCACTTCGTGTGTTCCCGGAATGTACAGCTCGTGTTGCAACAGTCGTTGTCAACACATCCCGGTTGTGGAGCACTGCTGCACAGGAATCACACGACCATCTGGACTTGTTCCGTACCTACAGGCAGCCTCCCGGTGCATGGTGGCAGGGAGGTACATATACAAGCCAGAACTCATCGAAGACCTGGCTAATGCCACCTACATAGCGCCTGACACCCACCGGATGACGTGGTTGGCAAGCAACATGCATTGCAACCCTCAGATGTGGTGTGTTGGGGCATTTTCTTTTCCAACCTCCCACACAGTGGCACTGTACGGTACCAAACGGTGGCACAAAATTTAGGTACCCCAATTCGGGCACCTGAGGTGCCCGGAATGGTGGAAAAGTGGGGTTCGATGGGTTTCCGGACCGATCTGGGGGGGTTTGGAGGGTTTACGGGGGCTTTGGGGCCTCTGCGCCGGTTTTTTGAAAAATCGTGTTTGTCCACGTAAAAGGGTGGCATTTGACCCCCCCTAGGGGGGGGGGTGCAATGAAAATTGAATCAGCAAACAAGAATACACCCCGTCACCCCTCCCCCCCCCTCCACCTCCCTGACTACTTGCATTTTTTTTAGATTCCGATTTCAACCGATTGGGGCCACTCGCCCAGAGGCACCCAGAGGGCTCATCGGGGGTTGGGAAGTACATAACATAAAGGCCTGATGGGGGGCCTTCGCTCAGAACTGCAGAAAGGTGAGAAACAGCGAGCCGCCTCGCAACACTTGGGCTGCAAAGTGACACAGCTTTGACACGCAGTGTGGCACAGAGCGAAGGCCCCCAGTGGGGGGCCTTCGCCCAGAAATGCAGAGAAGTGAGGAATGGTGAACCGCCTCACAACACTTGGGCTGCAAAGCGACACAGCTTTGACACACAGTGTGGCACAGAGCGAAGGCCCCCCGATGAAGTTTACAGTACTCAATAAAGTGAACGGGAAAAAGAAAAGAGGATGGGGGTGTAGCAACTATGAGTGGAGAACGCAACGGGCGTAGGGGGGGTGGGGGGGTGTGGGACAGGCACTTCGTGCCCCGACCCACCCGCCCCGCTCGTTGTGCACTACACCGTCGTGGTGTTGTGCTTCTTTTCCAGGGGTATCCCTCTCCTGCGCGGTGCCACCCACCATCATGCCAGAACAACTCGCGTGGCAGAAAAAACATGCGGCCGTGTGTGATCATCTTTTTCCTCCTTGGCTTTCAGAGCGAATTACAAACGAGGTGATCAGGGCTCCCTCTCGCCACGCTGTTCCATAACAAGTTTCCCGCTGTCGGAGACTAAAGAAAACACATTGGGGTGCAAGGGGAGGGGAATTCCGGTCTGCCACACACAGACACACACGTGAATTCAGAACCACCATTTTTTACAGAAGAGGTGATCGGCGTGATTTGCACGCCGAGCACGCTCCGTGTCTCTCTTGGTGTGACCACCCCTGCTTGCCGCACTGACCCTGCATACCCATGTCGGTGCCTCCACCCACGGATGAACACATTTTTTGACAGGGCGGCTCAAACTCGCTCTGCCTCCCCAAAGGCCTCTCCCAGGGGGGAGGTGCATGAGAAGGTGAACCAGAAGAATAAGGAATCACAGAGTTGACCTTGGGCGGGGGAGGGGTGGGACCGGTATTAACTTTCTGAATTCTTGTTGGAGGAGTGCAGCCGCAGCTCAAACGGAGCTGCCAGCTGCATTTCGGGGTTTTTTTTCGTTACGTTTTCTTGGCATTGGGTTGCATTGTGGCCGTGGCAGAACTGGATGTCAGCGAGGTATGCATTTCAATCCAGGGCTACGTTCGCACCCAAAGGGGTGGGAAACAGAGAAATATACAGACGGGAGGCCATTTCTGTCGAAGCACGAGGTTCCCTTTTGAATCAAAAAAACCTGACACAGGCTGGCCGAGGGGTTGGTGCGGGTATCTCTTGCTATCGCACAGAGAGCTGCCTTCAAGAATAACCAAAAGAATCGGCGGACAAACCCTCTTGCGGTACACCGTTACCAGGGCTGTTCACCCGATGAAAATTGAGCAAAAAAAATCACATCGATGGGGCCAAAATAAAGTACACAACCAAAGAAGGGAAGTCCGAGCAGGAAAAGAAAGGGCCAGAACCACCACCCCTGCAGGATAAACAGTAACAAAAGGGCCGCACGACACAGGTGGTTAAACCTATGTGAGTTGCTTTGAGCACAGCAAAGAATAAGCAAGCAAAGAATGCATCACACCCAGAAAGTAGGACGAAGATTACACCCTCCAGAATACAGGGCAGGCGGGGTCCGGGGCGGCGGTAGTTGATATGCAGAGAAAGGGGGGGGGGGGCAAAATGTGCAAATCGCCCACCTCACTCAAATGGCGGTGGGCAGCAATGTCGCAGAAGGTGGTGGCAGGGATGCAGGCGGCTGAGTGAGGCCACGCTGAACAGGGGGTCAAAGGGTGGGGTACAGCCCTCCACCAAAAACAACTGGAGTTCGAGCTCCCAATCGTGCACTGTTCTTGCTTGCTTTATGCGCCTGCTTTGTGTATGAATGTACATCCAATATGGGGGAGGGCGATGTTCGGTTTTGTTAGTGGCCACGGGCTTGGTTTAACCCGCTGGCAACCAACCGAATGATACTTTCAGAGGGTATCGTCAGAGAGAAAGAGAGAGAGAGAGAGAGAGAGAGGGAGAGGGGGAGAGATCGTCAGCGTGTATTCTGCCATCTGTACAAAGGAGGGCATGTGCAAACAAAGGGGCAGTCGGTGCCTTTCTGACTGTCAGCAAAGGTGCGAAAGTGGGGAAAGTGTATCTACCTGTGGGGAGGCATGTACAACCAATCGCACTCCACATGCTTTGATAACACAGATGAAACCAATAAATTATGCCAAGAACATACTTAGGGAATGGTACACAAACAATAACAGCAAGACGTAATAAAGTCATCACGGGACAGGTTCCTGGCATGGATCTCCTGCACGTCAGCCCCAGTTCAGCTGTGATGTCCAGAGCCAGGTGTCATCGGGACTGACCGTGGTACGTGAGACCCCTTCCGTATTGAATGAGCGACGTTTTGATGCGTTACGACCAGTAACAATAACAACAACAACAACAATAACGTTACATCGATGTACATCGACTAAATATTCCTTTGATGATGGGTCAAAGGGACGCTATCCCGACATATCTGCACAAATCATAATGTGAAGGATGATCTGCCAGTCGGCAACCACACCTCCCACTCAAAAACTAACAAAAACAAGCATGTGGTCGATCGGAGAAATATCATGTGTGTCCATGGGCTGTGTTGGCAAATCACGCGTGTTGTGATGTTGCGATTATCCTACATCCCCTTCCCTTCTGAGGACACCCGATGTCTTCGGGCGTGGCGTCCAAACAGAACACACTACTATTCAAGAGATGCTGCTCGTTCGGCTGATGTCAGCAGACCCCTCCGATATTCCGGATGGTAAAACATAACAGTGCAGAGCGCGAGTTTGTCAATGAACCGCGGCAAAAAAAGAACCAAAAGAACCAAAAAGTTAACGTAGGTTACGGGACGAGAATCAATATTGTTCGCTTTACCACTTTGAACAATTCAAAAAAGAAAATATACCGGCCGCGGCCGCACCATCGGCTGTGCTCAGGCACCTGTCTGACCATCTCACTGCGTGAGATTCTCAGTCCGCCCTCGCCTTATGAATGTTGACACACTTTGACAGCCTTATTCGCTTCATCTGTGGAGTTGCCTGATCGGCGGGAGGGTGGGATATATTGAACGATTTGAACGATATTTGCCCGTGGCTCGCAGCCCCCCCGGAGATAGGGGCGCTGTCGCGGTTCTTCGGGCCGCACGGTGGCATTATCTCGAGTCGCCTGGGCCCCAACGAGGACCAGACACTCACAGAAGGAGGGCGTTCGCATGAAATTGTACAAAACAGCAGCGCGCAAACAGGTTCAAGCCACCTTGCGACTTGATTGTTCGCTCGTCTTTACATAACACCACAGCAGATTCAGCAAAAGAGGATGGTCATCTCAGGTGAGTTTTCCCTTTCCTTTTTGTGATTGTTGCCAGGCGGTGCAGTGCAGTCCCCCCCTCTCCCCCCACCACGGCACTACTTGCAGTTTGAAGAGAGCTGGAAAAACAACAGAAAAAATCCAAATAAAATACATCGTCCGGACAACAGACTTTACTGTGCCATGCAGGCGGGCCAAATATAAAGAAAGAACAAACGAGAGAAAGAGAGACTCCTGTACATTCGGTGGCCGTGGGTGATCTTGAAAACTTCTTGGGCTTTTTGGCATCTGGATTATGAAGAAGCTCAGGGCAGCAGTACTCAGAGCCCGAGCTAGGCTGCTGCACAGGCACAATCATTATTTTTCGCGTGTCCGTCAGGTGGATCACCGGGTGGAGAGAGATCTGGTGTGAGGCACCTGGGTGCGACCAGGTGGGCAGGGAACCTGGGGGCGGGGGGCCTCAAATCCCTTTTTTTTACGGCATGGCGATTTGCACTTTCAGAGAGCAAACCATCCACAACTAAGTTGTGGCTGAATAAGGTGAAACCACGGCGCCCCTTTTTATTCCTGACTTGGTGTGGCATCACTTCCACCAATACCGGCTGCCTTGATGTGATGGAGCAGATGCCTCGTTCTTTGCTGACGCGGTTGATGAATCACCGGCGGTGGGTGGGTGGGTGTGGGGTGCTGGGGAGGGTGGGCTGGGCGCAGGGACTTCGTTTGTACCGAAGTCCACAACACCACCAGAAAACAAGATACGTTGGGGAGAGTCCTTTGTCGCTCGGAAGTGTAGAAAATCTTAAAAAAGAGGGTGAGCCGACCGTAACATAAATATTGGCGGCATCGCTGGCACACACGCCCCTTTTTTTTTGTATTTTTTTTCTCGACACAGAGCGAAGATCTCTCTGTCCCTTTTCAAAAGAAAGAAAGAAAGAAAAGGAACACTATCGGCGACTCTCACCTTGCTGGATCGAAAAAGTGACAGCAAAAGTGTGGTAACGAAAGCAACAAAAGCCTGGCTGCATTTGTTTTGTTAGAAATGCAGACCCCTGCCCACAATCCCCACACACACGAGTGATTGGCAACACGCCGCTGGACGATGTCCATCCTAAAGCATTAGTAGCAGCAGATCACACCAACTACCCTGCTCTGGTGCGACCTCTACACGCACAGATTTAATTGACTTTGAACCATCACGAATGGCTGTGTTCGCAGCGTCCCCTGATGAGAGAGTGACGCTATCTCGTGTTCTCCTGGCCGCACGGCGGCAGGTCCCTTGGAGAGTTGGTCAGATAGAGCGAACCCTGGCGTGACCGCCACCTCCACATGCACATCATTGTGTGCACACCACCGCCCCAAGTGGCCCGCTGGGAGGGAGGGGGAGGGGGGTCCCGAACTGCCAGCAAAAAAGGTTGCAGGCCAACTCGGCACCCCCCTGGATCCAACACTCTTCCGATTGGGTGTTTTTTGTGATTTTCAACTGCCCAATGGGGATATAGATGGAGGATATAGATGGCTATCTGAGCCCTGGGGGGGGGGGGGGGTGGGTGGGTGGGCTTATTCAGAGATCACCAGCCGCAGGTCATCACACCCTCAAGAAATAGGGCGGATGCGCGTGTGTCGGTTGTGTCGTGTTGTGTTGTATTGCGTGTGTGCGCGGTGGGTTGACTACGAGAGGCATTTTTTTTGAAGAAGAAGAAGAAACTAAAGAAAACTAGAAAAACTAGAGAAAAAAACGGACAACTCACTCTCCACGCCACTCGCCTTTGGTTACACAACGCGGGGGGAGGGGCAAGCCAACGGGATGTTGTCGGATGCGGCGACGGGAGAGAGCGGTGAGTGAGTAAGAGAGAGAATGAGGAAGGGGGGGCGAGGGGGGAGTCGATGAGGTGGTGATGCAGTGTGATGGCGAGTTGAGACAAAATAATCTTGGGGCCATGCTGGACTCCATGCTCCCTTCAAAAGCGAACCAGGGGGGGGGGGTGGGGGTGGGTGGGGGGGAGGGGGGGGGGGGGTTCGGACCTTCGCTCCTGTGTGTCAAAGACTGTGCCAGCTTGGCATATAAAACGATTGGAATTTGGGATGAACTATAAAAAGGAAACGCACGTCCCTACTTAACTTTAGAGCGAAGCGCGAAACAAAAAAAGAGGCCGTCAGGGCTGGCGTATTTATGCGCCGAAACTTCGGAAATATGGGCAAATAAAAAACAACACCACAACCAGGGGATAATATCCAAATGAAAAAAATTAGAACGGAAAAGGTGGGCCCTTTTTCAGCACTGCGGCGAGGCGCCCTCCCGGCACGTCGGATATGCTAGCATATCGCTGACGAGGCTTTGGCTGCGATATCAACCTTGTAGATCCCTTGGCGAGAGCGAAAGGGGAAGGGGCTCTGGATACCAGACCCTCACAATACCCGTCCTCGAGATGCACAGTCGCCAAGAGGTGCAACCGTGCAAGGGCCACCTGTCACAGGGGGGTCTGGGGGGCAGAGCCCCCCAGACCAAATTTTGCCTCCTATTTGTTGCCCCAAAAGCGCTGGTCTCGTGTCTGTTTTTGACACTGGCGGGAGGTCCTGTTGTGGTCAATAAAGATATTGCTCAACAGACACTACAACACAAAATCGTGTAAAAAATACGGATGAATTCGACTTTTGAACGATTTGAACGATTTTTCCCGTGTTCACAGCGTCCTGCCTGGTGAGTGGAGACACGTGGTTCGTGTTCTTCTGGCCGTACGGTGTCATGACGGTTTTGGACCGTACTCCGAGCGGCCAGTGAGAGGGCTGTCGTGTTGGGTTATCTGGTCACACCATGGCATTGCCGTTTGTCGCCTCTCGCCTTGTTTCTGAAAGGACACGCTGTCACCACCTGACACGCTTTACAAAATGCGGCAGATCCAAAGGGGCCTCGACCCTTAAGTGCAGAAATGAGAGTCTTCACGAATCGGCAAAACTCCGGCAATCTTCGGCATTTTCTCTAACAAAAACATAGAGGAAATACACCGAAGCCCCGCGAAGCCTCACCTGGAAAAATAATTGGATATCGTGGCCACGAAGGCCGACGAGTTGGCCCACGAAGACATCCTAGCGGCGAAAAAAAAGAGTTCCCGTGGGCGGATGCAACAAACTATAAATACACTCGCGCATACAGCTATGCTGCGCGCCCACCTTCCCCAAGTGGCTCCACACTCCAACCCGGGAGGGATCCTGCCGTGACAAGTGGGCCACGGTCTGCGCAGGTCCCGAAAAGTGGCCAACACACACACACACGCCCTCCGTTTGACAAGATAAAATCAGGAAAGCAAAACCACACACAAATCCTTCAACAAACAACGAGCACCAGTGATGTTAATTGAGATTTTCTTCGCCGAGGCGTGTCCTAAGCCAGAACAAGGTTAAGAATATTCCGGGGGCGGCTTTGTTTTATGCGCACGAGCTGGGAACCGCTCCGACACCCCGCCCCCGAAAAAAATAACCCCCCCCCCTCCCAGAGAGGGAGGTCGGGAGTGGACGGCTTACCTTGTTACGCATGAGTGGGCGAAACACGCCCTCCGACCACACACTTGCATGGTGGGCTGTGAACCGCATAGGGTCTACCCATTTGTAGAGTGGCCAACACACACACACGAGGCCAGGAACTGGTTTTTTTTGATGATGAGTGACAAAGAGGGTGGGGGTGAGGAGAGGGAGGGGGGGGGGGTTGGGTGATTCTACTAACAGGAGGAGGGGGAGGGGTCTGGCCTCCGCTCACCCCACCCCACCCCCCCTCCCCCCCCGACGGCACGGCCAACCACCACCACCACCCATTGCAGGTGTGATGAACCCTCGCGCCGTGGGGTAGAATGGGTTTGAATGAAGCCCATGTCACCACGGGACAATTGGTTTGATGGCCATAAAGGCTGGCCTGTGGGTTGGTTGGCAGGAGTTCCCAAGGAGGGGGGGGGGGGGCTTTTTTCTCTTTTTAGTTTTCAGAATTTGGTTTCTTTTTTGTGTTTTTTTGCGGAGATCTAAAATAACGGCATGGATCGCAAAGAAGTGGTAATTTTGGTTGGTGTTATCGTTTCATTCCTCGGGGGTGGATTTATGGCTTCTTCTCAGAAATCGTTATAGATTTGGATGGCTTCGGCTATCAACGGGCTGACGACCGTCCTTTGTTTTGTTTTCGTTTTTTTTCCCGCGATATGTTTTGCTTGAATTCTTGCTCAGCGGGGCACAACGCCACACTCAGAAACCCAAGATCCACTGTATCACTTTGCTGTTTTGAAAGATGCCGTATTTTCTTCTGTTCCTATGTGTGGAATTGTTACTTTTACGTTCTTCTGGGGGGGGGGGGCATGGGGATGGGGGTGGGCGGGGTTTGATTTCTTTCAAACAGCAACAATACAATATCCGTAGAGGTGTGGAAATTTCTTTCAGTCATGAAGGCACAGCACACTGCGGCGAACCGCAGGCTTTTTTTTAGAGAGGGGGCCCGGTGCCTGCGCGTCCTGTCGTACTGAGGTTGCATGGTGGGGCTAGCGCAGCAGGTTCTACTTTTTGCTCCTTCGGGCTCTTAGCACACCGCAGGCTGGGCTACCGCCCGCCCAACCTTCCGCCACGCCACCCACTGGTGCATTGCCAGCGGTGGCACGATGTTCAATGTCTCCCGCTGTGATTATATCGGTTGATTTTATTCATGCGGTTCTTCCAAAAAAAAACACCCCACCATGAGGAAAGGGAAGGGGAAAGGGGGTGCGTGGAAAGAGGGTGGTGATTTTGGGGAGGGGTGGGTGGTGTAAATTGGAGGTATTCCCCTTCTTCTTCTTCTCACTTATTTGTAACGCCGTATCCCGCCCGCAAAGCCGCTCTCCCTCGCGCCAGCTCTCTATTTCCCTTCTCAGCTCGTGGGAATGAGCGCAAGCAGCTTCCGAATCGACTGGTTCTGGTGCTTGGCGAAGTACCCGGTGTACCTCTTGTGCTCTGCAGACGTCAGGTTAACATTCCAGTCAATGTCAGTCAGGAACGCGCACTCCAACCTGTTCAGCTCCTTCATGTGGACGCCCCCGACCTGCGCGTAGTGTGCGTTGTTCATGGTGTAATCGCTGACAGTCTTCGTCGCAACCAGCAGGCCAGACAGCAAGATCCTGTGCCGGTTGTACACCGTAAGCGGGATCTCCGTCGCATCGATAAACCTGTCGATCAGACAGGCAGCCACGATCAGCTCCGCCTTGTCGGTCATCGTCTGCTCCAGCCACCTGTCGACGTACTCCGCGATGCTCAGCTCCACAGGCTTCTTGGAGTCGTACACTGTGGGCTCATCACATGAGCCCTGCACTGTGAATGTGTTCAGGAGATCAGACAGCACGGACAGACACCCTGGCAGTGTAAGCTGTGAGCCTGAACGCCGTGCCTTCCGCCCCGTCTGTGCGCTGTCCCTTGACACATTTGACCCAATTGAAGATGAGGAGCTCGTGCGGGTGGCGCTCGAATACCCGAGGGACACATTCGACGACATAGACGACTCCAGCAGCGAGTCGGGCTCCGACCGCATTGAGGCGGCACGGTTCAGCTGGATCGCCATTGCTGAGACCTGGGGTTGAGGGTGGAAGGAAGGGGAAGGGGGCTAAACCAAGGAATAAAGGTGGGTCGAGAGAACAGTCAAACAATACTCAAGAGATATAGGGAGAAAGAATCCAAAAGGGGGGGGGCGCAGACGAAAGAAGGAAAGGTGTCACACACCCGGGCTGCGTGCCGCGCGTGGTGTGTGCGTTTCAGTCTTCTTGCAGGATCCTTTCCCGAGAAGAAATGCGCGGGGGGGTTGGCTTGCTGTCCCTTCGAGGGGAGAAAAAAGCCAATGGAAACGGGGGAGCAAACCGGCCCGCCGATCAGAACAATAAAACTGACTGTGTTGGAGTTGCCAAAAAAAAAAGGAAAACGGGGGTATAGAAAGGTGCAGGGGTGCACGCCGTATACACCTACACCCGGAGCAGATAAGACTGACCTGTGCAGTGACTGGCTCGACGCCAACACGCAGATGCCAGATTGGGGAGAGGGGAAGGGGGTTTAGGTGTATGTGTAGTCTGTGGTGGGTGGGTGGTGGATGGAATCTGAATTCATTACAATCCTGGTCGAACAGCCCCGGGAGGCGGGAGCTGCATCTCCCCCCCCTGGAGGGAGAGATGATGCCGTGCTCCAGGCCTGGGTGGTGTGATGGGGCCTCGTAATGATGGAGCCAGCCTATTTCCACACCGCGTGTGTGGAACGATACCCTACGGTGCTTTTGAAAACAATTGAAAAAATGGAACACTATCGACACATGTCACTCAACACGGGGGAATGGGGAGGGGAGAGGTTGTGGTGAAACGCACGCACCTCGACCTGTGATGAGGTGAGATGTGGCTCTGCAAATACGGCACTCCCGCGTGCCGTAAACTCAAATCGGACCTGCGTTCTCTGTGTTCCATTTCCTCCATTCATTGCATGCAGAGGCTACATCATAAATCATATCCTGGGTGGGTGGATGGGTTCCAGGGAGGGGTGTGGCGGGTGGGGGTGGGGGTGGGGGTGAGGTTACTGCAGGCCTTGACCTCGCTCATTCTTTTCTCGTAGTCCCCAAACAGCCAACCGGGGGCACCACTGGCCTGGCTTACTCCACATGTACGCCATGTACGCCATCACCGCCACGCCAGAATATGAACTAGAAGCGTCGAGGATGGTTTCGCACACACACACACACAGGCGGTGCGGGTGCCTTCCCTTCCTCAATCAGCAGCACAGTGGGCCAGTGGGTGGCGGCGGGGCGGGAGAGAGAGAGAGAGAGAGAGGGCTGTGCCGCCTTGGCTTGCAATGGGGTGACGGAAACACGTCCGCCCTGATACCCTCAGGCAATCCTGCAACAAGGCATGTGCCCTGGGGAGGGAGGGGTGTGGGGGGGGTGGTGGTGGTTTTGGCCACTTCTCGCCCCCCCAGCAACAAATAAAGGCGGCAGGGTGGGGGGGCGGGGGGGGGGGGGGGGGGGGGCGGGGTGGGAGAAAGGCCCAAGAGATGGGCCAAACCGAAACACCCCAACACACTGCGATTATCCACGCCGGTCGATCTTGTCGTTTATTTTATACGCGATGAACAAGAATAACGCCTTGTTGATGTTGAAACAAGAAGGGGGGGGGGGGGGGCGAGGAACTGCCAGAAAGGGACGCAGGACACAGCTGCGTTGCGAAATATACACGCTCTGCCACGAGCATCAACAGCAACCAACCTGCAGCCAAATGGCGCAGTGTGTATCGAGTGTTTATGGGTGATGGCGTTGGGTGTGGCCCAACACACCATGCGCAGATCGTGACCCCACTTTGCTGTGTGCCGGTGGGGTGGGGTGGGGAGGGATGGGGGAAGACGAGGGAGGGGGGGCCTCTAGGTTATTCCCCGTTTACTTTTTCACCAAGTCCCCCCCCCCCTCGCCCCACACTCCCCCCACTCCCCCCCTCCCCCCTGCCCCTCTGTTACCAACAGCATCCCGCAAATGGCACCCGAGTAAGTATTTTTTGTTCCAGTTTTGTCGGTTCGACGACCAACATGCTGAAGCACATGTGGATGACAAGGCGGCCTGCAAGAGAGCTGGGGGGCTAGCAGCGTGTCCGTTGCTGTCCATCATGAAGCAATGTCAGAGCAAGCTCGTTAGATGCAGGGCGCCATGTGGCGGGATCCTGGTGACACAAGGAAGCGGGACGTCTTACAACCACACCATCCCTTCAACACCCTCTCTCTCTGCCACCACCGCCGCAGCGCGAGCGGTGTTCCGAAAATATCTTCAAATGCCCTCTCTCTCGTGTCAAGAAAGAGCTTATTTCTGCCGATCGCGCAATTTTATTCGGCCTCAGGGTGGTGTGAAGCACACTCACACATCCACCCCCACCCCACCCCACCCTGTGAAGGAGAGCGGCGTGAAAAAAACACCCCCCCACCCCCTGCGTTGTGCAGAGCTGCCCCTTCTTGCCCTTTGTTGTTGACCCCACCCCCCCACCCCCCCCTCCTCTCCACCCACACACACGCACGCCACCTATTTCCTTGCCACCCCCACCCCCCACTCCCTTTTCTTTTTGACAGGAGGTCTCCCAGCCCACACACTCCACCCCCACCCCCCCACCGCCCCATTCCAACTTTTTAAAACCTCATCTCAACGTTGTTTCGCCTCGGAGGAGCTGTGGCGCTGCCGTTTTGCCGGAGGGGCATCACCGCCCTGCCCGCTGCCCACCGCTGGCAGGGAGGCGCTATGAGGCAGGTCTGCCCCCGGCAGGCTCAGCGAGTCCTGCAGCAGTGTGGAGGCTCGCAGGTCCGACATGAATTCCCGGAATGACGCGGCGAACGGTGTGTACGCCTCCAAAGCGTCCGCCTTTCTCTTTGCAAGGGCCTTCCGTGTGGCTGGGCTATGCCGGGTGGGGAGCCAGTGAACCGGGGGCTCGCTTGCCGTCACGAGGAAACAGGAGAGGTGCATCGCCTCCTGCTCGGCTGTGAACTGGTCCCACTTCTGCCGGAGCTCGACGATTCTCGCAGGAACCTCCTGAAGCAGCGCAGCGCACTTCTCCCGCCTCCCGTCCAGTATCGCGAGATGCCGCTGCAGCAGCTCCGCCTGCTCCGTCCTGTTCCTCTTGGAGGTCTTCTCCTCCAGCTGCTTCTGCATCAGCAGCCTCTGCTTCACAGTGTCGCTCTCCAGATCCGCCTTCTGCTTCTTCAGAACCCCGACAACCGACATCAACATCCGCCGCCCCCTGGACCCGTCGATCCCCGCCCTCTGCCCCAACACGCGCCTCTCCCCAGCGGGCTTCTCCTTCGCCTTCTCCTTTTCCTTCTCCTTGTCCTTATCCTTCAGCGCTTCCTCAGCCCTTTCCTTCTCCTTCTCGTCCGCATCTGCCAGGCGCTGCTGCAGCTTCTGATCGCTCTCCTGCTGCTGCTGGATCTCCGCCTGCACACGCTGGTCATCCAGCCTCACACGGGCCTGCTTCTTCTCGATAAAATCCATCTTCTGCGTGACCTCACGCAGCGCATTCTCCAAAGCGACAATCTGATGCCTGAGGTAGGTTCCGTCATCCTTATGGAGAAGGGTGTCAGCCCACAGCTGGTCAGCCTCGCTGAGCGGCTCTGCTGGAGCCGCTGGCGCGACAGCGGGGGAGGCTGCTGGCTTCAGCTTCTGCGACGCAGGCTTGCTGTCCGGCTCAGCTTGCTGCGAGGCAGATGCAGGCGGGGGCAGGCGGCGGTCTTCCCGCGAAGCTGCTGCATCGCCCATCGGCTCATCGCGAGGTGGCGCGTTGGCCTTCCCGGCCTTCCCAGAGGAACCTTTCTCGTCCCTCTTCCGCTTGCTGCGTTGCGAAGACCCTGAGCTCGAGCTCCGGCTCCTCCTCGAGCTTGACGAATACGATGAGCTAGAGCTGAAGCTCGATAGCGACCTCTCCCGTGCCATATTTTTTTTTTATCTCCTCACTCCTCACTCACTCCTCACTCACTCACTCACCCTCCTCCCCTTCCCGCGTTAAGTTTTAAATTTTATACACACGCACACTCAACAGCAGCCCCCCTCTCTCTCTCTCTCTCTCTCACCCTCCCCACTCCCGCTTCGCCGCGGGGTATATCCACACTTTAAGTCTACGATTCTTGGTCGGTCAACCCCCCGCCGATCCCCCCCCCCTTCCCGCCCCCCGGGTAAACAGGGTGAAGGGGGGGAGGGGTCAGGGAGGGGGTCGCTGCAGGTGTGGAGGAGGTGGTGGTGTTGGTGTCGGTGTTGCCCCAGGAGTGTAGGAGAGAGAGTGTGTGGCAGCAGAGCCTCCAGCAGAGGGTGGGATCACCGAGGTAAGGCAAATCACAGAGAGGCGGCGTGGCTTCCCTTCATGCGTTGTGCAGGCTGCTGTGTGTGTCCGGGGTCTGGGTGGAAAAAAGGCGAAAACAGCGACCCCCCTCACCAGGGGGCTACGGACACGGCTGAAAATCATTCAAATCGTTCGAAGGAGTAGAGAGGTGATAGGGAGGGGGTGGGAGGGGGGGAGGGGACGCTGTTCCCTCTCAAGCCTTTGCGATGTGTTGCGGATGTTCTTCCAATTTTTTTTCAGAGAGCACCTGGAAGGTGCCCCCCCTATTCTGTTTCGGCGCAGCGACATGTGCAAAATCAAACAAACAAACGTGCCATATACCCTGGCGTGTGTGCTGGAAAGCACACGCGGGCATGGCACAACCGAGGCGCGGGCAACGGCGAGAGTTGGTGCAGTGGAAACCGCAAACCACACAGCTGAGCCGGCCTCTTGTACCCTTGGGGGGGGGGGGGGATGTGTGGTGGGCAACTCCGGGGGTAGAACAAAAAGATAAGGCGTTGTTTGTGCGCCAAACCCGGAAACAATCGTTCGATTCGGGGTTTCCCATCAGGCCGCACCTCACTAGTGCGGATCATTGCGGTGGGCGGTGGAGCACCCCGGCCAGACACACGTGTCACTAGTTTCTTTGACACGTTCCTCGTCCGTGAGGTTGTTACCACAGGTGAACTGGAGTAGCGTCCAGTCCGCCTTCCCGGCATCGAAGTCAAACATGGTCTCCCGTTTTAACTGCCATGATTAGTGGTTTTGTTTGTGCGCCAAACCCGGGTGAACAAACCTCACGGGGGCCTTCGCTCAGAAATGCAGAGAAGTGAGGAATGGTGAGCCGCCTCACAACACTGGCTGCAAAGTGACACAGTTTGACACACAGTGGCACAGAGCGAAGGCCTCCCACGTGTTTTGCCTGATGAAGGTTGGTGTGAGTGTGCGCACAGTCATAGCAACAAGGCAAGGTAGATTGTGTTTGTCACCCAAAGCGCTGCCAACTATCTTTTTCACTGTGACAAGCTTTCTTCTTGTTGTGTGTGAAAAATGCGGCGCAAAAAATACGTTCAGTTTCAGCTTCAGCTTCAGCCACCCTGATTGTGGGCCAACCTACCCTGGGGTTCAGGCAAACTGCCCCCTGCATGCACAGTGTTTTGTGCGATTTTCTTTATTTCTCGCGGCGCCCAAAACAATTTCTTTTCGCAACGTTTCGTTATTCCATCCTAAAGAGAGAGAGTGCGTGCGGCTTCTCTGTTCTCATCAGACCACTCCGTGCCAAACTGTGCCAAACTGTGCCTGCTAACCCCCCCCCCCTCTTTGCGGAGGCGCCTCACGTTTTTACACTTTTCTGAGCGAATGCCCCCCACCCAGCGGCTCCAAATTAGCCACGCACAACACAACAACAAAGAAGGGGAAATACCCCCGCTCTTTTGCATCTGTTTGCTGCCCGGCTGCCTGCACCTCTCAAGGGAACCGAAGCCATGCCTTGAGGAAACGGGAGAACCTGCGCGGCAGCGGCTCCAGCAGGTTGGGGTATTTATAAGACGAAACCACGACGAGCGATTCGACAAATTCCTGGTACTCCAGCGTCACCGAAGTCCCCGTCGCCGCATCATCCTGGATGCTGTGGAATATGCCATGCGCAGCCTCCTCGTCAAACAAACTGTCATAGAGGGAGTACTCACAGATCAGGTCCTCCCATACCGCCAGGGAGACACGCTGGAAATCCCCTTCCGCAGCGGGGGCCTTCCCACCCGCATTCTGCCGCTCCTCCAGCTGCTTCTCCTTGGAGGCCTCGCAGCACGACACAAAGAGCTGCAGCAGCCCAGAGCCCTGCGACTGAAGCACGTTCTGCATCTCGGCTGTCCCCATCTCCTCCCTGAAGTGATCCACCCCTGACGAGCGAGCCATCGTCTCCACCCTCTCCACCACAAAGCGCCGGATCCGATCGGCGATGTCCGCCTCCGATGCATAGAGGCGGTAGGCAATATGCAACACACCGAGGGCATATTCCTGTGGCCCGAGCCGCGTGGGTTCCACGTTATTCGTTAGGCCAGACAGGTCCGTCTGGCGCAGCCTGCTGCAGAGCCCGGAGGGGTCGGGCTGATGCTCTGGGTCCACCCCACAGTCTTCGTTGAATGTCTCAAACTCCCCGAAGGACATGGTTTGGACAGAATCGCCCTCTACCTCGGACCCGACAACCACCGCGTCGTGTGCGCAGTAGAATTTGTAAACTTTGCGAAGGGTTGCCGCGTGAGACTTCAGAGCCTGTTGGATCCGGTCATGCACCTCGTTCATACCCTCGCTGACGCTGAGAGTGGACAGCATGTCGGCATAGCTCGCGATGGGCAGCGTGCAGAACGGCGCGAGCATCTCCTCCTCCCGCTTCGATGTCACGCTTTTCCGCACACCCCGCCGGATCGAGTCGGCCACGTCCGTTTCAAGCGCACGCATGACCTCATCCAGCTTTGTTTTCCACATCATGTTAGATGCGGTGGCAGCATCCCACCGCTTCTGCCACTCCTCCGGAGGGGTCTTGTCAGGCGTGAGAAATTTCTCCTTCTCCTTCTCATCGGGCTGTGGGCAGTCATCCCAGAGCCGCGGGATGTCAGTCGAGTTGATGGATGCCGCCGGCGTCGCAAACCTTTTGAAGCACTCCGCGAGATGCATGAAGTTCAGCTCATACGATGCGTTGATGATGTCCTGCGCCTGCACAGGGGTGGCGATACCCAACCTCCGTGACATCGAGATGGCCGTGTCACACCGCTTCATTGCATCCGACTCGCTGATACACCGTATCGTCCACCCCTCGCTGCACTGCGCCGGAGCGAGGGCACGCAGGAGGTACAGGTAAGGCTTCCCTGTCTTCACCTGGCTCATGAAGTCTGTGATACGCCCCTCCTCTCCGCAGTACTTTACGGTGATATCGTTGGCCCACTTCACGAGGAAGTCAAACGCAGACCCGGGTGTGCTGAGTGACGCCTCGCCTCTCCGCCTCGCGAGCCAGTCATATGAAGGGGCAGATAGGTCCGACACCCAGCGCGACACGATGCTGGACAGGCGGGAAAACTGCCTCTGCGCCACAACGTATTTCTCGACAAGCTCCTTTTTCTCAAGCTTAATGGAGCGGTTCTCCTGCAGGATGACAGAGATCTTTACATCCTTCGCCTGCAGCCTGTGGAACAGCGCCCGGTTGTCATCCAGCGCCGTCTGCTTCTCTCGCTCCAACTTCTCAATCATGGTGCTGGCAGCTGTGACGCCCTTCTCCTCCAGCTTCCGCTTCTGATAGGCATAATTGCTGGACCAATTCCGCAGAGCCCTGCGGATCGCCGTCTTCTTCAACGAGGTTCTGAACGATGCCGACACATGCTGCAAATGCCTGCGGGACCTGAGGGAATCTTCCCTCCACTGCCGGAAGGTGTGCCTCAAATGGACCAGCTGCCACGCCTTCACAGCCCTATCCAACACCATCCAGAGGGTTTTGAAATTCCGCTCCGCCTTCTCCGCCCTGTCTGACACCGAGGCATGCGACTCCACAAGGTCACGGTAGGCGTTGAAATAGGTGGGCCTCGTATACTTGGCAGAGATGCAACCCCCCAGGTCCCCTTCGTATGACGTGAAGAACCCTTGCGACGAGGAGCTGTCGTCGGAGCCGGGCCCCGGGTGTTGGATGAAGACTGCGGCGCAGAGCTGCGCGCATATGGAGGAGAGCAGGGGGCGGTAGCGCCCGAAGATGGAGGATACCTGCTCGAGCAGCATCATGCAGGCGGAGGTGCGTAGTGTGTTGGGTTCGCGCATGTGCTCGGTGGCGCTGAACACCCTTGCGTAGAAGAGTTCAGCGCAGGCCGTGAGGCTGGAGAACTGCTCCCGCTCGTGTCGGAAGCTCTCCAGCCAGGTCTGCACCAACACCCTGTCCGCCACATCGCGCTCCTTCAGAAGCGCGTCGCGCATGACGCTCCAAGTCCCGATACCCGCTGCTGCGTCCATGCCGCCCCGGTCTTCGTGGGTCTTCGCTGCCTGTGGGCGTGCCACCGCCACAGTGCCCTTCAGCCGCCATCCCGCCGAAGAGTTTGCCGGGGAAGGGGCATGCGAGCGTGGCGGGTGAGGCGCAGGCCTTGCGCCGGATATTGCCGGCAACATCTGCTGCGGCCTGCAGAAGGGAGGTGGTGTGAGCAGTGGGTCCAAAGTGTGGCATGGCAGGTGGCAGGCCTTTGAGGCAGTGCAGGGTGTGAGATGGAGAGGGGGGAAGGGGGGGCAGTGCACCCTCTGCTGATGACTCCCTACAGTCTTGCGGGACATGGGGTCTGTCTGAACCCGGTGGGTGGCAGCTTCAAGCGACACAGTCTGCAATTAGAGCGGGGGTGTAGTGGGCTTTCACGGGCCGCACGTCAGCTCCGTTTCCACCCATCCCCCGTGCAGCGGTAGCAGTAGTAGCAGTAGAGTAGAAGTGGCAGGCGGGCTGCCGTAGTGAAGCGAAAATATAGGGGGTGAGGAAGAGGGAAAAGAAAAGGATGCGAAAAGGCTTGACAGCTGCACCAATTGCTGGTTGCCGGATAGGTCCGGGTGTGTCATCGAGAGCAGGGGGTCAAACGTGAAACACAGACACAGGCAAAAGGCACACGCGCCTTGTCGACACGGGTGCGCTAGAGAGCACGCCATTTACGTGTCAACATCGTAGGCTGCAGCGCCCGGATGCGCTTGTTGGGCTGTTTCTGCTTCTGTTTACTTACATGGTTACGTGTTTCTGATGCGCGCCGCTTTTGTGGCTTTTGCACACACGCTCAGTCGTACTTCGACACCCTCTTGCACATGATGGAGTCGCAGCACTTGTCCACCACCTTGCAGCGCCCCGTCAGGTAGTCCAGCACGTTGCACTCGGTCGACTTGGCCTCCTCGAAGTCAGGAGGACAGATCGGCATCATGCGGCAGCACACGGTCGTCTCGCACTCCCCGCAGTAGCCGATCCCGAACTTCTCCTTGCAGCACGTCCCCTTGGGGCACACCTTGTCACCGAACGGCGCGCACCCGAACGGCCAGTGCACGCACTGCGGCTTCCCATCAGAGTCGACGATACAACGGCTGCCCGACGAACAGCGCACAATCTGGCAGGGGTTGGCCGGCTGCCAGGGAACGAGCCCCTCGATCTCCTTGCACTGCCACTTCCCGTCGATATCCACACACGCCTGGGGGCAGTTCAGCGCCTTGCACTCGGCAGACACCTCACCCACCACCACGTCCGCCGCGCGCACGGCGCACGCAGCGACGGCAGCAACAAGGGCGATGCGCATCATCATAGTTGTCGTGTAAAGAAAAGACTGGTGTCAGGTTCTGTGCGGTGTGGGTGTGTGGGATACCTATGTGAGGAGCCCGCTTCTTCCTTGGGTTCGACAACAAGGGAAGCAACAATATTGCGACCGTCTTTTCTTGTTGCACTGGGCCGACCAGTCCTCCTCACCCAAGACGAACAGCAGGGGGTGACGGAGCCGATACACACCGCTACCAGACCTGGCCCTACAAGGTCCACGGAGGGAAGGGGGCCTGGCGCGGGGTCTGCCTGCATCCACCTTCTGGCTTTGGGCGTGTGCGGCATCTTGCATCTCCTCCTCCCCCCCATGAGGGGCCTGCCCTTGTTGAAACAAGCGAGTGCCCCCTCCCCCTCCCCCTTATGCTAAGAAAGCGACAAGCAGCCACCACACGGCACACCCGGCACAGCCCGAAAGGGCACTCAACTCGGCCCGGCATGGCTCACGCTTCCTCTTCCCCGCTCATTCAGTTTGTCACACGGATAGCGCCGGACATGGCCAGAGAAGTCCGGCAGCAGCGCCCCACCACCCCTCGCAGGAAAGAATGCACCGAGCGCATGGCTCTTGATGCAGGGCCACACCACACCACGCCCTCCCCCCAAGCCCCCACCCCCCCTCCCGCCCTCTCCGCCCAGACGGTTGTACCCACTCGAATTCCTTCAGCCGCACAGCCGCACGCCGTTTCTCACTGCTGCACAACACACGCGAATCAATATTCAGAGATTCAAGCAGGACAACACCGAGACACCCTGCTCCTTGATGCCTGCTATCCCCTGCTGCAACTGTGTGGATCATGAGATTCATGCCCCACAGCCGTGTGAGTGTGTGTCAGAGGGCGGAAGCGCTTATCGGCGAGGTCCATCTCGATTCCCAGCACGCAACCCCTAGTGCGGATCTCCCCAACGTCCCCCAAGGTGAAACCGTATCTGGCACAGAGGGCCCGGAAGCGTGATGCAATGCCCTGTAATGTAGCGACTTCCGAAGCTCCGAAGAGTATGTTGTCCATCCACGTGACTGAGGCCCCTTCTCGTGAGGAGCCGAGAGACGCCTCCGCCAGGGTGGTGGCAGTCCTCTGGGCGATCTGGGGGAGCGCGGAGTACCCCATCGGCGCGCGCTCCATCTCCAGCAGGTGTTGGCCTGCTCTGAAGCAAAAGAAGGGGCGGGCCTCCGGCTCCAGGGGGAACTGGAAAAAGTACGCCGCAAAGTCGAAGTCACAAAAAAATTCTTGTTGCATCATGGTGTTAACTATGGATGGGAAGGAGGGCAGGTCGCAGTGGGGAAGGCGTAAGTGTCCGATCGCGATGTTGAGCGCCTTGCAGCTCAGTATAAAACGGAGGTGACCCGGTCGTTTCTTGTTCACACAAAAGGCCGACGAAAAAATATGGGGACCTCTCCTTCTGTGGCGCGGGCAGGGGGAGGCAATGGAGCCCTGGGTGAGTTCGGGGACGTGGCTTTCCAGAGGCCCGTTGCGGGGGCCAAAGCAGTAGGCATGGGGTGGCACCACCTTGTGCAAGAAGTCGGCGGTGATCCATTCCCAATTTTCCTTCAGGAAGGGGAAGTCTGACAGCAGGAGGATGTGGTCCACCGGTCGTACCGGGGCAGGGTCGATAACTCCCTCGTAGGAAGCTTTGGGGCGGAAACGCCCGACGTCCGCTCGATCCAGCAGCTGGCGTAGTCGTACAGCGAGAACGGTTTTAAGTTCAGAGGAGCGACCGTGTCGCTTCCACTGACTTGAGTGCCGGAGCCCACGTTACTCGTGGTGTGTAGCCCCTGGTCGGAGACACCGTGCGGTGTCGGCCCAGCGCCTGGGCAGCCTCCTCGGACACCTGCAGGGCTACATGTGTCAGAGCTGCGTGTCTGATGGCGTGAGTCGAGACATTCAGGTGCATCTTCAGGAACGCATGATATGTGTTGTATGTAATCGTTGGGAAGAGGAACAGTTGGGGGGCTGTTGCTGCTTTGCGCCTTAGGAGTATCTTGCTGGCCCTGCACGTTGGGGGGAGAATGATGGGTTGGCCTGTGCTGCTCCTGTCCGTTTTTCCCCCTACAAAGTTGAGAAGAAGTCCCTCTGGGGTGGTCTCCACGTGGTGCTCCTTGATGCGCGCCAGGTCGATGTATCTCGACGCCGTCGCCAACTGCACCGATAGGGCTTCGTGGAGGTGGGAGGAGCCGCCTTCGGCGACCTTCTTGATGGATTGAAAGGGGGGGGTCTTCTCCCTGATCTGCTGCAGGCGCTCGAATTCGTTTCCTCCCCGGAGGAGAGCTCTGCTGTATGCTTCCAGGGGCTTTATCGACGCCATCCTGAAATACGTGAGTGCTTGCCGAGCGCTGGATAGGCGATACTCTCCCTTGGTAATCTTCTTCTCGACCCACATCAGGCGTGCCAGCTCGGGGGGAATTTCGGGGTGGGAGGTGGCCACAAGCTTCCTGAAGTCCTCCGAGTGTTTGAGGACCGAGAGGAGGGGGGCTTGGGATGCATAGCAGCCCTTCATTCGGAGGAGAGTGGAATGGAGTAGATCGGGGACTTCTTGAGGGATAATTGTCTCTGTTTTTCTGGTGCGTACTGCAGGGAGGGAGTCTTCCCAGAGGGGATATAGGGATGTCGGGAGGGGAAGGCCTAGGGGGGGAGTCACCTTGGTAGCGTCTACCGGAAACCCTTTCCCGCCTTACGTCCGGCGTACTTGGAGGAGGGGGAGGCGCTCGTCTTGCCCCTGTTGTCGGGGCTGTAGGGCTCGTACCTGCTGGCGGACTGATCACGACCAGGAAAGGTAGAGTCGGACGGCTTCTCCCCCTCCCCCGTCTTTACAGCCTGCCGAGCCATGCGGCGCTGTTTCTCCCCCGAGAAGCCCTTGTAGTCCTCGGGGAGGGCCAGCTCCTCATAGCTGACCCTGATGGCTGCCGTGCCCCCCAACCCGAAAGCCGTGAGTTCCACGCAGACTTCGTGGAAAGCCTGGAAGGTGGAGGAGTTCGGGGGGGACTGGAGGGTGCCCTCCAGCAGTCTGTCGAGTCTCTCGAAACTGCGCCGGTGGAGTCTGTAGGCGAGCCCCTTGTCCCTCCCTCCGAGGCTGGCCTCGTCCATCGCGATGGCGAGCTTGGCCCGGAGGAGGGCCTGGCCCAGTTCGTTGCCCAGCACGGGGATCCAGGTGACGGCGCGGAAGGGGTCAAAGTCACTCGGGAGGGAGGAGCCCGTGGCTACCTCCTTCGCCTTCTTCTTTTTCTTCCTCGAGGATGGCGATACGGCGGTGCAACTCGAGAAGCTCGTAGCGCACGCCGTCATCCGGCTCCAGGAAGGAGTCGAGGCGGGCCTCCATGCTGACAGCGTCTGTCTGCTTGGGGGCGGTACGAGAGGGGGCGTCCCCGCTGCTCGTTGCCTTGTTGCCCACCTTGGGAGACGCAGCGTCTGCGTCCCCTTCCGGTTTGGCGTGGCTGGCTACCCAGCAACACACCGGGCACATCCAGTCCTTGTCCTCCATCCCCTTGACGAACTCCCCGTAACAGGAGGAGGGAACAAAGGCATCGAGGCACGAAACCGCCGCGCGGTGTCCGCAGGAACGACAGTTGAGGCATCCTTCACCCTCGTGCTCAGTATCACACTCCGGGAACACACACTTCACGACCTCCGGGGCGCAGAGGAACTCCTGCATGAATGCCGGCACCTTCGTGACTCTCAGCGACTCCCACTCAATCTCCTTCGCCTTGAAGAGAGAGCGGGTAGACATATTGCGCACAAGCGGTAGTTTTGTTTGTGCGCTGGTTCGTTACCTGTGGGGTACATGGGTGAACACATGCGCTGCCAACAGTCTTCTTTGCTAGAGACCAGGAGCCTGGTTAGCGCAAATAACGGGATGGAAGACCATACCTGAATGTTGCCCGGTATGAGTATAAGGATTTTCAGAATTGCTAATATTTTTTTTTTCTTGGTGGTTCAGGCCCAAATGGTGTGAACAAATAATGTTTCCGGAGAGAAAAAAATACCGTGGCGTGAGCCACGGATCCCAATGATGCAAATAAACGCATTTTCGGGAGGAGGAAAAAATGGACCAAAAATGGGGCCCGGGCGGGCCCAGCCCATGGGGCCTGGCCCATGTCCTCAGTGTCTGTCATTCAACCTCTGGCTTTGGCGACGATCAAATTCAGGAAGATGGACTGTACCGCACAAGGAACAGATGTTCAGTACCGTGGCCTCCGGCGGCTGGGGGGCTCCGCCCCCCAGACCCCCGCGTGACGTATGCCTGTCGACCAAGCCCTTTGGGATCACATCAGGTCATGGAATCCAGACCGCCCTCAGGAGGACGCACCCAACTCACCACAGAATCTGTACCCCACAAAGAACAGGTGTTCGCTACCGTGGCCTCCGGCGGCTGGGGGGCTCCGCCCCCCAGACCCCCTGTGGACCTCTTTGCATTCTCTCTGGACCACCTCTAAGGGTGCACCACTCTCTTCTCCAGGGCCAAACTGCATATTCCTACGTTTTCTCGTGTTTCTGTACGGGGTCTAATAAAAGATGGACTCATCTGCAGAACACGTCCGGGGGCACCATGGATTCCAATGTTCCGAAACATGCCGTTTTCGGGGTTTTTCGGGTCACCTGCGGTGCGCACACCCCGAAAAACGGGGTGAAACAGGTCACGAAAACCAAGAAAAAACTGAGTATAAGTACCGGGTTTTTGGCCACTTTTTGTCAGAATAAGCTTCAGGTATGTGGAAGACACAGCCTCTGGGGACCCACACAGGCCGATGCCACACTGCCACGGAGCAAGCATGGAGGGGCACGCCACAGGGTTGCCAAAAAAAACAGAAATCAGCGACAGTCAGCAACCCCCCCTCCCCCTCTCAGGGTACGCTGCGAGACACCATGCCAGAAATCGTTCAAAAAAAAAACCCCCACCCTCCCTCAAGAGAAGGCTCTCCGAACCCGCGAAGGATCCCCGATCCCTGCTTGCCGGCCCGCGGTTATCGGGGCCGGCTACGGGCCGATCTCGGCCGTACTGGGCCGGACATGGGCCGATCTCGCCCGTACTGGGCCGGCTATGGGCCGATCTCGGCAGTGCTGGGCCGGCTATGGGCCGATCTCGCCCGTACTGGGCCGGCTATGGGCCGATCTCGCCCGTACTGGGCCGGACATGGGCCGATCTCGGCAGTGCTGGGCCGGCTATGGGCCGATCTCGCCCGTACTGGGCCGGCTATGGGCCGATCTCGGCAGTGCTGGGCCGGCTACGGGCCGATCTCGGCCGTACTGGGCCGGACATGGGCCGATCTCGCCCGTACTGGGCCGGCTATGGGCCGATCTCGGCAGTGCTGGGCCGGCTATGGGCCGATCTCGGCAGTGCTGGGCCGGCTATGGGCCGATCTCGCCCGTACTGGGCCGGCTATGGGCCGATCTCGGCAGTGCTGGGACGGCTATGGGCCGATCTCGCCCGTACTGGGCCGGGTCGAGGAGTGGTGTCCAGACCCTGGGCCGACCCAGGCTGTGGGTGGTGCATTTTGGTGCATTTTCCGTCGGTTTAGGTGAAAATTGTCGAATTTTGTCGAAATTTGACGACAGGTGACGAACAGCGAGAATCCCCGAAAAACCGGTTTTAATTCATTTTTGGGGGGGGGTCTTCGCTGACGAAGTTTTTGTCGAAGACCCCTGTCGTCGTCGTCAGAACACTGCCGTCTTCGGTGAAAAACCCCCTGAAACAGCCGTTTTCCTAATTATGTGACGAACGACGAAGTTTGTCGAAGTTTGTCGACCAGCGAAGACCCCCTATCAAAATTTTCCGATTTACATACCGTATACGTAAATATTATGGAACGTAAATATTATGGAACGGGCCCATTTTTGGCCGGTCCGTTCCATAATATTTACGTTCCAAAAATATTTACAGGGCCAGTTGGGGACTCGGTGGTGAGGACGGCTTGCGTCAGGAATCGCGCGAAAAGTGCACGAGTAGGTCCCGTCAGGGACTCTGCATGCCGTCCGATCACCTGGTCCAAGTCCCCGAGTCGCAGAAAGCCCTGTAAATATTATGGAACGAAAAAAATCTGGAACGCCAACCCACCAGCGTTCCATAATATTTACGTTCCATAATATTTACGTTCCAAAATATTTACGTATACGGTATGTAAATCCGGAGGTTGCATATGTACCCCCGAGGCAAAAATGAGCGAACGGGCAGCATGCCGTTCCTCTTTTTTGCCTCGTGAGAGGTTCCCCCCCCACCAGGCAGGTGAAAAATGAAGAAACGGGCAGCATGCCGTTCTACATTTTCCCTTGCAAGGCAGGGAGGGCACCCCCCATGCCAGACAGCAGCCACCCCTGGAGGGGCAACAACTGACGGGCATGGGGGAACGAGGTGGGTCTGGACCCGACACCGCCACCACACGCGCAGTGCACCTTTCGGATACACTGTCGTGAGTGGGGTGTGGGCAGTTCCCCTATCCTGTGAGCTCCTTTCGGACGAAGAGGTGCAGCGGTTATCTGCAACCTTCGTCCTGGACTTGCCTCGGGGGGAACGCCACGGTTTACCGCGGGTCCCGACGAGGGCACTCAGGCAGGATCTTCACGCCACCCCGCACCGAGGTCCCTTCTCACGCGGCGTGTCTCCCAGGTTCATGGCGGCGTCATCAGGTCAGGCTTTGTAGTCTCTACACCATCAGTAATAAGGGAAATCCTAAAACCATACATGAAATCCACCTTTTGGGCCGCTGGTGTACGAGGCTTGTTCCTCCAATTGAATCATGTTTGCTGTGTCAGGCAATATCAATACAGCCGCTGAAAGAAGTCAAGGTGTTGTGGATCTGCTGCTCACAGGAAGGATTCAGGGTGGATCACAAGACTGACCACCCTCTTTCCTTTGTCAAGTACCCTGTAAAACATCAGAACACCAAGTATCTTTCAACACTACATGTTCAAGAGTGGAATCAGTGGAATCGGAAGGGGTCACCTACCACACGGACACAGTTCCCGCGACTAATAAATGCCGAGAGTTCCGGTGTCCGACCACCTGGTATTACTTGGCTCCATCCACCCAGTCATTACGAGGGGGCGTCCCTTGAAGCCAGTTCCGCAGAACTCAGACCCCCCTTAAAACCAATGTCCTGTGTAGACAACTACTTAGCCTGCCTGATGACGACACCAATTCGCTGGGAGAGACGCCGCGGTCCAGGACCCCAATGGGGATGACGTGGCATTGTTTGACCGAATCGGTTGTGTAAGTGTGTAGCCCCCTCCGCCCTCTGTCCCTCCCCCCAGGGTGGTGTGTGGAGGCGAGAAGCGCAAACAGCAGCAATGCAGGCATAGCAAAAAGTGGATCCCTGCAGGTAGACCCTCGGGGTACATCCCTATCATCGGGTCACCTGAAATTTCCCAATTTGAAAATCTGCAACAATCAAGGCAACACGCGATGGGACGGGGCACATGACCTTGCACAGGGGTGGGGGGGGGGCAGAAGGCAGGGGGTGGGGTTGCGGTTGGGGTAGGTATAGCGTTTGAATACTTGAGTTTTGTCTGAATTTCGCACAAGAGACGACCCGAACCTCAATTGGCCGATTTTCTCCCCACAACCCCGATTTGGAGGCAACCCTCATTTGCTTGATTTTTGGGGTCGCATGAGGGAGCGCATGAAGTTCTGGGTTCTGGTTCTTTTTCCTGTTTTGTCCGCACGGGCAGGTGAGGGGGGGTGGAGAAGAGAAGGGTTGTGTGGTGAGAAGGGCCTGGTGCGAAGCTGATCGCATCGCGGGGCGTGCGATACGGCAATGCTTGCAGAAGGCGTTGCACTTCCTGATCCGACCGAGACACATTGACAGATATACCTTGCTGCCGTTTCAGAAGTTAAATACTGCCACGAATCTGCAAAGACGGGGTGGGGTGAAAGGGCCAGGGAAAGGCGCGGAGTGGTGGTGGTGGTGGGGTGAGGAGGGGTGAGGAGGGGGAGCGTAGATAGAGAAGTATGACCTGGCATCATGTCGGAAAACAACGGCTTCAAAAAAAAACAAAAAAAAGATAAGGCGTTGCTTGTGCGCCAAACCCGGAAACAATCGTTCGATAAAAAGAAATAGGGATGAAACACGTTGGTCTGTGTGCGCGGGGGTGGTGAGGTGTGAGATTGCCGAGAATGAAGGTATAATCAACTCTCCCAACAGCCTCAATCAAAACACACGTTGGCCTGTGTGTGGGGGGTGCGGCGGCTCTACCCGAAATGAGATTTTTTTTGCTTTGAGAAGCAGGGGCAGCAGAAGTGTATCCAGAGCAACCGCCAACGACTTTCAACTATTCTTTTTCTGGGGGAGCGAGGGTGGTGTCGGTGGGGAAGAGCGAGTGCCGTGCCGTTTTTTTTGGGGCGAACATTATTGATTGCGTCGGTGGGTAAGAAGGCACGCCACAGGTGAGGGTGGGGTGGCGGAGGCAGAATATGCAGGAAAGCCAAAAATCCTCTCCGGAGGCACAGAGCCCGCCCACTCCCTGTCAGTCCCTCGCACTGCGGTGTCTGAGACCTCCAATCTGACCAAATCTGACCAGAGGATGGACGGGGGCATGCCATCGGTCTGAACGAGACACACAACAGGTCAGCCGTCGATACATAACATAGAAACAGTGGGGCAGTGGCGTGGCGGAGCGCGTTTGTTGACTTGTCATAATACTATGTTAGATGATTCCGAGCTGCAGGGAAGGCCGCCCGTCTCCGCCCTCCCCCCACTCCTCCCGCCTACCGCAGAAGCTCTTATAATCATCCGGTTTTGTCTCACTCGCAGGATTACATTATTGCAGGATCAAAAGGGCATCACCCACCCCTTCGATCGAACACGCCACCGCCACAGCCACCACACTCCAAATATATATTGTTTCGAAACCCAAAAGCCAATCTCTGATCTGCCCCGGATGCAATATGCAATATCAGCAGGTTAATCAGCAGGCGCAGAGGCAGGTTGCATTGATCAAACCACGGTCGGCCTGAGAGGGGTTGTGGCTTGGAACCCTTGGAACTCTTTCTTGCCCAAGCCAGGGGGATCAGAGATATGCAGCCGTCACAAAGGGGGGGGGGGAAATTGAAGAAAAAGGAAACAGGGCTGGCCTTCCTTCACTCGACATGCAGTCACAAAAGGGGGGTGGGGTTGTGGGGGGTATTGGGGAGACAGCTGCGGATCCTTATCCTATTCATACAAAACAGGCGTGGGGCAGGCCTGTCGCTAACTTTTCGATTTTGGAGATTTGGTGGGTTGACGCTCCTGTTTTGGGGGGGGATCAGGGGGGAAAACACTAGGGGTCAATTTTTCTCGCGCGCGCTTCGCGCGCGCTCGTGTTGTTGCCAAATTTTCCCATCGGTGGACCACTAGGTGGGCACGGTGTGAGGCGCTGGGTTCCTTCCGTGGTTCCTCTCCCGCTCGCGCCGTCGGGTGCCGGAGGAAACCAAAAAATGGCTTTCGGGACCATGATTTCGACGCTGCCCCCTGATATGTCACGGCCGTCAAAGCGCAAGGACTTGGTTACTAGACGGGCACGCGAGATGGGGGGTCTGGGGGGCAGGGCCCCCCAGCCGCCGGAGGTCACGGTAGTGAGCATCTGTTCATTGTGGGCGTACAGATTCTGTGTGAGTTGGCTGCGTCCTCCTGAGGCTACTGGAGTGGGTGGATTCCCTGACCCGGTGGGAATCGAATGACTTGAGTACGAGACATACGCCACAGGGGGGTCTGGGGGGCGGAGCCCCCCAGCCGCCGGAGGCCACGGTAGTGAGCATCTGTTCCTGCAAAACCATACTCTCTTCGACGTCGACCCAGTGAAAGTGGGTTGACGCTTGGTCGACGCTTGGTGAGCGTCGACCCAGTGTAACCGGGCCAACGCTAGGTTAGCGTCGACCCAGTGTAATAAATGGGTTGACGCTTGGTCCAGGCTTGAATGGCAACCCAGTTCCACTAGGTCGACGCTCCAAGCCTCGACCAAGCGTCAACCCAGTCCACTGGGTCGACGCTGGGTCGACGCTTTTTTATGGGGGGGGAAACCCAAAATCACTGGGTCGACGGTCGACGCTTAGCGACATGCCTGGGCGTGGGGTGGGAGGTGGAGGGGGGGGGGGGGGCGAAAAAACGTTGTTGTTTGTGACAGACAGAGAGACAGACAGTCCGACGGTGAACCACCCACTCCCCACCCATATCTCTCTCCCACACCTCCTCAAATGAATAGGTCAGATCCAGCAAGCGCCTCCAGACCAACCAGATACCCACTGCTGGGGGTCGAGAAGACTAACGGATGCCTCCAAGACATGGCATGCGAGCGACAGGTGGGCGGCGTGTTGACAGAAGCAAGGGGGTGATGGGGAAAGGCAGTGCACAGCTATGCAGAGTCGGGGTGCGGTGGTTGGGACACACAGCTTCCGTGGGAGGGGCACCTCCGTGGGTAAGAAGAAAAAAGCGCAGAGGGGGTGGGGGCAATTCTGGATAAAATATAAAAGTTCTCTGGGGACTGCCCCTTCTTTTTTGCAGTGCGTATTAATATGCCACCGGCATGCATGAGGGAGTCTGTAGAAAAAAATACAAAGGGTCATAAGCGAACACGTGGCGCTAACTGTTTCTGAGGATTCATCTTGAAAGAATATCGCATTGGTTTTTGGTTTGTTTTGCCTTTTTTTTCCCCTCCAATTCTTGACAACTTTTTGTTGTTGCAGCGTAAGCCAGTGATGCCCGCCACCTGGCGTGGGATCCGACCAATCTGGATGCCGTCTCGTTTGACGAACTGCCTCTGCTACGTCCTTAGGAGTCCTTTCCCTCCCCTGCGGAGGGAACGACAACTAAGCTCGCTAGGCAGCTAGCTAGGCAGGCGGCACCAGGTGGTTGTCCCTGGATTAAAATCACAGCAATATATATGGGGAACCTTTCCCTGTCGGCATGTGGATCTGTGCGCCACATCTTCTTGTTGAGGCTGCTCAACACATTCTTCCCTCGAGGCAGCGTAACTTCACTGGGGGGGGGGGGGGCCGGACCTGGACACACTGGTCCAAATTTTGTTCAAATCGTTTCAACATGCTCGCTATAAAAAGGATGGAGCATGTTGGTTGCGCGCCAAAGCCGCGAGATGACACATACTTCCGGAGGGCGAGATGGTTAGCAGGGGGGAAATGGACGGGGAGAAGGGGAGGGGGCCACAACAGCTACCCCGACGTTGGGTGCCAGGCAGATGCCGCAGGCATGTCAATCCCGAATGCATGGCAGGGCATTGGCCCTGCCACCGCAGCGTGTGTTGGGGGTGAGGGGAGAGCTAACACGTTTCAACGTCCGACAACAAACCTGGAGACCTGGAGAGATTCTGTGATGTTACTACCAACACGGAGCTTCCAACCCAAACAACCGGACGGGCCACGTTTGGAAGAGATACACAATTGAGCGAAAGAAAATCATCTCGAGGGGGGGGAACAACACCAGCTGGCGGTGGTGATGTAGCCCCCAGTTTTGGGCAGCCAGAAAATCCCAATAATATATACTTCAGGCCAGACCAGGCCGCGCCCGCTTGGCGCCATCCCCCCACAGAAGCCCATCCCTGTGCATCGCCTCAAGCCCGACACCCAACCAGATGTGGCAGGCAACCAGGCAGAGAGGTAAACACATTATTTTAGCATCGATGGCTCCCATCCTGATGTGCAAGACGACCAGACACCGGATGGCTGACCGGATGGCTCACCAGACACATTTTTCTTTCTGTTGTAACTAACTTGCTGCGACGGGTTTCTGTGTTGGGCCCCCCCATGCACGGCGCTTTGCGCAACGTCAACAACACCTTTTCTTTTGTTTCCCGCAACCCGAGACAGGCCGTATCAAACAACACGCGAGATAGGAAATATCACACCAGGGCACAAGCTGAGGCTAAGGGGTGGGGCGGGTGTAGAGGGGGTACTGCTTCGAGAAAGAGCTTTTTTGAAGACCCTGTAAGGACACACGCCGCCGAAACGCCACGAAGGGGAAAACACACAAACACACATACCCGACCCCATCCCAGCCTCGCCCACCCCCCCCCACAAGCATGCAAACATGCTGATCCCACAGCTGCTGGCAGCTCAGCCACCCCCCCCGCTTCCCCCCCTACCGCTTTGAGAAAAAACTACGCTTCTTGCGGGGTGACGGCGTCTCCGCGTCGAGGTTGGTCTGGCTCCGAGAGTTCCACCCGAGGGTCTTGGAGCGCTGCTTGGAGGTGCATCTGTCAGACTCCTTTGGCAGCTCCTTCGGCTCGACCGCCGCCACGAGGAGGCCTTGGCACAGGGGGTAGCTGTCCTGGCATGACAGCAGCGTGTAGGTCACGGGGGATGCAAACGTCAGCAGCACCGGGTTCAGCCCGAGATACTCCGTGTCGTCCTTCCAGACGTCAGGGGGCTGTGCCCCCCACAGCAGAGACGTCACGTGCTGCATGCCGAAGTCCTTCGCAGCCTCCTCTGTGTCCGACGCGAAGCCGTAGTGCTCGAACCCCGTCTCCTCCCCGGTGTAGCTGTAGCCGAAGCAGGTCCCGCTCGGGGTGCGTACACCGCAGAATCGGAACACACCCTCCGCAGTCCACCGGAGGTGGTCGCTGGGTGGCGCTGTGGCCACGATGCCCCCGTCGGGGAGGGAGACGCCAGCAGAGGCGGCGCCCTCCAGCTGTGCGTCGAGGGGGTCGGACACAGAGAGGACACGGCGTTGGCGTTCGCGCGAGTCGCCCAAGACGAGTGTGCGGCCCGCGCACCATGCGACGAGTTGGTCGGCCTGTGGGAATTCGGCGTTGACCTTGCCGTGGCGCATGCTTTCGAGGATGGTGCCCACCAAATAGTCTGCAGCGTCGGTGCAGCCGCAGCGGTCTCCCAGGATGTCGCTTGTCAGCATGCCGAGCTGCTGCTCGTGCTTCTTGCAGAGTGTCACGGCGACGGCGTCGACCATCGCGTCGATGTCTGCCAGGCAGTAGTCAGAGAAGTATCTCCGCGGCCCCGACAGCTGTGCCACGCTCTGCCTGCACATAAAGAGGCGCTCGCTGTTGGGCATCAGCTGCATCATGTAGTCGAGGAAGCGCATGGGCCCGTCGCAGAGGTGGTGCACAGCAGGGTCGAGGGGGCGGTAGCGCAGCACGCGGAGCAGGAGCAGCACTGCGCGCAGGCACTTCGTCAGGTGGATGTAGAAGACGCGGAGGGGCTGGTTGACGAGGATGTACCACTTCTGCCTGATCAGGGCCTGTGGGCGGGGAGGTGGGTGTGTGGGGGTTGGGCTGTGTACATTCACACCCGGAGGAGGTCAAAAGGGTTTTGAGTTCGCTTTATGGTGGACGCCCTAGCCAGCAACTGTGGGAGGACAGATCCTCGATTTTTGCAAACGATATGTGTCCCCGCTGGATCGTGAAGTGACAGCAAAAACGAGACAACAAACCAATTCCTACCAGAAGTTGTTTTGTTGGAACGCATACCCCACTCTTTGTGTACACCACCCTCCAGTCTGGTGAAGTGGTGTGGGCGGGGAACAACGAGCGCTGCCACGAAACAGAAAATGGGAAAAACGACTCCCCAAAAAGGAGAACACCATCACTCCAGGGCCATGCCGCGGGGAAAAAGAACCCCCCTTATGAACACACCTTCTGCTGCCTCACCAGAGCAGCACGGTAGTGCGCCTGCTCCTGCGTCTCGTCCGCATTATCCTGCGAGAGGTAATGCAGCGTCGTATGCAGGATCCCCTCCAGGGTTCGGAGCTGCTGGAAGTCGCGCGCGGATATGTCCACAAACAGTTCATGTGCCTTCCCCGAAAGCCTCTCCAGCGCGTTGTTGACGTTGCGGTGCAGCAGCTCCAGCTCGCGCCGCGACCGCACGTCACGCCCACCACCATGCAGCGGCTGGCAGGCCTTCGCCTCCACCAGATCCGCCTGCACACAACGGAGCAGCGCCGACAGACTCCGCTCCGTCGAATGCCGCCCCCCTGGGGACACTGGAGACCCCGGCTCCGACGCGGCAGTCTCCTCCAGCTGCCTCTTGAAATCCTCATGCGTGGGGGTCACCTCCTCTGTCCCAGTGAGGCACTTCACCACATCCCCCGTCGGCACGGCACCCGCGCCCTCCACCGGGTCCTGCGCCATCGACAGCCTGATGCTCACCCAGCTCTCGAGGTTGAACCCCTCCGCATGCCTTGAGTGCATCATCTGCGAGGCGTGCAGCTCCACTGCGGGGGGCGCCTCTGGCTCCACCACCTCCTCCTCCCCCTCGACACCGGCTGCGGCTGCCGCCGCAGCCACAGCAACCGATGCGACGGACACAACCCCCTCATAGCCTTCGGGGTGCAGCCGCTGCTGCCCAAACACCGAGGCTGCGTGGAGCAGCGGCGAGGGCGCCACGTCCCTCGCCAACACCTCTGCCGAACCACCCTGCAGCACAACCTCCTCTGCGTGCATCACGCTCGACACCGCGCTGGGCTCCAGCACTGGCCTCGCCTCCGGGCTGCGCGGCGGGGTGGTCGATGCCTCCGATGGCGCTGGGGAGGTGCTGCACTCCACAGATATCCCCTGCGGGGGAGGGGGGTCGGTGCAGGCCGCCTGGGTGCTGGCTGTGGCAGGCCCGGCGTGCCTCGGGATCTGCAGGGCGGGAACAGCGGCGCCCTTCGGGGGGGACGACGCGGAGGGGGGCGACATTAGGCGGGGCGAGGCGAGGCTGATGTCCGAAAGGGTGCTGAGACGACCCTCCGTCGCGACCCCCCCGCTACCACGCATGATCCGCGCCGCCCCTGCGGGGGACAGCATCGAGGCACGGTTCCCCGGAGGGGATGTCGCCGAGACGCTCGTCGTGGTTGTCCTCGGAGAGGCTCCGTTCAGAAAGTCGCCAAAAGCATCACGCCCGTCGCACAGCTCCTTCGACATCGCTTCGTAAGGCACGGAGGTGAGAGAGAGATTGGAGGTGGGGTACAGCGTGCCCAGGCAGATGTCAGACTCGGTGTCGGTGTCATGTGTCGGGCTCACAGGCACCACGACCTGGATTGGAGGTGCAGGAGGTGCGGTGGGGGCGGGTAGGGCGGGGGTCATGGACTTTTCGACGATGATCGTCTCTTCGTGCTCCATCAGTTTGACGGGTGTCTTCTTCCCGACGGGGCGTGGCGTGAGGAGGAAGTTGCGCGGGGTTGTGGTTGCGTTGATATCGGCGGCATAGCGGGGCGTGTGGTTCCGCAGGGCGCGGGAGGTCTCATATGCCTGCATGTCGCGCATCTGCTCCTCGGTCTCCACGCGCTGCTCCTCCAGGATGCCGCAGTGTGCCTGGAGGCGGCGCTTCTCCCCCTGCACCATCTGCAGCTGGCGGGAGGCCTGCCGCGAGTTCTTCTGCAGCTCTTCAATCTGGTGCAGCTGTGTCTGCGCCTGGCGCTCCAGCTCGGTCACCTTGCAGGCGTATCTCGTACGCATCATGTCCGTGCCTGCGCCGTCAAAAAAATCGCCGCGAAAGTCGCCATCGGAATATGAACGGCGCCGGGCCATGCTGCCCCACCCCTCCCCGCCTCGCAGCAAGGCCTTCTGTGTGTGGGATGAGGGGGAGAGAGAGAGAGAGAGAGAGAGAGAGAGAGACCTTGACAATGCCTGGAAACTGCTCTGCGAAGCGTGCGAGACCTACCTCGTGCAATTGGCGGGACTTTCAGCTGGTGCCTCCCGCGCCTACATCGGCCGTGGGGATGTACGCGAGCCACGGAAGGTCCGCCTGTGTGCGAGGGAATCACGGGCACCGGATGGGCTGGGAGCCGCGTCCTGCCGTGAGCTGAAACTGCGCGCTGCCATCCGACGCCTAGAGGAGTTGGTGGGCGCCCGCATGCGTCTTGGCAACGGCCTGCTGCCATACGATGTTTCACGCTGCTGGGAGAAGTGCAGAACACTGGTATGTGAGCTGCCCACCAACCAGGATGTGCCGGCTGGCGGCCGGCGCGACGGTACCCCGCCCCTTGCGGTGCTCCAACGCCTCCTCCACGGGACGCGCGCGGAGTGCCGACGGATTCTCTCTGAGGTGGTGCACCAGCGCCGAGGCCTGCTCCGCGACGACTTCCGGAGACGTTGCCGTGAGGATGCGAAGAGTGTCGTGGCGATGCTGAAGGGAGAGACGCCCAGCACTGCCGACACGGTGCGGCGACCGGACGGGACCTTCACCGCCAACCTCGCTGAGATGGACAGCATCCTGCAAGGAGCCTGGGACAGCATCCTGCGGCTGTACCCTGATCGCGTTGGGGAACCCGAATTTGCGCCGTTCATGGAGCGCTTCGGGAAATACGTACACCACACTCCGATGACTATATCCGACATCACGGGGTCAGACCTCATCGCGCTGGCACAGATGAAGCTAGCGAAGTCCAAGTCGGGCACCTGCGGCGTCGACGGCTGGAGACTGGAAGAGGTTGCACTTCTGCCGGTGGGGCTAATGGATGGGTTTGCAGCCCTCTTCAACAGCATCGAGCGTACCGGCTCTTGGCCCGAGGCGCTGAGAACCGCACTGGTGACGCTCATCCCCAAGGGCGAATACGCTGGCGACCCGCTCGGACTTCGGCCCATCACGGTCACGAGCCTGGTGTACCGCATATGGGCCTGCCGCCGTCTGCAGGATGTTGTCGTATGGCAGGAGGGCTGGATTGACCCCTCTCAACACGGCTTCCGCCCCGGCCACCGCGCCGACGACGCGCTGATGGACCTCACGACCCAGATTGAGGAAACGCTCCTGGACACGGACACCTCGATCTACCTCCTGGCGCTCGACTTCTCGAAATGTTTCGACAGGGTACCCCAGCGCTTAGTCCTGGAGCTGGCGCGTGCAATGGGGCTGCACGAGCGCATCCTCCGGCCGCTGGAAGCGATGTACTCGCGCCTCCGCCGTCGCTTCAAGACCCCACTCGGAGTGGGGGGGGAGTTCGATGTGACGAACGGAATTCTTCAGGGCTGCCCATTGTCGGTCGTCCTCATCAACGCGCTGCTCTCCGTCCTGGTGAAAGCGATCCAGGAAGAGAGCGGGGGGGCCCTCAGCATATCGTACGCGGATGACGCCACTATCATCTCGCGTGTCTCTGAGGCGCTGACACAACGTGGCGCGGACATCACGGGCGAGTTCTGCGCAATAACGGGAATGCGCCTAAACGAAAAGAAGACCATTGCCATGGGCGTGCATCGCGTGGACCCCTCCTCTGGCGCACGCCCTCGATATGTCGGCACCATCGCTGTAAATGGGGCCACCTTCCCCACCAAAACCGCCTCACCTGCACTAGGCGTGCGCGTCTGTGTGTCACCAGCGTTCATAGACCGCGGCGACGACGGACGGGCGAGTAAAGCGCATGCCCCCTTACGCCGCCTGGGCAGCTCGCCTGCGACCTTTGAGCAGCGACACGGCCTGATTGCTGGCGCAGTCATGCCCCGAGCGATCTTCGGTGGCTGGTATGCGCCCATTGACCACCGGGTCCTCCGCGACCTAGAGACCCGAGCCTCAAACTGCCTATACGGTGACCGCCATCCCTCCCGCAGCACCGCAGCGGCCCTCTCCATTGCCTCGAAGGGACACCTCCTTCACCCAGGAATCATAGTGCCGTATCGCATGCTGCTCCTACTTCTAGACTCCTGCCGCCGCCTACCAGAATTGATCCCGCGATTCAACCGCATTCGGGCCATGTATGCGCAAAAAACACGCATCGACGTCCCCCTCGGGCCTATCGGGCTTGCGCTCAAAAAAGGACTGCCGCCGGCCTCCCTCACCTGCGGCGATGATGTTTCCCTCATATCTGCTCCAGGAGGTTCCGAACCACTGCTTTCACTCGAAGTGGCGGCACGGAACCATGTGCTACGCGAGGCGCTGCGTCACAACATCTGGCGAAGGCTTGCTATCTCCAGACCCTCCTTCGGCGGTGTGGAGGACGGCGTTGACACCGTGCTGACAAACGACTTCTGGCTATCGTGTGGGGATCCTGTGCTCGCCGCTGCGATGCGCTGCATTATTGTTGGGGGCGTGTTCCTGGCAGACCGCTGGGGACGCAATAAGCTTGGGGCTGCGACGGACTCCGCGCCTGACGGGCCGGAGGCCGAGCGCTCGACCGCTCCTACTCCACCTCCTGTGACCGCTGCCGACCACGCCACAGCACCCGCGGACGGCGACGCTGCCGGTGACACCGATGATGACGACGACTCGTCGAGCTCAGCCCCGTCCGAGTTCGATGTCCTCGACGACTCGGGTGAGGTGCCCCTACCCCTCACAGCAACACAGCCGGAGCCGGGTAGCGACCGCCTCTGCCGGAATTGCGATACGGGCTCCCCCGAAACCGTCACGCATCTCTTCTGGGAATGCCCTGCCCACAACGACGTCCGTGCCCGGGAGCGGTACGCGGGTCTCTGTGAGGAGCGCCTCTCATGGCCGCCCTGCCTAGCCAACTGGGGCATCATACCGAAACCCCTATCCGGTACGGTGCGGGCGAAGGACCTGCACCACCTAATGAGCACGATAGTCGCCCGCAGAGATGTGCTGGAACGTGAGCGCCTCGGGGTATCCCCAACTGTTTGCGCGTGGGACGCAGCGCTAGCGCGACCCGCTGCGCCCCATCAGTCCGACCTGGCCTCACTGCCGGACAACCCACCCCGCTGGACTCACGGAGAGTGCATCATGCGTGCCCTGCGGGCCTGGCTCGGTCGTCTCACCTGGACGAGGGAGGGGTCCGTCTCCTTCTGCGAGCTCGCCATCGACTTCGAGGTCTTCTCCGGGCTCGACGTCTGCCCGATCGCTACTGGCGCCCCGGCAGGAACCCAGCCCGCCCCACTCAACATGCGTGGACGCATGATGGGGCAGATGTTGAAATACCTTGTCTCCCAGTGTGAAGCAGTTAACCTCCGCGCGCCCCTGCCTGGCGCGTTTGTCTCGCGTGTCTACTGCCTCCGCGCGGTGGGGGTGAAGGAAGTCTGGGGCGGTCTTGAGCCGCGCCCCCGCTTTGCCTGCCACGGGCTCACCACCCGTATCCTGATCGAGCAGATTCCCCGCGCGATCCACTGGGCCTCGAGCAAGTCGTGGGGCCTGGACCTTACCCCGTCGTATACCGAGGTGCCCGACCGGGACACGCGAAGCGAACAGTGGGACCCTACTCCCGTAGCCCCCACCCGTGACCCCCTCGACACGGTCAGCCCGAGGTCGGCGCCGTGCGGCGCTGAGCGCTATGCCCCCCGTTCGGAGGTGCTGGCTCGCAACGTCTGCAGGGCCCACTCCAAGCCCAAGTGCCATGACTGCGACGCGGCGGGGCACAACCGAACCCTGCGAATGGAAGACTGCTGCCGGGCCCACCACCGCCAGGATGACGGACTGCCCGTGCAGTTCTGCAGCACGCACCGGCTGCTCCGCTGCGGCACCTGCAGCTCCTCCAACATGTGCTGCAAGCGTGGCCACCACGGCTGCCGCGACCATGACCTGCCCCCCTGCGGGGTCTGCGCCTCTCTGCCTGAGATGGATGACAGACGCCCCACCGCTTGCTGCAAGAAGGGCCACCACGCCCCTCCCGCCCCTGCGACGCCTGTGGAGGCAGACGCCCCCACCCCGCCGCCCCATGTGCCGCCAACCCCGCCCTTCCCAGAGGCGACTGCGCCTACCGTGGGGGATCTTCCCTCCACCACGCCACCCCGTGTGCCTGCGCCTCAGCCCTCCCCTGAAGCGACCCCGTGTCCCGCTACTCCCGAGCCCGCCACCCCTCCAGTTATCCTGAAGAGGCTGGCCCATACCGTGTGCTCCCCGGGCTCACCCCACCGCCACCTGATGCAGCCTCGTAGGAGGCTCTCACCCGACGGCGTCAGGCCATCCATCCCCGCCGTGGCGCAGCTGAAGCGCACCGCCTTAGAGGCGCATACCGGTTCCACCCCGGCACTGCCTGCCCAAAGGCCTAGGGTCGACCACGTGATCCCCACCGCTAACGCTGACGTTGACGTGGGCGCCGCTGATCCGGACCCACCTTCTCCTACTACCTCCCCTCCCGACGGCGTGTCCGTTGACGCAGCCCTTCCCCAAAGGCCCCGTTCTGGTGCCTCTTCCTCCTCCGCCCGTGCGCGGTCACCGCACGCGCCTACAGGCTTCCGGGCCTACCTTAATCCTCCTTCCTCACGTAGCGCGTCACCGGGCGCTACAGACCGTGTGGCGCCTGCGCCTCCTCCTCCTCCTGTGTCACTTCCCTCACCCCACCAGAGCAGCTCCTCTCTCAAACAAGGGGAGTCTACCGGGCCGCGGGCCCGCGTAGTTAAGTAGACGACACCCTTGGGGTGCGAGTATTTTCGTTTCGGGGATATTCACACTATAAGCATACGAGAGAGAGAGAGAGAGAGAGAGAGAGAGAGAGAGAGAGAGAGAGAGAGAGAGAGAGAGAGAGAGAGAGAGAGAGAGAGAGAGAGAGAGAGAGAGAGAGAGAGAGAGAGAGAGAGAGAGAGAGAGAGAGAGAGAGAGAGAGAGAGAGAGAGAGAGAGAGAGAGAGAGAGAGAGAGAGAGAGAGAGAGAGAGAGAGAGAGAGAGAGAGAGAGAGAGA